>CM075981.1:79839016-79936229 GCA_038087875.1 Malacoraja senta | reverse complement strand
TATTGTCTATTGTCTATTGTCACACTCAAATCAAAGATCCCTCTCACAGAAGCTTATCAATCACCTCATGTGGAGAATCTGTGGGATTTTTTTGCCACTGAAGGCTGTGGAGGCCAAGTCAGTGGATATATTTAAGGCAGACATAGATCAATTAGTACGGGTGTCATGGGTTACGGGGAGAAGGCAGGGGAATGGGGTTAGGAGGCAGCCATGATTGAATGAGTAGACTTGATGGGCCGAATGGCCTAATTCTGCTCCTATCACTTATGATCTTGTGATGTCTAGACTGGAGAGACAATCAAGAAACTGAAGGAAAGAGATGACACTGGATGAATCCGAGATTTCCTTTGGGGTAAAATACAGTATAACAGAGATATTGCTTAATCATCTGAATTGAATTGAATTGAATACATTCGGCAAATATGTATACATACAAGGAATTTGCCTCGGTGCTCTGCCCGCAAGTAACAACATGATATACAGTAGACAATTAAAAATAAAACATTGTAATTTAAACATGTGAAGAATAAAATGAAATACCAAGGCAGAAGGAGGTGACAGACTTTTAGCTGTTGAATAGAGCTACTGCTTGAGGAAGAAAGCTGTTTTTATGTCTGGCTGTGGCGGCTTTGACAGTGCGGAGTCGCCTGCCATTCTCATAATTGAATCCAAAAAAGCAAGGTTCCAAATACAAATTGATTTCCTATTTCACTAATTAGACTCAGTGTCGTACAGAAAAGAAACAGGTCCTTTGGCCCAACGTCTATGCCTGATCTACTCTTCCCATCTGCCTGCATTTGGCCCATATCACTCTAAGCTTTTCCTATCCCTGTACCTGTCTAAATGTCTTTTAAATGGTATTATAGTACCTGCAACAACTACCTCCTCTGGAAGCTTATCCCATATACCTATCCCATATACCCGAGGTCTAAGCGGAAGCTCAGAGGGGATAGAGCCTTCTCTGTTGTTGCTCCGACATTATGGAACTCTCTACCTTTGAACATTAGACAGGCCCCTTCAGTGTCCATTTTCAAAACTAGCCTTCAAACCCTTTTCTATTCCTTGGCTTTTGACCCTGCATGAGACTTTGCTCCTGTTTGTGTTTTTTATTGTTTTTACTGTCTTTTAATGTTTTGTTGTTCTGTTTTATGTTTGTGATTGGTCATGTACAGCACTTTGTTGCAACGGTGGTTGTTTTTAAAGTACTCTGTAAATAAAGTTATTATTATCACTATTATTATTATATCTGAGTGAAAAAGTTGCCCCTCAGGTTCCTATTAAATCTTTCCCTCTTCACTTTAAACCTACGCCCTCTGGTTCTTGATTCCCCTCCCCTGGGTGAAAGACTATGTATTCACCCTATCTATTCTCCTCGTTATTTTATACCCCTGCATAAGATCAACCCGCTGCACCCAAAGAACAAAGTCCTAGCCTGCTCAACCTCTCCCTGTAACACAGGCGATCTCGAGTTAGGGAACAAATCTTCTCTGCACTTTTTCCAGCTTAATTGGCCAGATTTCCTTTTAAAGTGGAAAGCACAGCTACTTTGATCAGGCTACAAAAGTTGTACAGATCTGTGTGGGAGGCTGGCTTCCTTAGAAGACTGAGGAAGTTCGGCACATCCCCAACAACCCTCACCCAACATCTGTGGACGTAGCCCGGACCGCCACGCAAACCAATCTCCCTTACACTGACTCCATCTACACTTCACGCTGCCTCGGCAAGGCCAGCAGCATAACCAAGGACCAGTCTCGCCCTGGTCACTCCCTCTTCTCCCCTCTCCCATCAGGCAAGAGGTACAGAAGTGTGAAAACAAACGCACACCTCCAGATTCAGGGACAGTTTCTTCCCAGCTGTTATCTGGCAACTGAACCATCATATCGCCAACTAGAGTGTAGTCCTATCCACCCATCTATCTCATTGGAGACCCTCGGACAATCTTTATTCAGACTTGACCTTGCACTAAACATCGCACCCGTTTGTCCTGTACACTGCGGACAACGTGATTGTAATCCTGTATAGTCTATACTCTGGAGAGCACGCAACAAAAACCCTTTTCCCTGTACCTCGGTACACTTGCCATACAATAACGTCAACTAAAACAGAGAGAGCTTTGCTGACCACTCTGAGTGTAGCTTTCCCGCTATGAGAGGTCAGTGCATATTCTCGGCTGGGCCACTGCCTGACATTTGACAGCCGTCCAGGGCTGCATTCACAACTGCAAACCCTTCACATTTTCCCTGAGACAGCAACATTTCAAAAAAGAGCATTCTGCAAATGCCAACAATGTCGCTTGACAGCTGATCAAATTAAGTCATCACAGTAGTTTGCCAAGCGCTACTTGTGGAGGAAACGTAAAGAAAACATTGCATAATAAACTAATGGCAGGTTGTAACTCAACTGTAATAAACAAATGTATTTTCCAATGACAGTGGGTCTTGATGGAGTGACGGACAGACCATCAATCAGGCTACCTCTGGTCAGAAGATGTGACATTTCCAATTATTGTGTTAATTAATGGTTCGGGGACCAAGGAAGTCGAAGGAATATCTAGCTGCCACTCACAGTCAAGGTTAACACATTACTAATGAACACTGAGAGATACTGGAGAATGAGTAATGTCCATTAGATTAAGCCTTGGAGTGGAGGCAAGGCAAAGAGGGAAATGCTGTTGAATAAACTTTAAACCAAAACTATGTTTGACATTTTTAACTGTAATTAAACCATCTTGAAGATAGCATTTGTCGAACATTTGCAGCCACACAAAGCCTAGAACACACATTTTTCCCTCGAAGCAAAAATGTGTCCGTTGCTAATTAACAATATGGATCAGCAAAAATAAATGCTTTCTGCCATAATTCCGAGTCTTGCTCCCAGACAGCATGGAAGCAAATGTATAACGATGAACAACGGAGACGGTACAACAAATTACTCCTCACGTTGCGGATATATTCAGCAGCGGAACCAGAGTGGGGAAATTGTGTCAGGACCTCAGCAATCACCTTGGTGCTACGGTTTTGAAGGTCAGTCTCAATTTAGTTTCCCATCCCGGCCACACATATTTAGCCTCCAGTTGAGTTACAAGCTGCCATTGTGATCGTGTGGTCAGCTTGGCCTACTAGAGCAGTGTTTCTGTGTCTCCCATCTCAGATTTCCTACTGCCTTTGTTGTCAAGACCTCCAGGTTTAAGAACAGCTTCTTCCCAGCAACAATCAGGCTCTTGAATGCAAACCCCAACTACTATCAACCTCTTTGGTGACCTTCGGACTATTCTTGATTGGACTTTGCTGGCTTTACCTTGCACTAAACATTAGTCCCTTATGGCTTGATTGTAATCATGTATTGTCATTCTGCTGACTGGTTATAGAGTCATAGAGTGATACAGTGTGGAAACAGGCCCTTCGGCCCAACTTGCCCACACCGCCCAACATGTCCCAGCTGCACTAGTCCCACCTGTCTGGCATTGGTCCATATCCCTCCAAACCGGTGCTATCCATGTACCTGTCCAACTGTTTCTTAAACGCTGGGATAGTCTCAGCCTCAACTACCTCCTCTGGCAGTTTGTTCCATGCACCCACCACCCTTTGTGTGAAAAAGTTACCCCTCAGATTCCTATTAAATCTTTTCCCCTTCACCTTGAACCTATGTCCTCTGGTCCTCGATGCACCTACTCTGGGCAAGAGACTCTGCGCATCTACCTGATATATTCCTCTCATGATTTTATACACGTTAGCACGCAACAAAAGCTTTTCACTGTACCTCAGTACACGTGACAATAAACTAAACCTCAGCAACTACGATCAACTATGGACTTTGTTTTTGGTTGCCCTACGGACTTCAGTTTTTTCACTGTTATGGTCTGTTTAACTCGTATTAATGATAATTGATGGGGAGATAGGTGAGGAGAGGAGAAGACACTTGGACAGGTACATGAATAGGAAAGGTTTCGAAGGATATGGGCCAAATGTGGGCAAATGGGACAAGCTCAGATGGGGAATCCTGGTTGGCATGGGCGGCGGGCGACATGAGGCCTGGTTCACTGCTGTGAGAAGACTGTACAAACAACTTTTGAAATTTGTTGGACAGAAGCGTGGCGACTCTTTGTGTACTGACTGCCTGGGTGAAGTACACTATTCTTACACTAAACAGTTGTTGCACTTTTGTACTTGTTTACGATTGTGCTTATGTATAGTTTGATTTTACCGAATTGAATGCAAAACAAAGAATTTCATTCCTCTAAACCTTGCCCCTCATAAGTCACAGAAACAGAATTAGGCCCTTCAGCCTATCGAGCCTACTCTGCCATTCAATCATGGCTGATCTATCTTTCCCTCTCAACCCCATTCTCCTGCCTTCTCCCCAGAAGCCCTGACACCCGTACTAATCAAGAATCTGTCAATCTCCGCCTTAAAAATACTTAATGACGTCCTCCACAGCCGTCTGTGGCAATTAATTCCACAGATTCACCACCCTCTGACTAAAGAAATTCCTCCTCATCTCTTTTGTAAAGGTACTTCCTTTCATTCTGAGGCTGTGCCTTCTGGTCCCAGACCCTCCCACTAGTGGAAACATCCTCTCCACACCCACTCTATCCAGGCCTTTCACTGTTCACCTCTCACCTTAAAGCTGCGTATACGCCCTCTAGTATTTGATTTGATTTGTAATAGAGAGGGCAGAAATAAATGTAAAATCTAATTATCCTTTTAATATTACAGAGTTAGCAATGAAATAGGAAGCCATAGTTTAGTGGCAGGAACAAATAAAGATGCAGAGATGCTAATAAGCAGAGTTTCAGCAGCAAGTATGTTAGACAATAGACAATAGGTGCAGGAGTAGGCCATTGGGCCCTTCGAGCCAGCACCGCCATTCAATGTGATCATGGCTGATCATCCCCAATCAGTACCCTGTTCCTGCCTTCTCCCCATATCCCCTGACTCCGCTATTTTTAAGAGCCCTATCTAGCTCTCTCTTGAAAGCATCCAGAGAACCGGCCTCCACCGCCCTCTGAGGCAGAGAATTCCACAGACTCGCCACTCTCTGTGAGAAAAAGTGTTTCCTCGTCTCCGTTCTAAATGGCTTACTCCTTATTCTTAAACTGTGGCCCCTGGTTCTGGACTCCCCCAACATCGGGAAAATGTTTCCTGCCTCTAGCGTGTCCAAGCCCTTAACAATCTTAAATGTTTCAATGAGATGCCCTCTCATCCTTCTAAACTCCAGAGTGTACAAGCCCAGCTGCTCCATTCTCTCAGCATATGACAGTCCCGCCATCCCGGGAATTAACCTTGTAAACCTACGCTGCACTCCCTCAATAGCAAGAATGTCCTTCCTCAAATTAGGGGACCAAAACTGCACACAATACTCCAGGTGTGGTCTCACTAGGGCTCTGTACAACTGCAGAAGGACCTCTTTGCTCCTATATTCGATTCCTCTTGTTCTAATCTTATGGTGACATTTAGTTTGCTACCAAGCTCCATGGAATTTAAAAACTGCCTGCAGTTAACGGGCATTTAACAATAAGTGTCAATTAACAAAAAGGTCAATTAAAATATACTTTCAAGTGATAAATCTAAGGGGAGAGGTTGCTATTCTTGCTACGGATTTTAGTTCTGCCACTTTGTTAATGAGAGTGTGTGACTGAGCCAGATTGAAGCGGAAGCAAATGCTTCTCTGAAGAGCAGTCTGTTGGCAATAACTGCCCGTTAAATCCACTTAGACACTGCTCCGAGCTTAGGGGGAAAGATTCTGTGTTGCAGGCCAATGCTTGCACCTTGACTAATGCCATCCAGCCATTTGTAAAATAATAATTGAGCTCGCTTGGATGAAGGATCTTGACGACTAGTGCCACAGCACAGAGTATTAGAAACAAATCAGGGGGCATGGGTTTAAGGTGAGAGGAGACAAATTTAATAGGAACCTGAGGAGCAACGAGCTGCCAGAGGAGGTGGTTGAGGCAGGGACTATGGCAACATTTAAAAGACATTGGGACAGGACACAGATAGGAAAGGTTTAGACGGATATGGGCCAAAGGTAGGCAGGTGGGACTAGTGCAGATGGGGCATCTTAGTTGGCATGGGCAAGTTGGGCCGAAGGATTGGCTGAGGAATTGAAAACTTCTAAGCACCTTAAGATTTGGCACCCTCTACACCAGGTGTTAGTGTCAGACTTGTGTCAATCCAAGTTGATGTAATGTTGATGTGTCAACATGTGTTAAATCTGTAACAAAGAGGTTTTGGTGCCTATGCCATTGTTCTTGGCAATGGTGTATAGAGTCTGCCTTCATTCTAGTTAAACAGCTCTCCTTGGTCTTAGAGTTATACAGCACGGAAACAGGCCCTTCAGCCCAGCTGGCCCATGCTGGCAAAGATGCCCCATCCACACAAGACCCACCTACTCGCTTCTGGACCGTATCCCTCTCAACCTTTCCTATCCATATCCCTGTCCAAATGTCTTTTAAACATTGTTATGGTACTTGCCTCAGCTATCTCCTCGAGCAGCTCGTTCCATATACCCACCACTCTCTCTGTGAAAAAGTTGTCCTTCAAGTTCCTACAAAATATTTCCCCTCTCACTTTAAACCTCTGTCCCCTGGTTCTTGATTCCCCCACTCTGGGTAAAAGGCTCTGTGAATCTACCCTATCTATTCCCCTCACGATCTTATACACCTCTATAAGATCACCCCAAATCCTCCTGCATTCCAAAGAGTAGTCCTAGCCTGCCCAACCTTTCCCTACAGCTCATGCCCTCAGATCCTGTCAGCATCCTCGTGACCTTCTGAAAATACATGAAGAATTAAATGTTGGTCTGTAATAAACTAACTGTGGAATAGATGTGCAATTAACAGAGTCAATTAATACATTGAACTATCTCTATATATATATATATATATATACCAGACGCCATTATTGCTATTGAGGGAGTGCAGCGTAGGTTCTCCAGGTTAATTCCCGGGATGGCGGGACTGACATATGATGAAAGAATGGGTCGACTGGGCTTGTATTCACTGGAATTTAGAAGGATGAGAGGTTATCCTATAGAAACATATACAATTCTTAAGAGATTGGACAGGCTTGATGCAGGAAAAATGTTCCCCGTGTTGGGGGGAGTCCAGAGCCAGTTTAAGAATAAGGGGTAGGCCATTGAGGACTGAGATGAGAAAACATGTTTTTCACCCAGAGAGTTGTGAATCTGTGGAATTCTCTGCCACAGAAGGCAGTGGAGGCCAATTCACCAGATGTCTTCAAGAGAGAGTTTGATTTACCTCTTAGGGCTAACGGAAACAAGGGATATAGGGAGAAAGCAGGAAATGGGTACTTATTTAGGATGATCAGTCATGATCATATTGAATGGCGGTGCTGGCTCGAGGGGTCGAATGGCCTACTCCTGCACCTATTTTTTTTCTATGTATCTAAAAGCAACACGTTGCTTACTTTCTGTACGGCATATCCCGCTCTCCCTCTCTGGTCCTCCGTAGAATGGAGTCATTGCAGGGTGGTTCAGGGGTCGTCGACATGACGCTGGGAAATCGAGGTCTCAATGTCGGCTGGAACACAAAGAACACAGTCTTGAAACTCTCAGAAATATAGAATATTTAATTATAATAAGGATTGCTTCTGGAAAGTTATATTGCACTTTCTCAAACAAAATAGGACGCAAAGTGCTGGAGCAACTCATGAGGGTCAGGCAGCGTCTCTGGAGAACACGGAGAGGTGACAAAGTCGTTTAGTGATACAGCATGGAAACAGGCCATTCGGCCCACTGAGTCCACACTGAGGGTAGAAGGCCATGCGGGGGAAGTCCAAGAGGAGGGGGACTGGTGGAGATGGGAGAGGGGGGTCATCGCTGGGTGGTGAGGACTCCTTCCCATAGAGGCAGAGGCTGAGGAAGGGTCTCGATCAGAAATGTCACCTATTCCTTTTCTCCAGAGATGCTGCCTTACTTACTCCAGCATTTTGTGTCTACCTTTCAGCTCCAATTTAAATTTATACGTTCACTGTTCCTTTGGGTAAATAAAACCGCACTTATTTGCTTTGCATAACGGTATCACACACACAAAATAGATCACTGGATTGGTTGCCAAGTGATTGGTGAAGTCGGCAACATTTAGTATTGGTAACCATGACAACAGAGAGAGTAGCATGCTGCTGCGTTTGTCTCGAGGTGCCTCTCCAGGTTCAGGATAATACAACAATATAGATAGATCGAGAGTTGGTAGGTCAAAGGGTCACCATCCCCCCCACCAGACATCGCCTCGGCCTCCATCTACTCACCTGCCTTCCTCCGACCCAACCCCCACTCTTGAGGTGTGTTCACCACCCCTCCCCCCCCCTGACCTCCCCCTTTCTGATACGGAATGGTCTGTTCTCACCAGAGGCCTCACCTTTGTTCCCCTCTCACCAGAGGCCTCAACTTTTCAACTCCCCTGACTTACTCTAGCCTCTCCCCTCCCCCACCCCCCGAACGCACAGCCCTCCGCTCACTCTGCAGCAACCCCGACTGGGTAATCAAACCCACCAACAAGGGAAGTGCCGTGGTAGTCTGGCGCGCTGACCTCTGCCGGGCTGAGGCCAGACGACATCTCTCAGACACCTCCTCCTACTTATCCTTGGACCATGTCCCCACAGACGAGCACCAGGCCTTAACATCACACACCATTTCTGATTTCATCACTTCCGGCTCTCTGCCCTCCAACCTTATCGTTCCCCAGCCCCGCACAGCCCGATTTTATCTTCTCCTCAAAATCCATAAACAGAACTGTCCTGGCAGAGCCATTTTTTCTGCTTGTTCACGTCCCACCAATTAATTTCCACATACCTCGACTCCATCCTATCCCCCCTGGTCAAATCCCTCCCTACCTATGTCCAAGACACCTCACATGCTCTTCGTCTCTTCAATGACTTGTTTTCCAGGCCCCCACTCCCTCATCTCCACCATGGATGTCCAGTCACTCTACACCTCCAGCCCCCACCAGGAAGGTCTTTAATTCCTCCGTTTCTTCCTCGACTGCAGAACCAACCAATCCCCGTCTACCGATACTCTCCTCCACCTAGCGGAGCTGATCCTTACGCTGAACAACTTTTCCTTTGACTCCTCCCATTTCCTCCAAATCCAAGGCGTAGCTATGGGCACTTGAATTGGCCCCAGCTATGCCTGCCTCTTTTGTAGGGTACGTTGAACAATCACTGTTCCAGGCGTACTCTGGCCCTATCCCCGAACTCTACCTCTGCTACATTGACGACTGCATCGGTGCTACCTCCTGCACCCATGCAGAACTCACTAACTTCATCAACTTCACCACTAATTTCCATCCTGCACTCAAATTCACTTGGACCATCTCCGACATCTCCCTACCATTTCTAGATCTCACCGTCTCCATCACAGGAGACAGACTATTGACTGACATCTACTACAAGCCCACTGACTCCCATAGCTATCTAGACTACACCTCTTCCCACCCTGCTTCCTGTAAAGACTCTGCCTCCTACTCCAAATTCCTCCGTCTACACCGCATCTGCACCCAGGATGAGGTGTCCCATACCAGGGCATTGGAGATGTCCTCATTCTTTAGGAAACAGGGGTTCCCCTCTTCCATTATAGATGAGGCACTCACTAGGGCCTCCTCGATATCCTGAAGATCCACTCTTGCTCTCCCTCCCCCCCATTCGTAACAAGGACAGTCCCCACTGTCCTCACCTTCCACCCCATCAGCCGTCGCATACAGCATATAATCCTCCAACATTTTCGCCACTTCCAACGGGATCCCACTACTGGCCACATCTTCCCATCTCCACCCCTTTCTGCTTTCCGCAGAGACCGTTCCCTCTGCAACTCCCTGGTCAACTCGTCCCTTCCCACCCTTCCCACCCCCTCCCCAGGTATTTTACCCTGCAACCGCAGGAGATACAACACCTGTCCTTTCACCTTCCCCCCTCGACTCCATCCAAGGACCCCAACAGTCTTTCCAGGTGAGGCAGAGGTTCACTTGCACCTCCTCCAACCTCATCTACTGTATCCGCTGTTCACGGTGTCAACTCCTGTACATCGCCGAGATCAAGCGCAGGCTCGGCGATCGTTTCCCTGAACACCTCCGCTCAGTCTGCCTTAACCTACCTGATCTCCCGGTGGCTCAGCACTTTAACTCCCCCTCCCATTCCCAATCTGACCTTTCTGTCCTGGGCCTCCTCCATTTTCAGAGTGAGGCCCAGCGCAAATTGGAGGAACAGCACCTCATATTTCACTTGGGTAGTTTACACTCCAGCGGTATGAACATTGACTTCTCTAATTTCAAATATCCCTTGCTTTCCCTCTCTCTCCATCCCATCCCCCTTCCCAGTTCTCCCACCTGTCTTACTGTCTCTGACTACATTCGACCTCTGGCCCGCCCACTCCCCTGACATCAGTCTGAAGAGGAGTCTTGACCAAAAACGTCACCCATTCCTTCTCTCCAGAGATGCTGCCTGTCCCGCTGACTTACTCCAGCGTTTTGTGTCGACCTTAGGTCGAAGTAGAGATGAAACCAAAGTCTAGAGCACAGAAATGAAACATGACTGTGTGTGAATTGCTTGAGAAGATTCATTGTTGTTCATTTTCAAGGATTTCAAAGACAGTGAATGCTTTCTTCTAACCTACAGAAACTGGAACGGCAAACATTAGGAAAGGAACAATGAAAAAAGTTTCGTTTAGTTTAGAGATACAGCGCAGAAACAGGCCATTCTGCCCAGCGAGTCCGCACCGATTAGTGATCCCCGCACACTAACACTATCCTACACACACAATTGAAGATAGACACAAAACGCTGGAGTAACTCAGCGGGGCAGGCTGCATCTGTGGAGATGCTGGAGATCTCCTCTCCAGAGATGCTGCTTGTCCCGCTGAGTTACTCCAGCATTTTGTGTCTATCTTGCATTGTACTTTGTGTCTGGTTCAAGTGTAGTCATGTATGGTATGATTTGATTTGACTGCATAGCACGCAAAAAAAAGATTTTCACTGAATCGCACTAGACATGACAACAATAAGCCCAAAATGTCAAAATCTCTTACCGATTTCTAATTGACCTTAGTTTGAACACTAAAGGGCCTGTCCCACTTAGGCTATTTTTTAGGCGACTACAGGCAACTAGGCTGTCGCTACACGGTTGGTCGCCAGGCTGTCGCCTGTATGGTCGTGAATAGTCTCCTCAGTCGCCCAAAGAGTCGTGGCATCTTTCTGGTCGCCGCTGGATTTTCAACGTGTTCAAAATTTGTCGGCGACAGTCGGCTTGACGCCAATGAGCGTAGCTTGACTTCTCCTGACGTTGACGGTAGCTTGCCGTAGCGTGACGTCGACTAGGTGCTAGGTTGTCGTAGACATTGTCGTGGGGGGGGGGGGTCCAGTCGCCAGTTTTTCGGCGACCTATTACGACTATGACAGTCGCCGGCAGTCGCCTAAAAATTGCCTAAGTGGGACAGGCCCTTTAAACATCTAGTTTATGTTGTTGTTCTTTCATGTTCTGGTTGGTTCAGCATTATGCTTCAAGTGCTGTTTGTAACCTTTGGTCTGTTAAACGTGGAATTGGCCAAATGCTGGATATGTTGCAGCTTCACCCATGGCACGTGAAAACCACGAATGCAGAAACTTACATGCGCCCATTTTAGTCGGCGAGCCCCTATAAATCCCTCCTGATAGCTGGCACATGTTTAGTGAGAGATTCAATGAAATACCAATTGATATGCTATGGCCAGCATTCCCCATCACTCACACGTTGGCAGACAATGCCGAGAATTACCCCCCAAAAGATTTTCTGGTGAACTATTTCTCTCTGTAGCTTAGATGAAGCTGTTCCAGAGTCTGATGTTACACGCTTTCAAACGTTTGTACCTGCTACCCAACGGAAGAGAGGAGAGGGGGGAATGACAGGGGGAGAAAGCTCTTGGAATACGATGGCTGCTTTCCCGAGGCAGTGTGAAGTGTAGATGGAGTCGATGGTGGGGAGTCTGGTCTGTGCGATAGACTGGGCTACCTCCATAACTCTCCGCGATTTCTTGCGGTATTGGGCAGAGCTGGTCCCAAGGACTGCCTTGCCAACAGACAATAGACATCAGACAATAGGTGCAGGAGTAGGCCATTTGGTCCTTCGAGCCAGCACCGCCATTCAATGTGATCATGGCTGATCATCCACAATCAGTACCCCGTCCCTGCCTTCTCCCCATATCCCCTGACTCCGCTATCTTTAAGAGCCCTATCTAGCCCTTAGATTGAGCAAGAAATGTAACGTGCATTAATTTCTCAGAAGCATTCAGCAACATTCAAGAACTCATGCAAACTTAAAGATAAAAAATTTAAACTCTTTTATGGCATAACAATCTTTAAAACGTCTTAAATGGTTTTAATCATTAAAAAAAAAAAAAAATTAACAAGGCGTAGAAATTTAAAAAAATCTTGGAGGGACATTTACAAGTCCTTGTAAATTAATAAGTTAAAGGAAACTCTTTTTAAATCAGCAAACTATTACTCAAATCTTGCGTAACTGTTTCCTTCTATTATAATCAATGGGGCTTGTTAGACGGAATCCCAGTAGCTACTGGGTTATTAATTCAATTCTTCACTCCGCCATCTAACACCGTGTTGAATTCAATATTGTATCACAACCTACAGACTTAGTTTAGTTCCGTTTTTTAGATTAGAGAAACAACTCCTTCAGCCCACCGGGTCCGCGCCGGCCAGTGATCCCCACACATTAACACTATCCGACACACACTAGGGACAATTTTTACATCTATACCAAGCCAATTAACCTACAAAATTGGAGTGTGGAGGAAACTGGAGCACCCGGAGAAAACCCACGCAGTACATGGGGAGAACGTACAAACTCCGAATAGTCAGGATCGAACCCAGGTCTCTGGCGCTGTAAGGAAGCAACTCTAACGCTGCGCCACTGTGCTGCCCTGGTGAACTGCAATGGTTCAATGGTTCTTTATTGTCACGTGTGCCTAAGTAGTGAAATTCGTTTTTTGCATACAGTTCGGCGACAATCCCACTATATATTGGGCACAATCATACAAGGTTTAAGAGTGCAAGATAGTAGACTACACCGAGTCGGTATACACGAGTCGCCATGGTTTACGCATCACTTTGTATCCATCAAGTCCTAATGTTTTTGGCCGACTAAAGGGCCTGTCCCACTTTCACGACCTAATTCACGACCTCTGCGAGTTTGCCCTTGACTCATACTCGCAGCATGGTCGTCACGAGGTCGTAGGAGGTCGTAGGTAGGTCGTGATGCTAGTCGTAGGTACTCGTGGCATCAAGTAGGTCGGGCGTTTTTCTAGCCTGATGAAAAATGTCCACGAGTAAAAAAAGGTCGTGAATTAGGTCGTGAAAGTGGGACAGGCCCCTTAACTTGGATATTAGCTTCAGGATATCTGCATTTGGCCACTCTTGCCAACAACTCCTGAATCTGAAGAAGGGTCCTGACCCGAACAGTCGCGTATCCATTCCCTCCACAGATGCTGCCTGTCTCCCTGAATTCCTCCAGTACTTTGTGTTTTGCGTGAGATTCCAGCATCGGCAGTTCCTCGTGTCTCCTGGACCTGGTGTCAGGTTCACTGAGCAATAATGGCACATACCAATAGTTACACCACCACCAGTTGTCCTGCACAATCCTAGCCACCTTGAGCCCCTCGATTCTTTTGACCAGTTCAGTTGGAACATTTCTCAATTCATTGTAACAACACCAGAATATTTATGAATGTATTAACACACCAGATAATAATGAACATACATCCAGAGAGAGCAATAAATAGTTGAGAGTGTAACGTACCATACAATTGAGAGGGTCACTGCCGTTCATGGAATTTGGAGTTTCCATCTTGGTACTGCTGACATCCGACATATCTTCATCTAAAAATATCGGAAGATGGTGAGGAGGTTCAGTTCAAATATCATTCATGTAAATCAATAGGTACAAAATCATGAGGGGAATAGATCGGGTAGATGCGCAGAGTCTCTTGTCCAGACCAGGCAAATCGAGGACCAGAGGACATTGGTTCAAGTTGAAGGGGAAAAGATTTAATTGGAATCCGAGGGTAACTTTTTCACACAGAGGGTGGTGGGTGTATGGAACGAGCTGCCAGAGGAGGCAGTTGAGGCTGGGACTATCCAACGTTTAAGAAACAGTTAAGACAGGTACAGGGACAGGACCGGTTTGGAGGGATATGGGCCAAACACGGGCAGGTGGGGACTAGTGTAGCCGGGACAAGTTGGCCGGTGTGGGCAGGTTGGGCCGAAGGGCCTGTTTCCACGCTGTAACACTCAATTACTCTAAAAAACTATCAGTTAATTTGCAGAGAGCAGAGCATGTAAAATGACACCTCCCATTATATCGTCCATCTGCCCATAATGCCAGATGCACCATAAAGATAAATCATGAGTGTCGTAATCGTGTTAGGAAGACCTCTTGCAAGTAATGGTCTGATTTTCATCTCTGTGGGCAGCAAGGCTTGCAGAAATGGGGCCATCGCCCCCAGGTTATGAAGTGAAGCTCATCAACTTTCTATCTTCTGCTAATAAGAACATCAAGCTAAATGGTTTCCTGGAACAAACAGCACACATGTTCCAATGGACTACCCTGACATTTTAAATCAATTACCGCCAGCTCAGCGAGCTAAAGTGTAGCCATAACATAATGTTTTTCAACCTTTTGTCGCAGAGGTTTCGCCGTCTCAAAAATAACATCAGGAAATTACGCTCCTCGAGTACATTTTTGAAACAGGGAGGGTGAAAAGGGCAGAATCTTTGAAGCTTTAAGAGCTTTTGCTGAAAGGATTTTTCAAATACCTTTCCCCACGGCATTAATGCACGCTGCAGTATGTCAAGCATACACATGCTAAAGATGGTCCCTTTTCTTCTCTCCTAAGCCAGTGCCCGTTTAAAACAGCTTGCTCGTAATTAAAATGACCAGCAACAGGAAAGATACAAAGTGCTGGAGTAGTTCAGTGAGTCAGGGAAAGTTTCTGGAGAACATTGATAGGTGACGATTTAGGTCGGGACCCTCACAGACCTGTAATGTCACTTATCCATGTTCTCCAGAGATGCTGCCTGACCCGCTGAGTTACTCCAGCACTGTGTTTTTTTTGTTGTAAACCAGCATCTGCAGTTCATTACATCGATATCCTTTACATTTGATGTAGGGACCTTGACTGAACAATCTGCGCATATCGACTTTCCGCTCTCCTCGAGGTTCTTTGTTAAATAATCATTTATGTGGAAACTCTCATCTCTGGCTAGCACGAGGCACAGGAAACAGCGGGCACTGGAATCTTGAGCTTAAAAGAAAAGTGCTGGAGGAACTCAGCGGGTCAAGCAGCATCTCTGGAGAATATGAATCGGTGACGTTTCAGATCGGTCCCTTCGTCAGACTGATTGTGTGAGGGGTGTGGTGGGGGGAGGGGGGGGAGAAAGTTGGGAGAGAGGAGAGGCGTGGCAGGTGAACGCAGGTGAGGGGGAGGTTTTGATAGGCAGCTGGTCGGAACAAAGGCCAGAGGTTAAAGCAGAAGGTGTGAGGCAGAAGGATTGAAGAGTTGCAAATTGTGAAGCAGAGGAAGGAATGTAGGAGGGGGAAACTGTCTATGCGGAGTTTGCACGTTCTACCACATGGGTTTCCTCCGGTGCTCCGGTTTCCTCCCACATCCCAAAGACTGTGCGGGTTTGTAGGTTAATTGGCTTCTGTAAATTGCCCCTAGTGTGAAAGTGGGATAACATAGAACTAATGATCATTGGCCAACTTGGACCGGTGGGCCATAGGGCCTGTTTCCACGCTGTATCTCTGAACTAAACTAAATTCCTGCTTCACATTCTCGTTGGCTGCAGCATTATATTTAAACTCCACTGTCAAGCAATTCTCCAGGCGGCAAGAAGAAAGTCCCAATTAAAAACACAGGAATTAATACTCTGGGAAAATCCCCTTCCCCAGAGTCTCAGACAATTGAATTTAATCCAGGAGATTCCAGGATGAGAGGGGATCTTATTGAAACATATAAGATTATTAAGGGTGGACAAAATGCTGGAGAAACTCAGCGGGTGAGGCAGCATCTATGGAGCAAAGGAAATAGGCAACGTTCGGGCCGAAACCCGAAGGGTTTCGGCCCGAAACGTTGCTATTTCCTTCCCTCCATAGATGCTGCCTCTCCCCGCTGAATTTCACCAGCATTTTTGTCTACCTTCGATTTTCCAGCTCTGCAGTTCCTTCTTAAACAAGGTTATTAAGGGGTTGGACACGCTAGAGGCAGGAAACACGTTCCCGATGTTGGCGGGAGTCCAAAACCAGGGGCCACGGTTTAAGAATAAGGGGTAAGCCATTTAGAACGGAGATTAGGACTAACCTTTTCACCCAGAGAGTTGTGAGTCTGTGGAATTCTCTGCCTCAGAAGGCAGTAGAGGCCAAATCTCTGGATGCTTTCAAGAGAGAGTTAGATAGAGCTCTTAAAGATAGCAAGTCAGGGGATATGGGGAGAAGGCAGGAACGGGGTACTGATTGGGGATAGGTACACAAAAATGCTGGAGAAACTCAGCGGGTGCAGCAGCATCTATGGAGCGAAGGAAATAGGTAACGTTTCGGGCCGAAACCCTTCTTCAGACAGATTGGGATTGAATGGTGTGCTGCTCGAAGGGCCGAATGGCCTACTCCTGCACCTATTGTCTATCTATCAGCTTTTTAATTTGATGCCTGGATTTAGAGGGTCAATTTTATTAGAGGCAGCAGATTTACTCATGTTGATAGAACCTTATTCAATTGGCATCCCCTTTAATTTTATTGGCCGAGAATTTAAAAGGCTAATAGGAAGGCTAATAGGTTCACAATAGTTTTTTTACTGTCGAACCCATAAAATATATTTGTAATCAGACAAGGTTTTCTTAGTTGATTCAACGTACCTTGATAATCCTGATGCCTGGGAAGGGTGCACGGAGACTTGGGGCGTCCCCTAAATGTGGTGCAAAATAAGAGAAAGATGAATACATCAAATATTAAAATATTAAATTGATTAGTACGGGTGTCTGGGTTTATGGGGAGAAGGCAGGAGAATGGGTTAGGAGGGAGAGATAGATCAGCCATGATTGAATGAATGACTAATCAAAAATCTATCTATCTGCCTTCAAAATATCCATTGACGTGGCCTCCACCATCACCTGTTAAGTGTATATAGTGTGTATGGAAGCCATTTTAGCATGGATTTAATAATTTCTGCAGCAATCTCAACACTGAGTATATGCTGGGATAGTTTCCCATTGTGACAAGCTAGAGCATGGGATTGTGTTTGATTGCATTAATTACCCCAGTATTGAAAGCTCTCTTTTTTTTAAACCATGCTTGTATTGGCATAGATTGAAGAGCAGAGAGTATTTTTGGGAAGAGGATCAGGAAAACTGTGAGTTACGGGCGGAACGGTGGCGCAGCGGTAGAGTTGCTGCCTCACAGCGCCGGACACCCAGGGTTCGATCCTGACCACGGGTGCTGTCTGTACGGAGTTTGTACCTTCTCCCCGTGACCTGTGTGGGCCTTTCCCTGAGATCTTTGGTTTCCTACCACCCTCCAAAGATGTGCAGGTTTGTTGGTTAATTGTCTTGGTATAAGTGTAAATTGTCCCTAGTGTGTGTGTGTAGGATAATGTTAATGTCCGGGGATCGTTGGTCAGTAAAGACTCGGTGGGCTGAAGGGCCTGTTACTGCACTGTATCTCTCAGCTAAGCTTACGGAGAGTCGGTACGTCAAGGAGGACTCTCTCTAACTTCTACAGGTGCACAGTAGAGAGCATGCTGACCGGTTGCATCGTGGCTTGGTTCGGCAACTTGAGCGCCCAGGAACGGAAAAGACTACAAAAGGTAGTAAACACTGCCCAGTAGTAAACACGGCCCAAGAATTTCATTGTCCTATCTGGGACACAATACAATAAACTCTCTTTAATCTTGAATCTTGCCACACTAATATTGATGATAACCCAGAAGTTATTTCCAACTAAAAGATAACCCCCCCCCCAAATAAAATGTGTCGTTCAGGAAATTTAGAAAATAAAATAAAATTGTTGAGAACAAACAATTCTTAAACTCTCAAACAGTGGTGCAGCTGGTAGAGCTGCTGCCTCACGACACCAGAGACCCGGTTCGAACCTGGCCTCGGGTACTGTCTGTGTGCAGTTTGCACATTCTCACTGTGACCCTGTGGGTTTCCTCCGGGTGCTCCGGTTTCCTCCCATATTCCAAAGACGTGCGGGTCTGCAGGTTAATTGGCCCTCTGTAAAATTGTCCCTAGTGTGTAGGGAATGGATGGGATAACATGGAACTATTGTGAGCGGGTGATCGAGATTGGCATAGGCTCGGTGGGCCGAAGGGCCTGTTTCTGTGATGTATCTCTAAACTAATCTAATAAAAAGTAACAGGCAACTGCCTTAGATGACTCCATTTGCATGAGTCAAACTGCCTCTATAAATTAACATGAGACATTAAGGAGCGTATCATAGACAAGTATAGATTGTAACTCACTCTGAAATTTTCTTTGCTTACGGTATTTCTTGGAGACAAGGCTTTCTCTGATGGATCATTAATCAATGCAAGTTAGGGTCAGTCGTGCTGTGAGGTCACAATCAGTTACAATTGATTTGAATTTCCTTGGACTTCTTACAAATCATCAATAGGTCGAAGATACAAGCAGATATGATAACATGTCGCTCATCGCTTCCAAATGTGTGCGTGTCAGAATGTAGAGAGAGCACAGTGAAACGGAAAGATACAGCGTGGAAACAGGCCGTTCGGCCCACCGAGCCCATGCCGACCATCGGGCAACCGTTCACACTTGTTCTACGTTTGGATCCACTCCCTACACATTTGAGGGAACTTGAGGGAGGCCAATTAACCTGCAAACCCGCACGTCTTTGGGATGTGGGAGGAATAAGGAACAACCCGGGGGAAATGCAGGCAGTCACGGCAGAACGTGCAAAACTGCACGCAGCACCCCGAGGTCAGGATTGAACCTGGGTCTCTGGCTCTGCCTCCTGTGAGGCAAGTGGCGCCAATGGCTGCAGAACACTGCCATATTGGGGAGGCATTCTGGCTGCATCGCAAAGAACTACTTGATCACTCTTACAAAAGACACAAAATGCTGGTGGACAAAAGTGCTGGAGAAACTCAGCGGGTGCAGCAGCATCTATGGAGCGAAGGAAATAGGCAACGTTTCGGCCCGAAACCCGGAAGGAAATAGGCAACGTTTCGGGCCGAAACCCCGGAAGGGTTTCGTCCCGAAACGTTGCCTATTTCCTTCGCTCCATAGATGCCGCCTCACCCGCTGAGTTTCTCCAGCATTTTTGTCTACCTTCGATTTTTCCAGCATCTGCAATTCCTTCTTAAACACAAAATGCTGGAGTAACTGAGTGGGGGCATCTCTGGGACACACGCCGCGACCGTCCAGAAGACCCGCCTCGCCCGCCCGCCCACAGTACAGAGGGCCGGTGAGCAGACGGGCTGCGGGAGGGGGAGTGCGAGGCTTCGACGGGGGGACCGGGCGCCGCTCCAAGAGGCCCCAGCACGTGGACCGCACGCAGCCTACAGCGGCTACGCTAGGCCAGGCCAACACTATGAACTTGATGACATGGCGCCAAACATGGCATTATTTGCAAAATGAATTTCACTATGTAGTTTAATCTGAGGAAGGACATTATTGCCATAGAGGGAGTGCAGAGAAGGTTCACCAGACTGATTCCTGGGATGTCAGGACTGTCTTATGAAGAAAGACTGGATAGACTTGGTTTATACTCTCTAGAATTTAGGAGATTGAGAGGGCATCTTATAGAAACTTACAAAAATTCTTAAGGGGTTGGACAGGCTAGATGCAGGAAGATTGCTCCCGATGTTGGGGAAGTCCAGGACAAGGGGTCACAGCTTAAGGATAAGGGGGAAATCCTTTAAAACCGAGATGAGAAGAACTTTTTTCACACAGAGAATGGTGAATCTCTGGAACTCTCTGCCACAGAGGGTAGTCGAGGCCAGTTCATTGGCTATATTTAAGAGGGAGCTACATGTGGCCCTTGTGGCTAAAGGGATCAGAGGGTATGGAGAGAAGGCAGGTACGGGATACTGAGTTGGATGATCAGCCATGATCATATTGAATGGCGGTGCAGGCTCGAAGGGCCGAATGGCCTACCCCTGCACCTAATTTCTATGTTTCTATGTTTCTAATTGCATATGTGACAATGAATATCCCAAAAGGAATTATCACAAAGGATTTCTGTAAACCACACAGATTAACGATTACTTACGATTCCAAAAACCTTGAGGTTGGGTCGGCGCCTCAGTCGCGGCTCTTGCACAAAGAACTCGCTGTCCTCGGGCGATTCCTCGGACGTGGACGAGCTCTCCGGCTCCTGACCATTGCTCTTCTGGTAGGGATGGCAGAAATTCTGGGAGATGATGGTGACCGGGATATTCCGCGGCAGACTCTGCACGAGGAGATAAAAAGTTCACATTGATCTATTCCCCTGCTGAGATCCTTTCCCTCCGAGACATTCTCCTCCCAGTTTTCCCACATCCTCTCCTCCTGACACGCCCGTGTTCATCTGTTTCTCCCTCTTAACGCCTCGCATGCACGGAGGGAAGCAGAATTGCAACCTTCAACCTTCGCATCGTTAGCACAACATACATTTCAGCCGTGGGTTTTCTGGTGAGCTTCCGTCCCACTTCAGCACGAGACTGCGAAAGAAGTCTCTGGGCCTCTATTTTACCCTTCCCCTTGTTGGACACCAACTCAAAGCACTCATCTTGTATCTCACCAACTTCCTCTAGAAACTCCCAGAATGGTCTGACCCTCTCTCAAGTCCCCTCTTGTTTTCCACGTACGTTTTAAACCCCTTGGGATTCTCTTTCATCGTGCGGGGAATCATTTTATTTGTTACACATAGACAATAGACAACAGGTGCAGGAGTAGGCCATTCGGCCCTTCGAGCCAGCACCGCAATTCAATGTGATCATGGCTGATCATCCCCAATCAGTACCCCGTTCCTGCCTTCTCCCCATATCCCCTGACTCCGCTATTTTTAAGAGCCCTATCTAGCTCTCTCTTGAAAGCATCCAGAGAACCGGCCTCCATCGCCCTCTGAAGCAGAGAATTCCACAGACTCACCACTCTCTGTGAGAAAAAGTGTTTCCTCGTCTCTGTTCTAAATGGCTTACTCCTTATTCTTAAACTGTGTGGCCCCTGGTTCTGGACTCCCCCAACATCGGGAACATGTTTCCTGCCTCTAGCGTGTCCAAGCCCTTAACAATCTTATATGTTTCAATGAGATACCCTCTCATCCTTCTAAACTCCAGAGTGTACAAGCCCAGCTGCTCCATTCTCTCAGCATTTGACAGTCCAGCCATCCCGCAAATTAACCTTGTGAACCTACGCTGCACTCCCTCAATAGCAAGAATGTCCTTCCTCAAATTAGGGGACCAAAACTGCACACACTACTCCAGGTGTGGTCTCACTAGGGCTCTGTACAACTGCAGAAGGACCTCTTTGCTCGTATATTCGATTCCTCTTGTTATAAAGGCCAACATGCCATTCGTTTTTCTTCCCTGCCTGCTGTACCTGCATGCTTAGGGTGGAGGGTGGTGGGTGCCTGGAATGCACTGCCAGGGGTGGTGGTGGTGGAGGCAGATACGACAGTGAAGTTTAAGAGACTTTTGGATAGGCACATGGACACGTAGAGAGTGGAGGGATATGGATTATGTACAGGCCGAGGAGATCTAGTCGTGGCTTCATGTTCAGCCGTGGCCATTGTGGACTACAGGGTTTGTTCCTGTGCTACACTCTTCTACGTTCTCCCCTCCCATTCCCACACTGACCTCCTGTCCTGGACCTCCTCCACTCTCAGAGTGAGGTCCAAATTGGAGGAACTTACAAGTTTGGGCAGCTTCCAACCAGGCGGTATGAATCTTGACTTCTCTGCCGTCAAGTAACCCTTGCTTTCCCCCTCCCTCCACCCCTCCCCCATCCTAGTTCTCCCGACGTACGCCTCCTTGTCACCTTCCCCTCACCTCACAATGAACCGTTCTACATTTTCCTTGATTCTCGTCCCTTTGACCTCTCGTTTTCACACCTAACCCTTCCCTATCACTATGCCTCCCTCTCCCCTGACTCTCAGTGTTAAGAAGGGTCTCGATCCGAAACGTCACCCATTCCTTCGCTCCAGCGATGCTGCCTGTCCCGCTGAGTTAGAAATATAAAAAATAGGTGCAGGAGGCCATTCGGCCCTTTGAGCCAGCACGCCATTCATTGTGATCATGGCTGATCATCCCCAATCAATAACCCGTGCCTGCCTTCTCCCCATATCCCTTGATTCCACTAGCCCCTAGAGCTCTATCTAACTCCAGCATTTTTGTGTCTATCCCCTGTTGAAAGTTCTTTCCAGCTTCAGGTATATTTCTCAGAGACACTAAATCTAAAACAACACAATAATGCTTTATGCATTTCCAAATCTGCAGCTTTTGCTTCATCAATACAATATATTTTGACTGCAGATGTAAATCTGGAGAATTAATACCAATATATTATCCTATACTGGATAGGTGCAAATAAACAGCACATATAGTCAACTAATCTTCCTTGTTGCTGACTTTACAGATATTTAATATTCAACTCCGTATGTGAAATGTGTAATGTTCTGTTCCGATCACTAATGACCTTATGAACCAAACGTCGCTTATCTATGTCCTCCAGAGATGCTGCCTGACCCACTGAATTACTCCAGCACTCTTTTTGTAAACCCACATCTGCAGTTCCTTGTGTTTACATATGTGTTGCTATTAGCAGCTGCAGCAATTCGGAGGAAGTGTGTGAGAGTGAGAGTGAGTGAGAGAGAGAGAGAGTGAGTAAGAGTGAGTGAGTGAGAGTGAGTGAGAGAGTGAGAGAGAGTGAGAGAGTGAGAGAGAGTGAGAGAGTGAGAGTGGGGGAGAATGAGAGAGGGGGGAGAGAGGGGGAGAGATGAATGAAAAATGCCAGCAACAACAGTTATTTATTTTCATTGTTTAATAAAGGAACAGGCCATCAAACTCTTTGAGGGCAGCAAAGGCAGATTGATGAACGACCCGTTTTTCAGTAATTGCTCCCTGTTTTTTAAATCAAGATTCAACACAAACATATTTTCTCCATCTGATTTGGCGTTTATGGCTGTTTTAATTTTTTGCTTCCCTGTCAAACTCATTGTAGTAAAATGAACCAATTTTAAGCAGTTCTATTATTAACGGATTATGAACTGAAAGAAAAGTAAGAACAAAATAGATTGGGGAGATAAAAGGATGAGCATGCTTGCTTAAAAGGGGATGAAGGATTTTGCCAGGACAAGGGCCTGAGCTATAGGGAGAGGTTGGGGCAGGTTAGGATTCTAGTCCTCTGAGCGCAGGAGGCTAAGGAGTGATCTTATCGAGGTGCGTAAATCATGAGGTGAATAGAATGCATAGTCTTTTACCAAGAGTAGGGGAATCAAGAACTAGAGGACATTGTTTAAAGTGAGAGGGGAAAGATTTCATCAGAACCCGAGGGGCAACTTTTCAAATACAGAGGGTGGTGGGTACATGGAACGAGCTGCCAGAGGTGGTAGTTGAGGCAGATACTATTACGGCATTTCAAAGCTGTTTGGACAGGCACATGGATAGGAAAGGTTCAGAGGGACATGGGCCAAACGTGAGCAGGTGGGACGAGCATAGCTGAAGCATCTTGGTCAGCATGGGCAAGTTGGGCCAAAGGGCCTGTTTCCATGCTGTATGACTCTTTGACTAAGTGGGGGGAGGTACAGTGCATCAATGAACAACGAGGGGCAGGGGATCTTGGTGACCTGGGGTTCTTGTGCTTTAGGAACAAATGGTAATTTTTGGTGGGGGGGGGGGGGGGGGGGAATGATACGTGTATGATAATTAAAAATCTTACTTGTTATAAAAGAGCTTTTAAACACGAGTTAGGACCTTAGTTAAACATTGTGGGCGAGTTAGGCCGAAGGGCCTGATTCCACACTGTATCACTCTGTGACTAACAGCCTAACATTGAATAGTGCACACAGCTGTTTCCCCAATGACTGTCCCATTAACCTTGATCTTAAAAATACATCTTTGTCTTGAGCTACCTATTTCTTCGCCTCTGATACCACTGTGGAGGACAGCCATGTCATGGATCTAAACAGTACACGCCAATCCTTCGGGCTGCATTAGTTTCCATAAAGCTCTTTATCTGCTAAGTTGTCAGGTACATACAGTGGAGGCTATGGCTTCAAAGAGATCACTATTCTCAAGCTCTGCACACTCCTGGACGCTCTCACACACAAAGCACGTCGAGTCACCTGAAGAAGCAGAGAAGATTTAGAAGGATGACAACCAAGAGCTTGTAACAAACAGGAAAGACTGAATGTTTTGAGGTTTTCTTCTCCAGAAAAGAACTTAATAGATCTGAAGGAGATCATTAAATCTAAAAGGATATCATGTGGTCTGAAGAAGGGTCACGACCCGAAACGTCGCCCATTCCTTCTCTCCAGAGATGCTGCCTCATCCTCTGAGTTTCTCCAGCATTTCGTGTCTATCTTCATGTGGTAAGAAGTTCTACTTTTTAAAGTACAGATTTTTTTTCCCCTTAATTTCTTAAGGTCATAAATGATAGGAGGAGAATTCGGCCATTCGGCCCATCAAGTCTACTCCGCCATTCAAATATGGCTGATCAATCTCTCCCTCCTAACCACATTCTCCTGCCTTCTCCCCATAACCTCTGACACCCGTACTAATCAAGAATCTATCTATCACTGCCTTATTAGAAACATAGACAATAGGTGCAGGAGTAGGCCATTCAGCCCTTCGAGCCTTCACCGCCATTCAATATGATCATGGGCTGATCATCCAACTCAGTATCCTATCCCTGCCTTCTCTCCATACCCCCTGATCCCTTTAGCCACAAGGGCCACATCTAACTCCCTCTTAAATATAAAAAATTATTAATGATCTTCTATGTATGGCTCCGAGCTCTGAGTTTAATAACAGATGGAATGATTTTCACCACAGTGGCACAGCTGGTAATAATAATAATAATAGATTTTATTTATATAGCGCTTTTCAGGACTCAAAGTCGCCTCACGGTGCCAGAGACCTGGGTTCAATCCTGACCTCGGATGCTGTCTATGTGGAGTTTGCACATTTTCCTTGTGACTGCATGGGTTTCCTCCGGGTGCTCCTGTTTCCTGTGAACATCCCTAAGATGTGCAGGTTTAGTGGATAATTGGACTCTGAGATGGTTATGCTCTGGAAACTTTGCCAGGTGTAACAGTGGAGTCCAATTGCGTTAGTTGAGGTTATTGTCCGTGTAGCGAGGTACAGTGAAAAGCTTTTGTTGCGTGCTATCCAATCAGCGGCACGATAATATGTGATTACAATCAGGCTATTCACAGTGTACAGATACATAGTGTGTGTGTGTACATGTGTGTGTGTGTGTGTGTGTGTGTGTGTGTGTGTGTGTGTGTGTGTGTGTGTGTGTGTACGTGTGTGTGTGTGTGTGCGCGTACGTGTGTGTGTGTGTGTGTACGTGTGTATGTGTGTGTGTGTGTGTGTGTGTGTGTGTGTGTGTGTGCGTGTGTGTGTGTGTGTGCACGTACGTGTGTGTGTGTGTGCGTGCGCGTACGTGTGTGTGTGTGTGTACGCTGTGTGTGTGTGTGTGTGTGTGTGTGCGTGCGTGTACGTGTGTGTGTGTATACGTGTGTGTGTGTGTGTGTGTGTGTGTACGTGTGTGTGTGTACGTGTGTGTGTGTACGTGTGTGTGCGTGTGTACCAGGTTCGCCGGTTTCCTCCCACATCCCAAGGCTGTGCTGATGGATCGGTTCATTCACTCTTGGCAAATGACCCCCAGGGCAGCAGAAGTTCAGAGAAGAATTGGGCAGCACGGTAGCACAGCAGAAGAGCTACTGCCTTACAGTGCCAGAAACACGGGTTCGATCCTGACTACGGGTGCTGCCTGTACGGAGTTTGTACGTTCTCCCCGTGACCCGCGTGGTTTTCTCAGAGACCTTCGGTTTCCTCCCGCACTCCAAAGACGTACAGGTATGTAGGTTAATTAGCTTGGTATAAATGTTTTTTAAAAATCCTCTAGTGTGTGCAGGATAGTGTTAGTGTGCGGAGATCGCTGGTCGGTGGGGACTCGGTGGGCTGAAGGGCCTGTTTCCGCGCTGTATCTCTCAACTAAACTAATCGATGGGTGTGTGGGAGAGAATAGGCTACAGGTGCGTAAGTGGGAGCAAGGGCACTGACGTGAATGCTTTGAGAGCTGGCATGGACTCGATGGGCTGAACATCCTCCTTCCATGCTGTAGGAGAACATGAGCTAGAAGGCGTGAAGCTGAAAACTACGGTGTTCCTGGTGGGTTGTGAACTCTGACCGGCCTCTCACAACCCGCACAGTTCTGGATTTGTCACACAGATCATTTTCTTTTAATCACTCGTCATGATCCAAACGATATTTTTATTCCAACTAAATAATGCAAATTACTGCAGCAGCTGTCAAAATGGAATGAATATACAAAATGTTGGAGATAGCGAACTGCCTACAAATATATTTATTTCCACTTGGTCAGCAGTCTGAAAGATTCACTCTTTTTTTTAATCTCTTCACAGATGCCTTCTGACTTAGCTTTTTTTTTTGCTTTAGTTACTGTAAAAGGCAAAGCAATTTGTTTGATTGGGACAAATCAATTGTCTTAAATGAGCTCACCTTGTGTAAATACTCCACTGTATTTACTAAACAGTGCTGTAACTGCAGAATGCCGCACAATTTCTCACCAAGGCTTCGGTGGCAATCTTTTTGAAACTCCATGACCTCTGGCATGTAGAAACACAGAGGTAGTCACTGCATGAGAAACCTATTATCTCCAAGTCACACACAGTCCTAGTTTTGAAAATACAAAGGCAAGTGTAGCGGCACTGTGGTGCAGCTGGGAGAGCTGCTGCCTTACAGCGCCAGAGACCGATCCTGACCCCGGGTGCTGTCTGTGTGGAGTTTGCACGTTCTCCCCGCGACTGCATGAGTTTCCACCGGGGCGCTCCGCTTTCCACCCACATCCCAAAGACGTGCGGGTTTGCAGGTTAATTGGCCCTCTGTAAAATTGGCCCGTGTGCAGGGTGTGGGATAACATTGACCTCGGGGAACTCACGGGTGATCGATGGTTGGCGTGGAACAAAGAGCCTGTTTACAGTCTGTTTCTTTCATTCAATCAATGCTGATGGCTGCTGGTGTGAAGCCCTCTGGCTAACTGCATTAATGGCTTGGCTCAATACCAAACAATGCAAGACCTTAAGAAAACGTTAGCC
The DNA here is from genome assembly GCA_038087875.1 of Malacoraja senta. Classification (NCBI taxonomy): domain Eukaryota; kingdom Metazoa; phylum Chordata; class Chondrichthyes; order Rajiformes; family Rajidae; genus Malacoraja; species Malacoraja senta. Next base: position 79,908,897 of record CM075981.1, on the reverse strand, counting down.
AAGGGATGGTTAAGAAATGTCACACTTCCCAACTCACCCTTGTCAGAATAATATATAAAAATGTGTAAATTGAATGAAAACACGAGGGGAAAGATTTAATAAGAACTTAAAGGGCAAGTTTTTCACACAGAGGTTGGTGGGTATATGGAACAAGCTCCCAGAGGAAGTGTTAAAGAAGGAACTGCAGATGCTGGAAAATCGAAGGTACACAAAAATGCTGGAGAAACTCAGCGGGTGCAGCAGCATCTATGGAGCGAAGGAAATAGGTAACGTTTCGGGCCGAAACCCTTCTTCAGACTGATAGGGGGTGGGGAGAAGAAAGGAAAAAAGGAAAAAGGCGGAGGAGGAGCCCGAGGGCTGGGGGAGGGGAGGAGACAATCAGATGGCTGATGAAGGGGAGGGGACAGCAAGGGCTAGCAGAATTGGGAGAATTCAATGTTCAAGCCCCCAGGATGTAGACTGCCCAAGCGGAATATGAGGTGCATTTCCTCCAATTTACGGTGTTGCTCGCTGTGGCCATGGAGGAGACCCAGGACAGAGAGGTCAGATACGGAATGGGAGGGGGAGTTGAAGTGCTGAGCCACTGGGAGTTCAGGTCGGTTATTGTGGACCGACTGGAGGTGTTCGGCGAAACGATCGCCAAGCCTCCGCTTGGTCTCACCGAGGAAGTGGTTGAGGCAGGGACAATAGCAACATTTAAAAGATATTTGGACAGGCTCGGAGAGGAAAGGTTTGGAGGAATATAGATCACATGTGGGCAAAAGGGACTAGCAACTTGGTTGGCATGGGGACGTTGGGCCGAAGGGCCTGTTTGCGCACTGTATGACTATAACTGGCAAAATGACTGACTGGTGTTTCCTCTTGCTTATTTTTATTTGCATTACATCCGACGAGAGAGTTGAACATTTCAAGGTCAGGCAATGTGTGAATTACACGCACAGGGTCACTTGAATTAACCTGTCGTTGCTTCTGTGCCAAAGCAGCGCTTTTAGAAAGTTATTAGCTGCCTTGATGAACAAGACCTTTGTTGAACTCGCCTAGATTAAGTTTTCACTTGCCAAAAGTGATTACTTGAACTCCAGGCCGAGAGAACAAATTCTCCAAATGGAATAAACATGGCTGTGTTAGAAGATAAGGAAATGACCCAGTGAGTGAAGGAAAAGCGATATCAAAACACCCGCTAAAACGGGTTTGTGGTAAAGACGGCTACAATAAAGGAGCATTGTGTAGTGATAGACAAGGCAGGGCGCAACGCTTCCATTTTTCAGTTCAACTTGATTATAGGTTATCTTGTATCTGGCTGCAGAGATATGCCAGAAGGGATATCCAGAGCTGTCCCTTGCAACCCAGCATGTCTCCTGTTTTTCAATACTCTCTCTTAATGTTATTTACGAACTTGGACGCCTAGAGCATCTTGCATGAAAATCACAAATCACTTCAGATGTAACAATCTTCTCAAGATGTGTAGGAAGGAACTGCAGATGCTGGTTTAAACCAAAGATAGACACAAAAAGCTGGAGTAACTCAGAGGGGCAGACTGCACCTCTGGAGAATAGGAATAGGTGACGTTTCGGGTCTGAAGAAGGGTCTCGACACAAAACGTCACCTATTCCTTTTCTCCAGAGATTCTGCCTGATCCGCTGAGTTACGCCAGCTTTTTGTGTCTATTTTTTCAAGAACCAGAGGACATAAATTAAAAATGAGAGGGGAAAGATTAATAGCCCTGTCCCACGGTACGAGTTCATTCCAAGAGCTCTCCCGAGTTTAAAAAAAATCAAACTCGTGGTAAGCACGGAGAATGAACGTAGCGGGTACGTCGGAGCTCGGGGACGTCTCTTAGCGCTAACGGCAGGTACTCGGGAAGACTCGCTAACGGCAGGTAAGCACGGGAAGACTCGTGAAGATTTTTCAACATATTGAAAAATGTCCACGAGAGCCCCGAGTACCGACGAGCGGCCATTACCATAAATCTCCGAGTTCGAATCAGGGCAAACTCGGGAGAGCTCTTGGAATGAACTCGTACCGTGGGACAGGGCTATTAATAGGAACCCGAGGAGCAACTTTTTCACACTGTGGAACAAGCTTCCAGAGGAGGTAGTGAAGGCAGGTACTATAACAACATGTTAAAGATAATTGGACGGGTGCATGGATAGGGAAGAGTCTTTGTCTGACTCTCTGACTAATGAATTAAATAGAAAATCGATTTTTACTTGATAAAATCAATAAATTGATAGGCGTTATGGCAGTGAAGAAAACACTAACTAGTTTCTTAGCAGCAAACTCGACAAACGATAAGATTTAAACAAATAATGGAATAATCCGTCTTTGAATGATACTGGTTCATATGGTCTTGGAATTTTTTCCTTTTCTTCTTCAACAGACTACCATGAGATGTTTTAAATCTTTCCAAGAGGCCTGAAGTATCCTTGGTTTAATGTCTTATCTAAAAGGCAACACCTTGAACACTGGAGCAGTCTCGACGCCACACTGTGGCATTAGAATATAAAAGTCTCCGATGTTTCCAGAGCAGTGTGCTACAAAAACGTTCTGGACTCAAAGACAAGCATATTTGCCATTGAATCAAGGCTGAGAAATAATTAAGAAATTCACAGAATTGGCTTAAATGTCTCAAGACGGAACTAAATTGTTTTCCTTAAACAGTAACATATTTTCTCCTGCACTTCATTGGTTAAATATTGGAAGAGTGCAGAGAAGAGTTTTGTTATAAGCAAAAATATTCGTCATTCTCTCAGTTGAAATATTTGGTGTATTTACCATTCTGGCTGTGGACAGATAAACAAGCAAAATGATTGTGAGGCAGTATTAAGAATGTGACATTTTATTCCATCTTACTTCAAATTAATGCCATGTTCTTACATTCTACTGTGAATGAAATGTACGTTGCAAGATATGGGCCAGGAAATATTTAAATTAAATATTCAACTACAATAAAGATTAAGATGTGTAGATCAACCACATTAATCTCTGTCAATATAGCCTTCACCACATATATTATGCATGATACACATTCCACCATGTAATCCAGTCCGGGATTTGAGTGGGACTGCAGACACTGTTAATAGCCTGCTGGTCTCTTAGTTTGGTAGTCTGAAAGTTGATGCGATGAGTGTTACAGTTTGTACTGTTCTCTCTGCATGGGTTTTAATAAATGCTTTGTGGTTCACATAATACTTTGTAATGGTTTGATTACAAAACAGATGAAAAGTCAACCTGTCAGTATGGAAGGGTCAGGGTTGAGGATCTGAAACGTCACCTATCCATGTTCTCCAGAGACAATAGACAATAGACAATAGACAATAGGTGCAGGAGTAGGCGATTCGGCCCTTCGAGCCAGCACCGCCATTCAATGTGATCATGGCTGATCATCCCCAATCAGTACCCCATTCCTGCCTTCTCCCCATATCCCCTGACTCCGCTATTTTTAAGAGCCCTATCTAGCTCTCTCTTGAAAGCATCCAGAGAACCTGCCTCCACTGCCCTCTGAGGCAGAGAATTCCACAGACTCACCACTCTCTGTGAGAAAAAGTGTTTCCTCGTCTCCGTACTAAATGGCTTACTCCTTATTCTTAAACTGTGGCCCCTGGTTCTGGACTCCCCCAACATCGGGAACATGTTTCCTGCCTCTAGCGTGTCCAAACCCTTAACAATCTTGTATGTTTCAATGAGATACCCTCTCATCCTTCTAAACTCCAGAGTATACAAGCCCAGCTGCTCCATTCTCTCAGCATATGACAGTCCCGCCATCCCGGGAATTAACCTTGTAAACCTACGCTGCACTCCCTCAATAGCAAGAATGTCCTTCCTCAAACAGAGATGCTGCCTGACCCGCTGAGTTACTCCAGCACTCTGTGAAACGTCACCTATCCATGTTCTCCACAGATGCTGCCTGACCCGCTGAGTTACTCCAGCACTCTGTGAAACGGCACCTATCCATGTTCCGGCAGCATCTATGGAGCGAAGGAAATAGGCAACGTTTCGGCCCGAAACCCTTCCGGGTTTCGGCCCGAAACGTTGCCTATTTCCTTCAGGGTTTCGGCCCGAAAGGTTGCCCATTTCCTTCGCTCCACAGATGCTGCCTGACCCGCTGAGTTACTCCAGCACTCTGTGAAACGACAACCTATCCATGTTCTCCACAGATGCTGCCTGACCCGCTGAGTTACTCCAGCACTCTGTGAAACGTCACCTATCCATGTTCTCCACAGATGCTGCCTGACCCGCTGAGTTACTCCAGCACTCTGTGTACTTTTCTTTATTGACATCTGTTGACGTGCGTTGCGGGAGCTTCTCCACACCACATTCAGTCAGATGCCATCTTGTTCTTGACGGCAGCGAGTCTCATTCCAGCGAAGCTGTAGGCGTCCTCCACCGCTGCATGCCGCGACTGTTCACGTCCGTCTCACACACTCGATCGTCCGAATCAGGCGAGCCCCAGGCTGCTGCAGGGCCTTCAGCCGTCGGCTCCGTCGGGATCGTCCAGCAAACCATCGTCCCTCTCCTCGCCCGGCTGCCTTTAGCCATTGTGCCCCCCGGGACGCACCTTGTGGGCGCGGAAGGCAAGACCCCAGTTCCTCTTACTGGCCCTTTGTTCGTGCGCCCACCGTCGCCGACTCCAACCACATTTCTCTCCCGTTCTCCGGACCTCTGGGAGTGAGCAGGGGCTGGGCTCATAAGGTCATGAGGAGATGAGTAGAATTAGGCCATTTGGCCCATCAAGTCTAGTCTGCCATTCAATCATTGCTGATCTATCTCTCCCTCCTAACCCCGTTCTCCTGCCTTCTCCCCATAACCTTAAACCATAACATAGATAGGGCTCTTAAAAATAGCGGAGTCAGGGGATATGGGGAGAAGGCAGGAACGGGGTACTGATTGGGGATGATCAGCCATGATCACATTGAATGGCGGTGCTGGCTCAAAGGGCCGAATGGCCTACTCCTGCACCTATTGTCTATTGTCTAACCTCTGACACCCGCACTAATCAAAAATCTATCTATCTCTGCCTTCAAAATTATCCACTGACTTGGCCTCCACAGCTCACTGCGGCAAAGAATTCCACAGATTCTCCACCCTCTTCAGCCGGGTTTCCCAGTTCCACGGCAGGCGAGCCAGGCGGGTGGCCGAGGGTCTTCTGCCACGCGGTCTGACAATCGAAACAACAATCGAACAGCCGACACAACAATCACCATTGATGTTTTCTGAAGTAGCACCCTGACTCGAAACAACGTCTGTCCATTCCCTCATCAGATGCTGCCTGACGCGCCGAGTTCCTCCACCACTTGGGTGTTTTGCTGAAGATTCCAGCATCTGCAGCTCCTCGAGTCTGCATCGCTATTTATTCAACAGCTTCTTCGATACGCACCCTCTCCATCAGCGAGATGTAATATGCAGAGCAAGGATCGCCAGCTTCCCCTCCGAGTCACACTCCACTGAAAGCTAAAACACGTCTAGCTACTTCTTCACTGTTGTGGAGTCAGCACCCTGGAACTCCCGTTTTAAAAATGGCTGTGGGGGTAATTTCACCACATGGGCTACAAAGCTACCAGCAGACATATCATTATGAGGAATGCAATACGTGCCGCTTCTGTCAGCAGCACCCAAGGCAAAGAACAAACCCTTTGTCACTGGGTAGAACATAGAACTGTACAGTGTTAAAGAAGGAACTGCAGATGCTGGAAAATCGAAGGTACGCAAAAATGCTGGAGAAACTCAGCGGGTGCAGCAGCATCTATGGAGCGAAGGAAATAGGCAACGTTTCAGGCCGAAACCCTTGAAGGGTTTCGGCCCGAAACGTTGCCTATTTCCTTCCGGGTTTCGGCCCGAAACGTTACCTATTTCCTTCGCTCCATAGATGCTGCTGCACCCGCTGAGTTTCTCCAGCATTTTTGTGTACCATAGAACTGTACAGCACAGGAACAGGCCCTTCTACTGCATTACTTGCCAGAAGATCTATTTTATTTAAACGGAAAGACTCTAATCCTCCTACCACATTTCATTGGTACTCTGAAACGATATCATGTTTAAATTTTGGAAAAAATTAGGAGTGACATTGTCGAACCCTTGGTTAAATTTGATAGGACTTGGGGAAGCTTTATTCAACATTTTCACACAATATAAATTGTCCCCTCTCCAACCGTTATAATAATTCTTTTACCTTTATACGGTGGAACGGACTTGACAACAAACAGGGACTTAAATTGTTGAAATTCTTTGTAGCCCAGATTTTGTTTTGCTTTTTTTTTTTAAAGTTTAGGGGATTTTGTTTTTCTCTTTTTTTCTTTTTTTTCTTTTTCTCTTTTTGTTTTTATATATACAAGTTCTCTTTTAAACACTTAACTATATTTACATAGAGACCGGGAGGTCTATACCCAATGTGTATTTTGACACTGGACTCATACTTAGGTTACACTTGTTAATTATGTAATTCTGATCCCAATGTATCAATATCACTGTTATGTTTGTCATTATTGGGGGGTTTTTGTGTTGTTTTGTTTTTGTTTTTGAAAAAAATTAATAAAAAGATTTTAAAAGAAAGAAAGGAACAGGCCCTTCAGCCCACCATGTCCGTGCCGAATGCAATGACAAGCTAAACGAATCTCCTCTGCCTGCATGTGATCCATATTCCTCTATATCCATGCACCCATCAACATAAAAGCCTCCTAAGCGCCACTATCGTATCGTACCCGCCTCCACCACCACCCTTGGCAGCACTACAAGCAGGGCGGCACAGCGGTAGAGTTACTACCTTAAAGTGCCAGAGATACAGGTTCGATCCTGACCACGGGTGCTGTCTGTACGGAGTTTGTACTGTACGCTCTCCCAGTGACCCGTGTGGGTTTTCTCCGGGATCTCCGGTTTCCTCCCACACTCCAAAGACGTACAGGTTTGTAGGCTAATGGGCTTGGGTATAATTGTAAATTGTCCCTAGTGGGTGTAGGATGGGGTAAGTGTACAGGGATCGCTGGTCGGCGCGGACTCGGTGGGCCGAAGGGGCTGTTTCCGCGCTGGATTTCCAAATTAGAAGTTCTAAACTAAACTGGTCACCTCTGCCTCCACGTGATCCATATTCCTCCATTTGCATGAGCCCAGCCAAAACCTTCTTAAACGCCACTATCATATATTCCTCCACCACCACCCTTGGCAGCACAGTCTAGGTGTGTAAAAAAAAAGTTGCCCCACACATCTCCAATTAAACTTCGCCCCGCTCACCCTTAAACTTTGCCGTCCAGTCTTTGGCCTCTCTCCACACGGCGCGAATTGAACCGCGGAATATTTTTAAAGCAGGATGGGATGGTGGGAGGAGGAAAGTCATTCGTTATAAAAGTAAAATGAAAGGAGTCAAACCCCTCACCTGATCGATAGAGATGGTATCCTTGGACAGGCGGCGGAGTTTCGACTCCAAGGCGACGATTTTCCCCTCCTTCCTGACGATCTGAATCTGAAGCTCGTCATTCTTTTCTTCCAGTTCCCGGATTTGTTTCCGATATTTATCTTTGTCAATGAGACACTGGGAGAATTGTGTCTGGGCTTCATCTCGCGATTTGAATGCCTGCAAGGAGTGCGAATGATTAAAGCGAGTGTAATATATATATATATATATAACTGCACGTACACAATACATTTACTGACTTTTGATGCTGAGAAGAGCTCTCGGGAAAGGTAATAAAATACTCTTTATGAAAGGGCTATGATACGTGAAAATGAATGCAGGTTTAATCTGTTGGTAATTATTATCTTCAAACCTGCAGTATGTATGTGGATGAGGACGGTCACAGTGAATTGAAAGGAGAACAGAATATTCTGTCATACCTTTGGTATAAAAAGATACCCATTAGTTTGGAATAAAATTCAATAGATAAGGAGTCCCTTAGTGTTTTTTATCTTCTTTTCAATTGAAAGGACATTTTCAGCCCTTTCATTGTATCCAAATAACTATATGTCAGTGAGTCTAGATGGAAGGTAGTTCGTCAAAGGTTGTCATCTGAGCTAAAGCTCACTGTCTTCCTGTCCTTCTACATGTAGACTTCCAGCAGGGGTCTCTCGATACCCAAATCCATGGTTTTAGAGCTGTATAGCATGGAAGCAGGCCCTTCGGCCCATGCCGACCAAGTTGGCATATTGGGTTTGGCCCATAACTCTCCAAACCCTTCCTATCCCTATATTGTTTGGTTAGTTTTATATAAGGGCCTGTCCCACTTGGCGATTTTTTTCGGCGACTGTCGGCATCATTGACTGACGTATCAGGTCACCAAAAAAGTCGTGACGCGATGCCACTTGCTGCGGCTGTGACGAGGCGTGACGATGTGTTGACGCGCGGTGTTTCCTCAAGTGTCGCAACATTTTTTTTGTCGCCGCTGGATTTTGAAACGTTCAAAATCTTTCGGTGACCCTGATACGTCAGTCATTGACGCCGGCTGTCGCCGAAAAAATCGCCAAGTGGGACAGCCCCTTTAGTTTAGATTAAAGATACACAGCGAAAACAGGCCCTTTGAGTCCGCACCGACCAGCGATCCCCGAACATTAACACAAGTCCACACAAATTACATTTATACAAAGTATATAAACCCAAACCGATTAACCTATAATCATGTACGTCTTCGGAGTGTGGGAGGAAACCGAAGATCTTGGAGAAAACCCACGCAGGTCACGGGGAGAACGTACAAAATCCGTACAGACAGCACCCGTGGTCGGGATCGAACCCGGGTGTCCGGTGCTGCAAGCGATGCAAGGCAGCAACTCTACCGCTGCGCCACCGTGGCCGCCCTATCTCAGCAGCTAAAAGCTTGTAAAGTCATGTGAAAGCTGGTGTAAATGTAGAGACCAGGAGAAAGATCTGACCACAAGTAGGGCTCGGAGGCATTGTGCTCTGCAGTGAGGTATAAACTGACAGGGAAAGCTGGACGAGAGTTGGGGGTGAGACAAGGTGCAGCAAGTGATAGGTGGATACAGGAGATGGGCTCTTTCAGCTTTCACCCACCCCCCACTACAATTAATCTGAAGAAGGGTCCCGATCTAAAACGTCGCCTATCCATGTTCTGCATAGATGCTGCCGGACCCGCTGAGACTCCAACACTTTGTGTCTTCTTTTGTAAACCACACATATATATTCAAATCTCTGTGGATAGGGACACTGGGATACTGTGGATAGGGTGAGCTGTTTTAAATACCTGGGAGTCCACATCTCTGAGGATATGACATGGACATCACACGTTGCAGCACTCGTGAGTAAGGCAAGACAGCGCCTTTACCACCTCAGGCAATTGAGGACATTCAGAGTGTCTCTGAGGATCCTCCAGTGCTTCTACTCAGCGGCTGTGGAAAGCATCTTGTCCGGAAATATCACAATTTGGTTTGGGAACTGCTCTGCCCAGGACAAGAAGGCTCTGCAGAGAGTAGTGCGTTCGGCCGAATGCACTGTGGGAACTACACTCGCCCCCCTGCAGGAACTATAAATCAGGAGGTGTAACTCCCGAGCCAATAAGATCATGGGGGACCCCTTCCACCCCTGCAGCAGACTGTTCCAGCTGCTACGGTCAGGCAAACGCCTCCGTTGCCATGCTGTGAGAACGGAGAGGTTGAGAAGGAGTTTCTTCCCAGAGGCCATTAGGACTGTCAACTCCGATCTCACCAGGGACTAACTTTACTGTTTTTTTTTAAATTGCTGTTTTTTTTTCCTTTTTCCTTCCTCCCACAATATGTAATATGTAAAATAATATGTGATTCTGTTCCATTCTGTTTGTAGTTTGTGTTTGTTTGTTTTTTTGGACAAAGTCCACGAGCATTGCCACTTTTCATTTCACTTCACATCTCGACCGTGGTATGTGACGAATAAACTTGACTTGACAAATTGAAGCAGCCAGTGGCGCCAGAGTGTTCTTTGAACTTGAATGTTGAACAAGCAACCAGGAGCAAGGAGCACCCTTGCCATGAATGTCGCCATGAAAGGAGGCTTCAAGCAAGGATTGTGCGGCTGGAGGAGAATGCTGAGGGTTAACAGGACCAGGAAGAGTGGAGCTAAGAGAGAAAAAGCAGTTCCTGCACACAAGAATCATGATTTAATGGAATGGCAAAAGCAAGTTTCCAATGTCACGGATTCATACATTCTTCACAAAAGAAGACGAGGAGAATTTTAGTCAGAGGGTGGTGAATCTGTGGAATCCTTTGCCACAGAAGGCTGTGGGGGCCAAGTCAGTGGATATATTTAAGGCAGAGATAAATAGATTCTTGATCAGTACAGGTGTTAGAGGTTATGGGGAGAAGGCAGGAGAATGGGGTTAGAAGGGAGAGAGAGATAGATCGGTCATGATTGAATGCCGGAGTAGACTTGATGGGCCGAATGGCCTAATTCTGCTCCTATCACTTATGATACAGCACAGAAATAGGCTCTTCAGTCCAACTTGCCCATGTTAGGCAAGATGCCCCATCTACACTAGTCCCACCTGTATGTGTTTGACTCATAAATAAATCCCTCTAAAGCTTTCCATCCATGTACATGTATCCATCTCTGCGAGAGTTGATTGCTTTATATACAAGTAGAGATTGGAAATGCTGTCTCAGGCCAGCGAGCATGGGGATTAATGGCATTTGAAGTACTTGCTTGTTTGAATCAGCTGGCATAAGCATGCTCCAACCTAGCAGGTGATCACTTCACAGCGATTATACTTTGGCATATGTTGCCGCTCACTCTAGTGACGGCAGGATGTGCAGAAGCAGCTTTACCTCCATGGCACGCTGCCCTCAGTCAGTGTTAGCTTCCACAGACCCACTGGCCTCGGGTTCAGCAACTGCACTCATCTGAAGCAGCAGCTCTGACTAAATCAATGGAAGCATTCGCAGCTTAGATGCAAGTTGTGTGATCGAAGCGTTTCTAAGGGCAAGAGAAGATCTGTAATGACAGCTCCCTTTAGGGATGAAATTACTCTTGGTACAATTAAAGAAAACTCCACTTGTCAGACGAGTTCACTCGAGTATCTGTGCGTATTGCAGCCACACTGACACAGGGCCGGGTGGCCTTTGCACTGCGTAGCTCCTATATTTCAACAATGGTAACACTTCAAAAATGTTTCATTGCTGTGAAAAGTCACGAGGGCTTCTTTTAAAGTGAAAGTCCTTTTCCTTTTGTTCTTTTGAAGGCCAGTAATGAATGTGGTTGGAAATCAGCAGAGGAAAACATCAACTAAAAAAAATCTAAGATTAAAGAACCATTGCTTTTACTTATACCAGCCTATTTTATGGGAAGTTTGAGACAATGGTCCCAACCCGAATCGTCATCTGTCAAAGCCCTCATTAGATGCTATCTGACCCGCTGTTCTACATAGTACAGCATAGGAACACACCCTTCAGCCCACAATGTACCCAACATGGTGCCAAGACTATCACTTATCTACCTGCACATAATCCACTATTCCCTGCATATCCATAAGGCGAACCAAAAGTCTTTTAAATGCCACTATCGTATCTGCTTCAACCACCTCTCCTGGCAACGCGTTCCCGACACCCACCACCCACTGCCCCTCACATCTCCTTTAAACTTTGCCCCTCTCACCTTAAAGCTCTGCCCTCCAGTTCCTCCAGTACTAGGTGTTTTGATATCATTCAAAGTTGGCTTGGGATAGAAAATGGGCGGTGATGGACTGGTGTTGCTCACTGGACATGGAGCCAAATTTCCCTTCTGTTGAATGACTACCACCTGTTTTGCTGTGTTCAGCCGCACTCCCAAGGTAATTGACATAATGAGCTGAATACAGGCCAAACATTTCTGCCACCCAGTGTGAAGCGTTCTATGCATATACTTATTAATAAAGGATAATATTCAACAGGAGACACAGTGATGGGAGGATATTTGGCACTCCAAAATTATCACCTTTGGCTGGGAATGTGGGAATCGCGTGAACCAATTGTAACCATTGTACCTTAAAAGAGCACTTTGAAAATACTGATGAGGAGAACATCGATGTACAAACGCATTGATTTATCTGTTAGATGGAAACTGGAGCAATGACAGTAAACTTCACAGGTGACACAAACTAACAGCAGTCAGTGGTAAACAATACTTCTTACATGAAGTATAAATCTCTTTAGATATCTGAGAACAAAGGGGAACCCGGCGTTGGTGGGAGGGGCGGGATGAAGAAGGGATGAGTACTTTTTGTAACTCTGTCGATGCCTTTGTGGTGACTCTATTGTGTACTTTGTACGCAAACACAAGGACTTTCACTGTAGCTAGATACACGTGACAATAACGTATCATCATCATATCAATAGCAGAAAGCGCCATCTGCAAGTTACTTTCCTAGTTGGAACCTGGAAAATAGATGGAGCCAGACAGCATGGAAACAGGCCCAACTCATCCATGCCGACCAAGACAAGATGTCCCATCTGAGCCAGCCCAATTTGCCTGCGCTAGTCCCATATCCCTCGATACTTGTCCAAGTGCCTTTCATATATTATTATGGTATCTGCCCAAACGACCTCCTTTGGCAGCTTGTTTCATACACTCTCCGAGTGAAAAGGTTCCCCCTCAAGTTCCTGTTAAATCTTTCCCCTTTCAGCTTAAACCTATTCCCTCTAGTTCTGATCCCCCTACTTTGGGTGAAAGTGTACATTCATCCTATCTATTCCCTTCATGATTTTATGCACCATGAAGAGATCACCCATTAGCCTCCTGCGCTCCAAGGAATACATTCCTAGCCTGCCTAATCTCTCCCTATAGCTCAAGTCCTTGAGTCCTGGCAACAAGCTTGTAAAGTGTAGGAAAGAACAGCAGATACTGGTTTAAACCAAAGGTAGACACAGAATGCTGGAGTAACTCTGAAAAGGAATAGGCTGGCAGATGCAGTATAATGTGGATAAATGTGAGGTTATCCACTTTGGCGGCAAGAACAAGGAGGCAGATTATTATCTCAATGGTGTCAGATTAGGAAAAAGGGAAGTGCAACGAGATCTGGGTGTCCTTGTGCACCAGTCTCTGAAAGTAAACATGCAGATACAGCAGGCAGTGAAGAAAGCGAATGGCATGTTGGCCTTCATAACGAGAGGATTTGAGTATAGGAGTAATGAGGTCCTTCTGCAGTTGTACAGGGCCCTGGTGAGACCACATCTGGAGTATTGTGTGCAGGTTTGGTCTCCTAATTTAAGGAAGGACATCCTTGCTATTGAGGCAGTGCAGCGTAGGTTCACGAGACTAATCCCCGGGATGGCGGGACAGTCATATGAGGAAAGATTGGAAAGATTGGGCTTGTATTCACTGGAATTTAGAAGGATGAGAGGATATCTAATAGAAACGTCTAAAATTATAAAAGGACTGGCCAGGCTAGATGTAGGAAAAATGTTCCCAATGTTGGGGAAGTCCAGAACCAGGGGCCACAGTCTAAGAAAAAGGGAGGCCATTTAAAACTGAGATGAGGAAAACCTTTTTTACCCAGAGAGCTGTGAATTTGTGGAATTCTCTGCCACAGTGGAGGCCAATTCACTGGATGAATTTAAATGACAGTTAGATCGAGCTCTGGGGGCTAGCGGAATCAAGGGATATGGGGAGAAGGCAGGCACGGGTTACTGATTGTAGATGATCAGCCATGGTCACTATGAATAGCGGTGCAGGCTCGCCAAATGGCCTCCTCCTACACCTATTTTCTATGTTTCTAAAATCAAATCAACAATTTACATTGAAAAGGATTGAAATTCATATTGCGAGCACTTCACGTTCTTGGAAAGGAAAACAAATTGAAACAGACCTGATCTCGTTCTTTCTCCACTTCCTCCAACTGAAGCATAATAGTGTTCATCCGGTGCTTGTACATCTCACAGTCTTTAACCAGCGTCGAGCATTTTAACTCCAAATCCTCTTTCTCTTCCAGATACTGCAACAGTTCACATATCACAAGTGATAATTCAGTTTTGAGCATTGAGGGAGCTATAATGTGACATTGAAAGCACACTAATGCTTATTATGGAGAATTATGGTTATGCTGCAGTCAGAAATAATAATTAACGTAATCAATTGCGATTAGTAGGGTGATCAATTTCAATTATCTGCTGGATAATAAAGATTTGCTGAGAAACAAGAACAATGAACAGTTGCAACAAACTATTGGAGTTAACAGGGTGGTTCTGTTAACCGGAGTAACCTGCAATTTGTTATTTTTCACCCAAAGAATGCAAATCTCCAACTGGCATGAGAATTGCCGTCAGATAGGGTCCTGTCTGTGTAAGTGTAAGCTGACTTGTACACGTGCAACATTGGCCTGGTGTCTAGTCATCCATCTTCCAATTATATTTTACAGTGTCTTTACTATTTGTCAGCACGTTACTCTTCAAGTCCCTGCAGGTACGTTTACCTTGTCCCGGAGCTCCTCTGCCTGCCGGTTCTCCTCCTGCAGGTTGTAAATCTTGTTAACAAGGTCCTGCCTGTCTTCCAGGGCCTCCTTGCGATCGTGCTCCAAGATGTCGAGGATTGCTTTCTCGGAGTTGGGTAAACTACGCTTCCCAGCCTGTGTCAGGAAGATGCACAATTCACACATTTAGCGTTGGAACGGAAAGGAAACAGTACAATCATCCCCTCCAAGCTGGTTATCAAACTCGCAGAACTGGGTCTCTGCGCATCCCTCAGCAATTGGATCCTCGACTTCCTGATTCACAGACTGTTCGAATTGGTGGAAAGGTGTCAGCCTCGATAACAATCAGCACGGGAGCACCTCAAGGCTGCGTGCTCAGCCCCCTGCTGTACTCACTCTATACTCATGACTGCGTAGCCGGTCATAGTGCAAACTCCATCAGCTCGAAGGGCCGAATGGCCTACTCCTGCACCTATTGTCTATTGTCTATTGTCAGTTCGGCAGGTACATGGATAGGACGGGTTTGGCCAAACACAGGCAGGTGGGACTAGTGTACAAAAACCAGTTTCACTGTACCTCAGCACATGGGGCAAATAAAGTACCATACCATAGTGCAGCTGAGACATGTTGGCCAGTGTGGGCAACTTGGGCCGAAGGGCCTGTTTCAACACTGTATCACTATGTGCCTCCATACTGATTCAAAGAGGTAAGAAATCCAGCAGAAAAAAAGTGCTGGGCATCATTAATGGAACCCCTCGTGTAACCGGTATTGCACTGACGATTCCTGACATGCACATTTGGATAACAAATTCTGTAGTATTTCAACCTTGCCATTGACTGATGCGCAATTTAAAATCAGCTCTTGAAATGAAGCGTTACTTACAGTAATTGTTACATGATGGCGTGCAAAATGTTTCTTCAGTTCTGCACATCGACTTTCATAAGTGCCCGATATCTCAATTACATATGGAACTAATTTAGTGTAGAATCCAGGGAAATAAGCAATAATTGCATATTTGCTATGCATATTAGAACGTGCAACAATACAGCACAGGAACTGGCCCTTTGGCCAACACTGTCTGTGCCGAACATGATGACAAGACCAATTGATATTTGAATGGCAATTCTCTTCTCCCCACCTGTCTCTCTCTCCCCCTCCCCACCCTCCTCCTATGCTTCTCTCCCACCCCCTAGTCCCATATTTCCATTTTATCCTCTCTTTCCCCTTCCCTCTGTCACCTTCCATCCAGTCATCTATTAAATACTCTTTAAGAGTTGGAATCCTATGTTCTACTGATAATGCAGTCCTTCCCTGGGCAAGATGCTTGGGCTTCAGTATAAATCAGGGCTCGGCAACCTACGGACCCTGGGCCGACTGCGGCCCCGTAACCCGAAATCGGCCCGCAGGTGGATTTTCCCCCCCCCGTAATCATCCAGCCCGCCGAGCGCCCGCCCCAAGCGCGGCCAGGCTCTGGCTGTACCACATCCTGCGCAAAGCTGCCGGCACGGCCGCGCACCTTCTGTGAACACGTTAAAGACAGAACTGCAGATGCTGGAAAAATCGAAGACAGACAAAAATGCTGGAGAAACTCAGAGGGCGAGACATGCAAGGATTGCACGATGAGGCTGCCTCACCCGCTGAGTTTCTCTAGCATTTTTGTCTACCTTCTGTGAACACGTGATTTGATGCCTGCCATCCGGGGCGGGATGGGGGCGGGATCCGTGTGTACATGTGATAGATGTGGCCCACCCGCCATCCGCTCACAGACATGCGTCCTGGCCCCTATACAGAACAAGGTTGCCCACACCTGGTATAAATCAATGACATATACGTAAACTATAAGAGCTGACAGAAGTAGATCAACTTACGAGAGGCAAAGATAGGGTAGATAGTCAGAACCTTTGTCACCCAGGGCGAAAAAGGTCAAATACTAGAGGGCATAACTTTATGGTGAGGGGGTAAGGTTTAAAGTAGATGTACAGGATTCCTTTTTGGTTTTACACAGAGGGTAGTCTACATGGTTACCAATGATGACTGAATATTATCAAAGCACAGGCAAATAATTCCATGTAAATCTGCATTTACAAGGTTAATTCCCGGGATGGCGGGACTGTCATATGCTGGGAGCAGCTGGGCTTGTACACTCTGGAGTTTAGAAGGATCAGAGGGGATCTCATTGAAACATATAAAATTGTTAAGGGTTTGGACACGCTAGAGGCAGGAAACTTGTTCCCGATGTTGGGGGAGTCCAGAACCAGGGGCCACAGTTTAAGAATAAGGAGCAAGCCATTTAGAACGGAGACGAGGAAACACTTTTTCTCACAGAGAGTGGTGAGTCTGTGGAATTCTCTGCCTCAGAGGGCGGTGGAGGCAGGTTCTGTGGATGCTTTCAAGAGAGAGCTAGATAGGGCTCTTAAAAATTGCAGAGTCAGGGGATATGGGGAGAAGGCAGGAACAGGGTACTGAGTGGGGATGATCAGCCATGATCACATTGAATGGCGGTGCTGGCTCGAAGGGCCGAATGGCCTACTCATGCACCTATTGTCTATTGTCTATTGCATTAATTTGTAAAATATGCAGGAAAATCACTCTGCAAATGGGTGGGTTTTAAAGTTACTGTAAAACCTATCGTCCTTCAGTAGGTTATTTACAGTTCAGGTGATCAACAGAATAGAAACCACTGCTTAGTTTTTAGGTCATCAGGTCATAAGTGATAGGAGCTGAATTAGGCCATTTGGCCCATCAAGTCTACTCCGCCATTCAATCATGGCTGATCTAACTGCGGAGCATCCTGGACACTACAGCTCACCCCCTCCACGACACACTGGTCAACCTGAGGAGCACCTTCAGCAACAGACTGGTTCCACCAAGATGCAGCACAGAACGCCACAGGAGATCCTTCTTCCCTGTGGCGATCAAACTGTACAACTCCTCCCCGTTCTGTCGTGGGGTAGAATGACTCCCCTTCCTCCCCCCCCCCCCCCCCACCCCCGCCCCAATCTTTGCACATCCCCAATCCTTTCCACTCGTCACTTTAATTTCATGTTTCATGTATCTTGTGTGTTTTATGACTGCTGGCAGATTAATTTCCCTCCTGGGATAAATAAAGTCCTATCGTATTGTATCATATTGTATTGTATCTCTCCCTCCTAAGCCCATTCTCCTGCCTTCTCCCCATAACCCCTGACACCCGTACTAATCAGGAATCCATCTATCTCTGCCTCTGCCAGCTCAATATCCAGGGTTATCTGAGGCTCTGGAGCACGACTCAGCTTCAATTCTCTCAGCCAGAGAGCTGTGGGAGGGAAGATTGCAGCCATTATTCTGTTGTTGGACATGGAAGGGTGATCTATTTTTTTGTGGAGTCTGCTTTTTACAGTGCGTGATTTTCAATTTAATTGCAATTGAGGTGAAGTTTATTTGAATCGTGCGTGTATCTAAAGAAGAGATTCTCCCACTGACTAGGTAAATTAATTCAAATATATTCATACAAGGCAGTGATGAAGCAGAAGAACTCTATAAAGCCATTTTATCGTGATCAGTTATAGCTGAATTCATTCATTCTGATGCGATTTTGATGTCATAATATTCCAATGATTTCATACATTAGAAACATGGTTTGCAGTATCAATGGAGCAAACCTGAAAAATGTCTCAAGGGACACCACAGTTTAGTTCAGAGATATAGTGCAGAAACGGGCCCTTCGGTTCACCGAGTCCACACCGACCAGCGATCCCCGCACATTGACACTATCCTACACACACACACTAGGGACAATTTACAATTTATACCAAGCCAATTAACCTACAAACCTATACGCCTTTGGAGTGTTGGGAGGAAACCGAAGATCTCGGAGAAAACCCATGCAGGTCACGGGGAGAACGTGCAAACTCCGTACAGACAGCGCCCATAGTCGGGATTGAACCCGTGTCTCTGGTGCTGTAAGCAGGGTAAGGCCGTCCTACACTGTTCCACTGCTAAACTCAATGCATTCATATCAATTAAAGAATAGCAAAGAAATGTCAAGCTTTTCCCCAAAGATTGTTACAGAATATGTTGTATTCAATGCATTGAAAATAATTCCTTAAGATGATGCAAACAGATCAATGAGCAAACATAATCAACTGCTTTGCAATTTATATTAAGTTTATATTTAGCTCTGTAGCAGCGATGGTCATTGTAACGTAACCAAATGTTATTTTGAATCTATTATCATCCTCAGAAGTGACACTGACCTTTCTCAGCTTTGTACTTTAACTCAAGGATTGTGACAACATGCCCTGTCAGAACGGCTCCCACTGACTAATGTCATTGAAACACAGACTGTTCTGGGTGGTTCGCTAAAGTAAGCAGTGGCACATCAAAAATAAATCCTCAAAGAATATCTTTCTCGATTATTGTTCTCCACAGATCTTCCAATCACTAGCCCGTGGGGTTCCCACGTGGATTCATCCCACTGGAGAGACGGGGAACACTGGAGTGTTGTGAGCAATTCTGGGCCCTACATCGGAGGAAGGATGCGTGGAGGGTCTGGAGGAGGTTTACAAGAATGATCCCAGGAATGAGTGGGTTAACATATGACGAGCGACTGACGGCACTGGGGGCCTGTACTCACTGGAGTTTAGAAGAATGAGGGGGGGACCTCATTGAAACTTACAGAATAGTGAAAGTGAGTGGATGTGGAGAGGATGTTTCCGCTGGTGGGAGAGTCTAGAACTAGAGGTCACAGCCTCAGAATTCAAGGACGTTCCTTTAGGAAGGAAATGAGGAGGAATTTCTTTAGTCAGAAGGTGGTGAATCTGTGAAATTCATTGCCACAGAAGGTTGTGGAGGCCAAGTCAATGGATATTTTAAGGCAGGGATAGATAGAGCAAAGTCAAGCACACAGTCACAAGCAGTTTGTAGTTTAGTTGGAGTTTGTAGTGTTCACTAGCCTGATGGTCCATTATCCCTCTAAAACTTCCCTTCCCAGCATGTTTCTACAGCGATGCTTGCCGAAAGATGTTTACATTTTGTGCAAGCTATTTGTGATTTTAGTTCAGACCACAGCAATGATTGGAGCTGAACAATAACATGGATTTTCCTAAAAGCTAATAACCTTGGCAGGGTGGTGGAGCAATGAAGTCTGTAGTGCTACAACCCAGGAGACCACATCTTGAATCTTCAATGAGCTGCCTGGATATGTCCTAATTATAGATTCGAGTAGATTTATTGACAACACTTTATAGCTAACTTGTTTACCTCTCTCTCTCTCAAACTTTTAGATAATGGAATGACTTGTTCAATTTGCAACTTTTCCCCAATTGAGACAAACGTTAGAACAGATGAGGGGAGGACACGCCATGTTTATTAATGGGGTCATGTTCTGTATCAGTTGATTGTTCTGAATACATTAAAAGATGCATTAATGTGCCTCTCGGGATATAGATATTAAATACAAGCCGATAGTTGTGGTGCAGTGTGAAGGAAGCGATACCTGGTCTTAGGCATCACTGCACCATCTGAGGGACCAAGGTAGAAATTTGATCAACATTTTAGACCATAAGAGCTGAATTAGGCCATTCAGCCCATCGCTCTGCCATTCGATCTGTTTTTCCCCCATTTTCCCGCCTTCTCCCTCACAACCTTTGCTGTGAAGGCAAACACCATGCAATGCACACTTGACATCACTGTGACAATCCTGTACTGTGATTCTTCACTTCACAAATAGGGCAGACACAGGCAAGCAGGGCTGTCGCTTAACCTTTTTTTCCCTGTTGCTAGCCGGGCAACCTTGACAGCTTTTTAGGTTGCCAAATGACAGTTTAGGTGGTCATTGAAGACGGTTTGCATGACGCGTGCGATAATGTGCTCGGACGAAGTGCGTAGTTACCAGTCGGAATTATGCTCAATGAAGCATTCACATATTATGTTCAAGAAGGAACTGCAGATGCTGGAAAATCGAAGGTAGACAAAAGTGCTGGAGAAACTCAGCGGGTGCAGCAGCATCTATGGAGCGAAGGAAATAGGCAGCGTTTCAGGCCGAAACCCATCAGTCTGAAGAAGGGTTTTGGCCCGAAACGTTGCCTATTTCCTTCGCTCCATAGATGCTGTCGCATCCGCTGAGTTTCTCCAGCACTTTTGTCCACATTCACATATAATTTCTGCTTCAAATAACTCACAAACTAAACATATTCACCAACCAAGACATGATATATACCACAATGACATGCAGCAAAATTATAATACAATATCTCAACTCTTTTTACACATTGCAATTAATGCAATTTCTATTAGTTCTTTCCACTTCCAAACAAATATGTGGTTGGATTATTCAGCATATGATCAACCTGCGTCAATAAATCCTGGACCATGGTAACATATATGCTTAACCATACACACTACAGATTGATGCAAGCATGGTTTCTGTGAAGGACCGAAAATTACCATGACATGGCCATAGCATGGGTCGTTATTGCTATTGGTACAGAAACACTCTCGCTTCCCACATAATTTATCCATAACAAAATATACAGGTTGCAAGGAAATTTCTAAAGGCATTTTATGATAATAGCTGTTAAAACCGACTATACCCATCTGATAGGTTAAACATTACACTAACTGACAAGAGATGGCCAAAGGACATAACTGCAGCAAATGTGCTTTTGGTAATATGTTTAAAGGTGTCAAAACAAATAATAACATTGGGAATTAAAACACATTTGATTACATTCCGTTATCAAACATAATCAATGTTCGCTCTGAAGACCATGAATCAGTGCGGGGTGTGAATCAGTGCGGGGTGGATAGATGGCGGGGGGGGGGGTTGAGAATGCAATCGGTGCGGAATGGATGGATTGAGGCAGGTGAATTAGTACGTGTTGGTTGGAGTATGTCAAATTGTGAGGGGAGAGCACTGGGGATGTCAGTGGTGTTGAATGGGGGGGATCAGTATGGAATGGATGGGGGGGATCAGTATAGGATGAATGGGGGTTCAGTACAGGATGAATGGGGGTAGACAAAAATGCTGGAGAAATTCAGCGGGTGAGGCAGCATCTATGGAGCTAAGGAAATAGGCAACGTTTCGGGTCGAGACCCTTCTTCAGACTGTTCCCCCCATTCTCCTTGAATGGGGGGATCAGTACAGGATGGATGGGGGAGATCAGCACAGGATGAATGGGAGATCAGTAAACGATGAATGGGGAGATCACTACAGGATGGATGGGGGGATTGGTGCAGGGTAAATGGAGGGTGGGTCAGTATGGGATGAATTGGAGGATCAGTGCAGTATGAATGGGGGGAGAAGTGCAGGATGGATTGGAAGGGGGGTCAGTACAGGATGAATTGGGGGAGCAGTGTAGGATGGATGGGGGGGGGGGGTGGCAGGAGAATCAATGCGAGGTGGGTAGGGTGATAAATAGATTGGGGGGGGGTAGATGGGGAGGGGAGCACAGGGGATGTCAGTGAGGACTGAATAGAGGAAGGAATGGGGATCAGTGCGGGATGGAGAGGAGGGGTCCCAGGATAAGAGGGGTGGAGGGGGGCATACAAGAGAGAGAGAGAGAGAGAGAGAAAGAGGGGGGGGGGAAGGGGCAGAGGAGGTGGGGAGGAAGGAAGGTCAGCGCTCCTCGGACAACATCGCCCCGCTGCCTTGGCCGTCCCTGTCCAACGCCAAAGTGCCGCCGCCTCCTCCCCTCCTCCGCCAGCCGACAGGAAGGTGCGGGGCTGAGCGGTGCAGCTCAAAGATCCTATAGCTGTAGGATCTTTGGTGCAGCTGCTTCAGACAGCGGAAGGAGACCTCCCTCTCCCTCTCCCTCTCCCTCCTCCCGGTCTCGGCGTGCGAGAGGGGTTGGTTTGAAAGCGCCGTTAGCGGAGTTGCAAGCAGTGGCAGGAGCTGATGGCAAATCCGCAAAAGGCGCTTTCAAAACACCCCCTCTCGCACGCCGAGGCCGGGAGGAGGGGGGGTGGGGGGGAGGGAGGGAGAGGGAGGAGGAGGTGGTGGAGCCGCTGTCGCGGCCGCTGTTGCCGCTGTTCGGGGCCCGTCATTCGTCCCGAACCTTCGTCACCACGCACCTAGTATCTTTGACCCGCAATCAAAGATACTAGAGGAATACAGCCGCCGACCCGACCCGGTTTTTTGCGTCTACCGGTATAAACCAGTATTTGAGTGCCAAGCCGGGCAAAATGAGTCAGCGTTTAGGTTGCCCGGGGGCACTTTTTGTGGTCAATGGCACCCGGGCAACCGCTAATTTCGAGCCCTGGCAAGGGGGCGAGGGGGGTTGGGGGCATGTTATTGATGAAACTGAAGGCTGAAGTGGTGCCTTGAGTCCGACTGTACGTCATTCTTTGGTGAGATCATCTTTGGACAGAATTTCGGGCGGCACGGATAACAGTAGAGCTGCTGCCCCACAGCGCCAGAGACCCAGGTTCGATCCTGACTACGAGTGCTGTCAGTACGGAGTTTGAAGGTTCTCCCTGTGACCCGAGTGGGTTTTCACTGGGGTCTCCGGTTTCCTCCCACACTCCAAAGACGTCCAAGTTTGTAGGTTAATTGGCATGGTATCATTGTAAATTGTCCCCAGTGTGTGTTAGTGTGCGGGGATCGCTGGTTGGCATGGACTCGGTGGGCCGAAGGCCACTGTTTCCATGCTGTATCTCCAAACTAAAACTAAACTAGACAGAGAATGTAAATTATAGTGATGCAGCTAGTAGAGCTGCTGCCTCACAGTACCAGAGACCCTGGTTCCATCCTGACCTCGGGTGCTGCCTGTGTGGAGTTTGCATGTTCTCCCAGTGACCACGTGGGTTTCTTCCGGGTGCTCCGGTTTCCTCCGACAAGCCGAAGACGTGTAGGGTAGTGGGTAAATTTTTCCTTGTGTGTAGGTGGATGGTAGAATACGGGGAGACGAATTGATGACAATATGGAGTGAGTAAAGTTGGATTAGATTAGCGTAAGATTAGTTAAATGGGTGGGCGACACTCATTGTGGAATTAATGGGTGGTAGGATCTGTTTCCATGCTGCATCTCTCTCTCTCTCTGTAAATATCCCTTGATTAGACACTGGGGAGCAATCATATCTGGTTTTACTGAATCATCGTTTGCCCATTTCCCTCTACAGATGCTGCCTGACCTGCAGAGTTCCTTCTTGTGGAGTTTGTCTTTTGCTCAAGTAGAATTTCAAAGTGATGTTAAGTGGCATGGATGGACGGTGCTTGGTTTATGTTTTATTATTATTAATGTTCAGTGTTTTCTGAGTCATTCGTAACTGTCACTGTATGTCATGTTGTTACTTCTGGGCGGAGCACCAAGGCAAATTCCTTGTATGTGAATACTTGGCCAATAAACTTACTTACTTACTTAAACTAATCTGAGCGGCTCTGAATGGAGTTTTAGATACGCTGCCAGAAAAAAAATATGTGTTTAATTTCAGAAAGGTCGGAGAAAAGTCCATGCTGTACCGACGATAAGGAGAAATTTTTGGATTCCGTAATGCGAATATAGTTCACACAGAATAATATACAATGTAACGCTTAAAATGTGGATCGCAAGCATGTTGGATACCGCACATCTTGAGGAAATGCGATTCCTCCTAATAGATAAATCAGACCAATTCATAACGAGTTGGTCTCCATTTGTCGTCTTTTTGGAATCTTTTTGGAATCATATGGAGCAACACAATTGTAGAAGCTAATTGTCTCAGGACTGGGTGAGGGATGGTCAAGATTATAAATAATATCTCCTTGCTTTTTTTTTATTTTTTACTCTCTTTTTCCTGTTTTCTTTTCTTCAACTTTCTTCTTTCATTCTTTTTTTTCTTTTTCACACACTATATATCTCACGTTTTTCTATCCTCTATTATCTAATTTCTTTTTCTTATTCTTCTTTATTATAATAAAAAAAATAAGAAGCTGTACATAAAATGTATTATGAAAATATATATTAGGCACTTTGGGTGCCATACGATTGTACTTACTTCTAATAAAATTAAAATATTTAAAAAATATATTAAAAAAAATAATATACAATGTACAGGACAGGAGAGGCTATTGACGTCACATCTGATGTATGACCGTATTTCTGTTCCACATGAGCCTCCTCCCCTCTCTCTCCATCTAACACTCTCTGCCTAACCTGGGCCACCCACATCTACTTCATGTGTTTACTCAGCATTTCCTCCAATGCGACTTTGCAATTTGCTTCAAACACTCCAAGTTGTTTGTTGAAGATTTCATATCCTTATCATTGGACGACAAAGCTTCTTCTAGACTACCTGCTCGGACCATAAAACATAGGGGCAGAATAATACCATTCGGCCCATCGAGTCTGCTCCACCATTCGATCATGGCTGATCTATTTTTCCCTCTCAACCCATTTCTCCCCATAACCTTTGACTGATCAATAGCCTATCAATCTCCGCTTTCAAAATATGCAATGACGTGGCCTCCACAACCGACTGAGGCAATGAATTCCACAGATTCACCACCCTCTAGCTAAAGAAATTCCTCTTCATCTCCATTCTAAAGGTACATCCTTTTATCCTGAGGCAGTGCCTTTTGGTCCTAGATTCTCACACTGCTGGTAACATCCTCCCCCCCCCCCCCACATCCACGCTTTATATTTATTGGTGATCAACATATTTAAGACTTCTAGCTTCGTAAGCAGGAAAAAAAAGGTGTTGCGAGAAGTCTTTCGCCATCTGGTGACTGGACTAAGGGTGGTCAACAGATATTTGGAAAATATCCAATATTGATCAGTTATCCTCATCCAGGAGAAATGTCATTAAAGTAGATGTGGTTAGATTTTAAATGGGGTGGAAGATTGCAACCTTCACGTGGTCTGCCCTGTTTCGACTAATGCAATCAACTCGACGTGCACAAACGGAAGTTCAAATAGAAACAAGTTGTCCAACAACTTTAGGCTGTGCACGCCACACGAAAGAAGAAGAAGCTTGAAGAAGATTTTAAAATAAAACTCAAAAATTACCTTTCCTAAAATAAAAATCATTCTCATGCTGCTGTAATCCAGTATTCGTCAATAAACCCCAGTAGTATGTGCTATCGATGGTTGTCATGCTGCCAACTAGCACAAAACTATTACGTTTAACGGCATTGCCAACGACTATAAAATCTTTCTCATGAGGTCCTTACCAGTGAAGAAATCTGCACCATGCACCATTGCGTGGTGAATGCGTGTGGGGGGGGGGGAAGATAAATTTTCGCAAGAACAAGTTGACAAAAGTGAAAAAGGTGTTCCAGGGAATCCTGGCAGAAGTTGCAACACAGATATCAATTTTTTGTTTGCCATCCAAAAAAATCAAGTCAAGAGTGTTAAACAGAATAATTAAATTCATACTAACAGCAGTTTAAAAGGCCTGTAACCAAAACACACAGATATCACAAGAAAACATCGATAAATTAACAAAAAAACAATATCAGCGCAAAATAAAAGCATAAAGTCTCCTAGTGCAACTGAGAGTTTGTAAATATGTGGATATCAATAATCAATACTTATTGATAGTGAGGGTGTCAGGGGTTATAGGGGGAAGGCAGAAGAATGGGGTTATGAGGGAGAGATAGATCAGCCATGATTGAATGGTGGAGTAATTTTGATGGGCTGAATGGCCTAATTCTGCTCCCATCACATGAATACCTGGATATCACGGGCATTAGAGAAGGAACAAGATGGAGAAGGAATATTTAAACGCCACCTTGCTTATTTAAAAATGGCTGCCTTGTGGTTTAACAGGCCAGTGATACAATGTTCATCACCAGCAACAAGTTGCAAATGGAATTGATAATTTGTTCATTTTTTTGATCCTTTGCAGCAGAAATCTTTCGTGTTAATGTTGAGTGTGGTTACCTGAATGACCGATTGTAGTTCCTGGACTTTAGTCTTTAACATTTCATTATCTCGTTCTAATTCCAGCATCTGCTCTTTCCTAGGCCGCTGCTCAATGTCATTTTTCAGTTTGAGGGATTGGTTGCGTTCCAATTTGCATTCTTCCTCCACCTTGTTTAATCTGTGTTTTAGCTGATCGATCTGCAGCAATTTAATGGAAGAAAGGCAAAAAAAAAACAACAACAAAAATGGTCATGATTCTTCGTAAACTTTAAATGGAATCCAAACACAAATTATCCGACTATTACATCCATCCATGTCCACTCTAATTTCTAATACTGCATCCATTTACAAAGCTGGTTGTTCGAGTACTTAAGACACTTTCAAATGTTGTAGTATTTTTAGTTCTGGCCTTTTGTGGTAAAATGATTTTTTGATTCATTCAACTTTCAATGGATGTTATTTTCAAGACGAGCATTTATTGCTCATCACTAAATGCCCCACAGAAGTTCACGCTGAATCCTTGCCTTGAATTTCTTCAGCCCCTCTGTTGAAAGTACTTTCATTCTGATACCGAATCATGAACTCACAGACTGACCCAGTGATAATGGAGCCAGCGTTCTATGTGATAACACATTGAAATGGTGGCACGGTGACGCAGCTGGTAGAGGGGCTGCTGCCTCACAGCGCCAGAGACCCGGGTTCGAGCCCGACCTCAGCTGCTGCCTGTGTGGAGTTTGCACGTTCGCCCTGTCACCGCGTGGGTTTCCACTGAGTTCTCCGCTTTCCTCCCACATTCCAAAGACGTGTGGGTTTGTAGGTTAATTGGCCCTCTGTAAATTGCCCCTAGTGTGCAGGGAGTGGGTGCGAAGGTGGGATCACATAGAACGTGTGTGAACGGGTGATCGATGGTCGGCGTGGACTCAGTGGGCTGAAGGGCCTGCTTCCATGCTCTAGTAGTAAGCAGACCTATTGATGAAAGGCTCGGAGTGTCTCTTTCATTTAGCGGCTACATAATAGAACATTTAACCGGCATCCAGGAAGGAAGATTTGAGCAGGTTATGAGAGTCATACGTTGACCTTATACAATGACCTGATCGGTGAATTAACTCAACCAATTCAACTTGATTCAACGTGCTTGAGCAACCTGGCCTAATAACAATCTATCAATGTTAAGTGTAAACAGTCCAGCTGAATCCTTGTCTCCCAATCTTGTTGCTGATTAAGTAAAAGTACTCCCTCTCATCATCACTGAACAGCTTTGATTTAATTTTTAGTTTATGCCCTCCAAGTCTGTGCTCCCAGCAGCAGTAAACCCCTCATAAACCCACCCCCACCATCTCGCCCACCCCCTCCCCAGTACGCACCCGCTTCTCTTTCCCTCCTCCCTCTTTCCCAGAGAAACCTGAGGGACAACTTGTTTTTTACACAAAGGGTGGTGGGTATATGGAACAAGCTGCTGGAGGAGGTGGTTGAGGTCGGTATTTTCACGGTTTAAGAAACAACTAGACAGGAACAAGAATAGGATGTTTAGAGCAGGGGTCGGCAACCTTTTCTGCATCGGGGCCAGGACCAAAGTTTGTGACCGGATGGCGGGCCACATCTATCGCCATTGTTAATAAATTGGCCGCTGCGCCCAGGTCGCCTGCGAGCCCCAGGACTAGCTGCAGTTCTCAGGATGCCAGCGAGCCCCGAGACTAGCTGCAGTTCCCAGGTCGCCTGCGGGCCCCAGGGCTGGCTATGGTGCCCAGGTCGCGAAAACGAATTGAAAAAAAAATCGGCCTGCGGGCCGGATGATTTCGGGTTACGGGCCGGAACTAGTGTAGATGGGGCATGTTGGTTGGTGTGGCCAATTGGAGCCAAAGGGCCTGTTTCCACGCTGTATGACTCTATCCCAACCTTATTACCCCGGTGTCCTGCAAGTTAGTTTCTCTTGCATTCCTGTCCACTCACGTTTAAAAGAGGCTGAGCGGTAATTTACAGTCGTCGCCAGTACATCTTTGGGATATGGAAAGAACCTGAAGCATCCAAAGGAGACTCAGGTCTCAGAAATGATGTTCAAAATGCACATAGGCAGTCTTAGTGCTTCTTTTGTGATGCAATGTATGGCGTACTGCGATATCTAAAAATTTAAAAACTAGATTGATGTACAGCATTGCGTGAACTGATATATGCCGATTGTCGCGTTTTTGTCTACAAATGAACCATTGGGTAATGTCCAAAGTCAGGATTGAACCAAGGTCTCTGAAGCTGTGATACTCAGTCTGAGGAAGGGTCCCAACCCGAAATGTCACCTGTCCACATTTCGGGCCGAGAACCTTCTTCAGACTGAGAGTCGGGAGGGAGGGAAACGTGAGATATGAAAAAGTACATGGAAAAAAAAAGAATGAAAATTTCGCAAAAGGACAAATCAAAGCCAGCAACGATGATCAAGGAAAGGTGGAGCCCACAATGGTCCATTGTTGGCTGTGGAGAAGGTGTTAACAAGTAATACAAACAGATAGCCAAGGATGTTGAGCTCCACATGTTCACATTAGGAGACAAATGCATCTTAAAGGTCTTAGGTAAGTTTGTAAAAATGGACAGAGATTGGAAAGAACGTCTGAAGAAGGGTCTTGACTAGAGACGTCACCCATTGCTTCTCTCCAGGGATGCTGCCTGTCCCATTGAGTTACCCCAGCATTATTGTGCCTTTCTCTGTGTTAATCTGTCTGTAATGGCCAACTTGGTTCAGTTTCTGATCGCTGCTTCACTGCCAGGCAATTACTGAGCAAGACTGGCCTCCGTTTAACTGAAAGGTTGGGCAGCGCACATTGGCAAGCTTTGTATTTGAAGAATGATCTTGTGCAAGATTCTAATGGTCACGGGGTTTCAAGAAATTGCATCCGAAAATAATTGCCATTTCATAACCTAGCTTTAAGATGAGAGGGGCAACGTTTAAAGGAAATCTGCGGCACAAATATTTTTTATGCAGAGACTGGTGGTGGAGGAGGTAGTGGCATTTAAGAGACTTTTGGATAGTAACACGGATATGCAGGGAATGGAGGGATATGGATCATGTGCAGGCAGATAGAAGTTGATGTTGATATCATATTCGGCAGACATTGACGGTACGCAAATTATTTTGTACAAAATATAATGATACAAAATTATGATGTAGATTTTTTTGTACACAAATTGGCTGCCATATCCTCCGTTATGTGGCAGTGATTACACCTCAAAAATATTTCATTGGCTGTAAGTAGTTTAGGATTAGAGTCTACAAAAGTACTCTTTCTCACACACGAGCATGGAAAGAAAAATTGAATTACATGCCCAGTATTAGCTGTTAGAAATTTAATGTCTGGGACCTTTTTGGCCTCATGGGTCTATTAAGAAAATGACACTTGCCTGCATTTAAACGAATAAATTGAAAATCCATTGTCTGAGCTAGTGATTAATGGAGAGGCTTCTCACGCCATATCATTTATGAGTGACAGTGGAAGGCATTTGCTGGTAATGTGAGCCACCATGGCCTGGGGGGCTAGGTCAAGTGATGGGCAAAGGAATGACAGGTGAATTGTAGACTGAAATATGCAAGCTAACTCGCACTTTAATGGGAGATATGATAACATGTGGGTCCCGCTCCATTTTGCGATGAGTGATTTGAAACAACACGGGCTCAAGAGAAACCTGCAAGAGGAGGACAACTTCAAATACTGCGTTGCCTGTTTAAGAAGATGAAGCACTTCTTCAGCCAGAGGCCACGGCTGTTTGAATCTTCTGCCCAGAACAGAGGCTGCTCTTTGAATATCTTCAAGACCAAGAGAGATGATCTTTGGAAATCAAGGGCAAGGAACTGGACCTGTGGTCAAAATCTGAAGACCGATGATCTTATTGAATGATGGCAGCGCAGTCGGAGACCCTTCGGTCTCGACCTGAAACGTCGCCCATTCCTTCTCTCCAGAGATGCTGCCTGTCCTGCTTAGTTACTCCAGCTTTTTGTGTCTATCTGCAGTTTAAACCAGCATCTGAAGTTCCTTCTTACACAACTCATTGGATGTGTCGCATTCACAAAGCAATATGAAGGAAATGCTTTATGAATGCGTACCATTCACTGAAATGATCCAATTAAGGTGAAGCTCTTATCAAGCAGGCTAATCAAGCACAGAGAGGCTTTTGTAGATTATTTGATGATAAAAATGAAACCTATTATTTTAACTCTGTGCTCAGTCTTATGTGGAACATTGTGTGAAATGTTGAGTGCCCTCATTTAAAAAAAAATAGCCATGATCATTCAATTATAAAGCGATACTTAATTCATACAGATTCTACCTAATTCTTTGAAGAAAAGAAAACTGATTGGTATGTTATCCAGATCTTTACAATGCTGAGAGAAATGAATAATGAAAATACAAGCAAGTAATTTAGTTTAAACAGTGAGTGCAGAACTCGAGGGCACCAGTTCAAAATCAACATGCCCGAGCATGTCAAATTATTATCTTTTAAAAAATCTTTATTTTCTCATGGAACAGTAAATATTTGCAAGCGAGCCCCATCAGAAGTTGATTAGTTCTTTGAAAAATAACTGCAAGAATATCTGACTGGAAATAGGATCAAAAGAATGCAAGCAGAGGCACAGTCAATCAAATAACTTACAAAACAGATTGGGATTCCTTGAAGTTGGAATCATGAAACTCTCATTTCTGAAATGCCACTGTTCATGACTTGAATAATGTGATGCTAATGTTAGATTCATATTCTGAATGGTTGACTTCAATGAACCATGGACATTTTGTATGCCTACAACATCGAACGGTGAGGTGTTACTTCCCTGTAAGATCCTGATCAAGTGCTTATCATAATGAGTCTTCTTATTAGACCTGATTATCTTAATTACTCCAACAAAACATGAGGCTCTGAATATAATTCTGTTTCTTTTTTTCCCCCCTGGTACTTGTACACTGGGGAAAAAAAGAAGTTATTATCTCTGGTGGTGGCTGTATGGCATGCACCAAAAGATCAATGATGCTGTGTTTGATATATTAATGTGAATGATTAATTGGTGAATATTAACAGTTGACAGATCAGCCTTGGTGGTTAATGGATCAGAGTCAAAGATTAATGTATTAATCTTAGTAGTTCACGGACCAGTGTTAACAGCTAATAAATCAGTGTTGGCAGCAGCTCATGGATGTGCGTAAGAAGTTAATAAATCAATGTTTTGGTTAACTGATCAGTGTTAGCATCGAAGGATCAATAATAGTATCAATATAAGTGGCTGATGGATCACAGCAGTGAAGGTATAAATGTTAATGACCAATCAATCGATCATTATTAGCTATTAATACATACATGTTATCAGTTCATGGATTAATTTTAGCTACTGATGGGTTAACCAGTGTAACACATGTATCATTGTCGACAGTTGATAGAATAGTATTAAAGATAGCGGAGTCAGGGGATATGGGGAGAAGGCAGGAACGGGGTACTGATTGGGGAAGATTTCCGATGTTGGGGAAGTCCAGGACAAGGGGTCACAGTTTAAGGATAAAGGGGAAATCTTTTAGGAGCGAGATGAGAAAAACATTTTTCACACAGAGAGTGGTGAATCTCTGGGATTCTCTACCACAGAAGGTAGTTGAGGCCAGTTCATTTGGCTATATTTAAGAGGGAGTTAGATGTGGCCCTTGTGGCTAAAGGGATCAGGGGGTATGGAGAGAAGGCAGGTACAGGATACTGAGTTGGATGATCAGCCATGATCATATTGAATGGCGGTGCAGGCTCGAAGGGCCGAATGGCCTACTCCTGCACCTATTTAGTCTATTGGTATTGGCTGTTAATAGGTCAATGTCAGTGGTTGATGAATCAGTATTAGTAACTAAGTGATTAAAGTTAGCATTAACAGATTTGTGTCAGTGGTGAATGCGTTGGAGCTAGCGACTACGAGATTAATATCAACGTTTCAAGGGAAAGTGTTAGAAGTCGACAGATCAGTGTTGGTCCACTGGTGGTAAAAAAAAGTTAATACAATGGCTGGAAGGTTTAGTGCCACTGATGGAGTCTTTCTCTCAGCAAGTTGTGCAAAATTAGTAACAAGGCAACACAAGTCAGATATCCTCCTGGTCTCAAAAACATCGTCTTGTTGGAACAGACAGTGCCGTGGGAGGACTGTCAGGAGGAGGCCCACGAGGGGAAGATGACCAAGTACGAAGAGCTGATCATAGACTGCCGTAAGCAGGGCTGGAAGGCAAGGTGTACGCCCATCGAGGTTGGCTGCAGAGGTTTTGCAGGGCAATCACTCTACAAAGCCTTGAGTGCATTGGGCATCAACAGAGTGGAGGGGAGAAGAGCCATCAAGAACACCACAGAGGCAGCGGAGAAGGCCCCGAGATGGCTCTGGATCAGGAGAGAAAGTCCATGGGGAGGAGCGAATGCCACCTGAACACAAGTTGTGGTCTGATCAACCACGGCAGGGTCGCCTGGCCGAGGGTGTTTGATGTTGAAAGACCCGAAACACCCAGTGACCTCCAGGTTACATCACTGATGATGTGTTCAGGAGCATCATGAGATGTATTTTTTTCAATCAGCAGCTGGAACCTTGAACGTGGATGAACAGGAGCAGGAATCACTGATGGGAAACAGAACCCCCATTGAAGAGGGGAAGACAACTGCCTCCCTTAATGGATGCCGGCCGAGACAATGATGGGCCGATAGGCCTGTTCCTGCGCCTTCACAAGTGAGGCAATTTACGGAAACCAATTAACCTGAAAACCCGTGCGTCTTTGGGATGCGGGAGGGAACAACTGGAGCACCCGAAGGAAACTCACGAGATCACAGGGGATAACGCGCAAATTCAATGCAGACATCACCTAAGGTTAGGATCAAACCCGTGTCTCTGCCGCTGTGAGACAGCAGCTCTACCAGCTACGTCATTGTCCATTGGTGGTGGTCTAATGATTGCTATCAGTCAGTGTAAAGAGATACAGTGGGGCGAGTCTTCTGTGGCAGAGAATTCCAGAGATTCACCACTCTCTGTGTGAAAAATGATTTTCTCATCTCGGTCCTAAAAGACTTCCCCCTTATCCTTAAACTGTGACCCCTTGTTCTGGACTTCCCCAATATCGGGAACAATCTTCCTGCATGTAGCCTGTCCAACCCCTTAAGAATTTTGTACGTTTCTATAAGATCCCCCCCTCAATCTTCTAAATTCTAGCGAGTACAAGCCGAGTCTATCCAGTCTTTCCTCATATGAAAGTCCTGCCATCCCAGGAATCAGTCTGGTGAACCTTCTCTGTACTCCCTCTATGGCAAGAATGCTTTTCCTCAGTTTAGGAGACCAAAACTGTACGCAATACTCCAGGTGTGGCCTCACCAAGACAACTGCAGTAGAACCTCCCTGCTCTTATACTCAAATCCTTTTGCTATGAATGCTAACATACCATTCGCTTTCTTCACTGCCTGCTGCACCTGCATGCCTACTTTCAATGACTGGTGTACCATGACACCCAGGTCTCGTTGCATCTCCCCATTTCCTAATCGGCCACCATTCAGATAATAGTCTACTTTCCTGTTTTTGGCACCAAAGTGGATAACCTCACATTTATCCACATTATACTGCATCTGCCATGCATTTGCCCACTCACCCAGCCTATCCACCTTGCAGCCTCCTAGCATCCTCCTCACAGCTAACACGGCCCCCCAGCTTTGTGTCATCCGCAAACTTGGAGATGTTGCATTCAATTCCCTCATCCAGTTCATTAATATATATTGTAAATAGCTGGGGTCCCAGCACTGAGCCTTGCGGTACCCCACGAGTCACTGCCTGCCATTCTGAAAATGACCCGTTTACTCCTCCTCTTTGCTTCCTGTCTGCCAGCCAGTTCTCTATCCACATCAATACTGAACCCCCAATACCGTGTGCTTTACGTTTGCATACTAATCTCTTATATGCGACCTTGTCGAAAGCCTTCTGAAAGTCCAGATATAACACATCCACTGGTTCTCCCTTATCCACTCTACTAGTTACATCCTCGAAAAATTCTATCAGATTCATCAGACATGATTTACCTTTCATAAATCCATGCTGACTTTGTCCAATGATTTCACCACTTTCCAAATGTGCTGCCATCCCATCTTTAATAACTGACTCTAGCAGTTTCCCCACTACCGAAGTTAGACTAACTGGTCTGTAATTCCCCGTTTTCTCTCTCCCTCCCTTTTTAAAAAGTGGGGTTACATTAGCTACCCTCCAATCCTCAGGAACTACTCCAGAATCTAGAGTTTTGAAAAATTATCACTATTGCATCCACTATTTCTGGGGCTACTTCCTTAAGTACTCTGGGATGCAGCCTATCTGGCCCTGGGGATTTATCGGCCTTTAATCCATTCAATTTACCTAACACCACTTCCCGGCTAACCTGGATTTCACTCAGTTCCTCCATCTCATTTGACCCCCGGTCCCCTGCTATTTCCGGCAGATTAATTAAGTCTTCCTTAGTGAAGACAGAACTAAAGTAGTTATTCAATTGGTCTGCCATGTCCTTGTTCCCCATGATCAGTTCACCAGTTTCTGACTGCAAGGGACCTACATTTGTTTTAACTAATCTTTTTCTCTTCACATATCTATAAAAACTTTTGCAGTCAGTTTTTATGTTCCCTGCCAATTTTCTTTCATAATCTATTTTCCCTTTCCTAATTAAGCCCTTTGTCCTCCTCTGCTGGACTCTGAATTTCTCCCAGTCCTCTGGTAGGCTGCCTTTTCTCGCTAATTTGTATGCTTCATCTTTTGTTTTGATACTATCCCTGATTTCCCATGTTATCCACGGATGCGCTACCTTCCCTGATTTATTCTTTTGCCAAACTGGGATGAACAATTGTTGTAGTTCATCCAAACAGTCTTTAAATGCCTTCCATTGCATATCCACCGTCAACCCTTTAAGAATCACTTGCCAGTCTATCTTGGCCATACTTGGTATTCATGTCTCATACCCTCAAAGTTACTTTTCTTTAAGTTCAGAACCCTTGTTTCTGAATTAACAATGTCACTCTCCATCCTAATGAAGAACTCAACCATATTATGGTCACTCTTGCCCAAGGGGCCACGCACAACAAGACTGCTAACTAACCCTTCCTCATTACTCAATACCCAGTCTAGAATAGCCTGCTCTCTCGTTGGTTCCTCTACATGTTGGTTTAGAAAACTATCCCGCATACATTCCAAGAAATCCTCTTCCTCAGCACCCCTGCCAATTTGATTCACCCAATCTATATGTAGATTGAAGTCATCCATTATAACTGTTTTACCCTTGTTGCACGCATTTCTAATTTCCTGTTTGATGCCATCCCCAACTCCACTACTACTGTTAGGTGGCATGTACACAACTCCCACTAGCGTTTTCTGCCCCTTAGTGTTTCGCAGCTCTACCCATATCGATTCCACATCCTCCAAGCTAATGTCCTTCCTTTCTATTGCGTTAATCTCCTCTCTAACCAGCAATGCTACCCCGCCTCCTTTCTGTCTATCCCTCCTGAATATTGAATATCCCTGGATGTTCAGCTTCCAGCCTTGGTCACCCTGGAGCCATGTCTCCGTGATCCCAACTATATCATATTCATTAATAACTATCTGCACATTCAACTCATCCACCTTATTACGAAAGCTCCTTGCATTGAGACACAAAGCCTTCGGGCTTGTTTTTACAACACTCTTACCCCTTATACAATTATGTTGAAAAGTGGCCCTTTTTGATTTTTGCCCTGGATTTTTCTACCTGCCACTTTTACTTTTCACCTTGCTACCTATTGCTTCTACCTTCATTTTACACCCCTCTGTCACTCTGCTCATGCTCCCATCCCCTGCCACATTAGTTTAAATCCTCCCCGACAGCTTCAGTGAACCCATGCTTCATTGCTGCCTAGCAACCACTCCACACACTCCAGGAGAGGGGAAATGTAATTAAAGAATACTATAAAAGTAATGTTTGCTTTGTATCTGCTGAGGACAGGGCATCCACCCTTGGACACAAGTCTCCCACGATGGCCAATTTGTGACAAAGGGAGTTTGTTCTGGAAGTAAACTCTAGACGCCACGTGAATTTTTCCCGTCGACACAGTGACTGGAGAGGTTGATTTTTACAGAGTGTTTCATTCAGAGGATAGAAATAAGGAACTGCAGATGCTGGTTTACACAAAGTAACACAGAGTGCTGGAGTAACTCAGCGGGTCAGGCAGCATCTCTGGACAACATGGATAGGTGACGTTTCACAGAGTGCTGGAGTAACTCAGCGGGTCAGGCAGCATCTCTGGAGAACATGGATAGGTGACGTTTCACAGAGTGCTGGAGTAACTCAGCGGGTCAGGCAGCATCTCTGGAGAACATGGATAGGTGACGTTTCACAGAGTGCTGGAGTAACTCAGCGGGTCAGGCAGCATCTGTGGGGAACATGGATAGGTGACGTTTCACAGAGTGCTGGAGTAACTCAGCGGGTCAGGCAGCATCTCTGGAAAACAAGGATAGGTGACGTTTTGGGTCAGGACCCATCCAGGTCCTCTAGAGATGCTACCTGAACCACTGAATTACTCCAGCATTTTGCGTCCTTTAACTCAGCGAATGGTGGGTAAAACGAACGTGCTGTCAGAGGAGGTAGTCGATGCTGGTAGTATAACAACCTATAAAAGATATTGAACAGGTACATGGATAGGAAATATTTAGAGAGATGTAGGCCAAACACGGGTAAAAGGGAGTAGCTTAGATGGGGCATCTTGGTCGGCACGGACGAGTTGTGCTGAAGGGCCTGTTTCCGTGCTGTATGAATCTACGACCAAAGGCTTTTACTCAGGGTAGTGGAAATCGAGAACCAGCGGACATAGGTTTAAGCAAAGATCCTATAGCGGAGCAAGATAGGCCAATCTTTCTAAATGATGTGTAGTACGCAACGTGGGCGTTTTTTTCATCCATTTCTGTAACCCGACCCGACCCGAACCGACCCGACTCGCAGTGTAATCAACGTTGCGGGGGTACAGTTTGTGTTAATAAATTATAATTCTGAAAATGAGGAGAAGATTTTTACCAAAGAACTTTGATGTTTCCGTAACAGGCTTCCGTCTCCGCACTAGTTATCTTTGCTGCGCTATGGGATCTTTGGTGCGGAGACGGAAGCCGGTTACCGAAATGGGGCCGAAAATTACCCATGGATCTGCCCATGACCGTACTACGTCTTTTTCGTCGAGTGATCTATCTTGCTCGCTATAGGGTCTTTGGGTTTAAGGGTGAGGGGAAAGATTTAATAGGAACCTGAGAGGCAACTGTTATTTTTACACAAACGATGGTAGGTGTATGGAACGAGCTGCCGGAAGAGGTAGTTGAGGCAGGTGCTATCACCGCGTTTAAGAAACATTTCCCATCTACAGTGGAGGGGTCGAACTTTCCACGCAGTGTGTGGTCTTACCTGGAGTTGCAGGTCTCTGCTTCTCATTACCGCCATGTTCTTCTCTTCACTGAGCTGTGCGTACCGCATGGCCAAATTGTAATTGTCATCTTTGACTTTCATAAGCTCATCGTTGTAGTTGTTCCTCTCCTCTTTCATCTTGTTGTAACGTTCTTGGAACGTGTGAAGCTCCTGGTTCACCAGCTTCAGCTGTTTCTTCTCATCCTCCAGTTGTTTCATCTTCACCTGCAGGTCGCAGCGCGACACCTCCTTGGCCTTGGTCTGCTGCTGCAGTTTGATCACTTCATTCATCAGGAACTGAGTCAGACCCTCGTGTCCTTCCTCCACTGGAAGAGAAGGTGCTCGGGTCAATGCCGGCGGGCAGGAAGAGGAGGAAGCATAAACATAGAAACATAGAAACATAGAAAATAGGTGCAGGAGTAGGCCATTCGACCCTTCGAGCCTGCACCACCATTCAATATGATCATGGCTGATCATCCAACTCAGTATCCTGTACCTGCCTTCTCTCCATACCCCCTGATCCCTTTAGCCACAAGGGCCACATCTAACTCCCTCTTAAATATAGCCAATGAACTGGCCTCAACTACCTTCTGTGGCAGAGAATTCCACAGATTCACCACTCTCTGTGTGAAAAATGATTTTCTCATCTCGGTCCTAAAAGACTTCCCCCTTATCATCAAACTGTGACCCCTTGTTCTGGACTTCCCCAACATTGGGAACAATCTTTCTGCATCTAGCCTGTCCAACCCCTTAAGAATTCTATAAGTTTCTATAAGATCCCCCCTCAAACTTCTAAATTCTAGCGAGTTTACCAAAAAACCCACACTTGTGCCACGCTCCCTGCAAGTTTAAGCCTTTTAGGTGTCGATCCGAAACGTCACCGATTCCTTCGCTCCATAGATGCCGCCTCACCCGCTGAGTTTCTCCAGCATTTTTGTCTACCTTAGTTTATAGGGAAGTGGCTTTGAGGAATTGCAAAGCCTGACTAAAGAAAGATGGTTTATCATTGGTGAAAACATAAAATATATCCATAATTCAAGAAACAAGAGTGTTTAATTGTACCAAAAGCAGAATTATGAAATTCTTACTTGCAGCAGCTTAACTGGCCCGTAAACACACTACACACATATATGTTATAATTCTGAAGAATAAATGAATTAATAACCATGATACTAGTGCAAAAACTAAAGTCCTTCGTGTATCCAAATACAGTCGTAGAATTAAATCAAATAACAATAATATTTTGTTTTAAAACAAACGGTTGCTCTATTTTGTAGGTTATGAAATTAAAAGTTGTGCCTTTACCAACAATTGTTGAGAATCGGCGTGTGGGCTCCTTGCCAGTGACCAACTTGTACAGTTCTGGATAATAGAACTCAAGACTCTCCAGAAAAACAACATATCCTCTCTGTCCCTTTGTTTGAAGGATATCCAGCAGACGACCTTTGGAAAGAGAAAAAGTTATAAAAATGCGTTTTCAGTTTAACTATTTTTTCACACATGCAATTTTTTTCCTTCGGAGTCCAGAGGTGCGAATTTTCACAGCTACAGTAAAGGGCCTGTCCCACGAGCATGCGACTGCATGCGGCTAGCGCGACCTAATGTGGACGCGCTAGCCGTGCGGCCTCGCGGGGACGGTCCCACTTCGATCGCCGGAGCCGCATGGAGTTGTGCGGAGCTGGTCCCGACATCGCTCGGGGCCTCCGAAAAACTGACAGTGTTCAAAAATTCCGCGCGGCAAAGACCTGCCGGCCCGCTGCCGCATGGAGGCCGCACGCACCACCTCGACGCCGCACGCACCGCCACGACGCCGTACGCAGCGTCTTGACGGCGTACGCCTAGCGTGTGGCGTTGCGTGATGACGTAACCGCCCGACGCCGTGCGACGTCCAAATTCAGTCGGCCCGCCTCTTGCCCAGCTGATTGGTGAGTTTGATGTTGGGACCAGCTCCGCACAACTCCAGACGGCTCCGTGGTTGGAAGTGGGACCGGCCCTGCGAGGCCGTACGGCTCAAGTTACCATGTTTGGTCGCGCTAGACGCATGCAGTCGCATGCTGGTGGGACAGGCCCTTTAGACTCTAACGTGAGGTACAGATAGTGTAGAAAAAGAAAAGACACAAAGTGCTGGAGTAACTCAGCGGGTCAGGTAGCATCTTTGGAGAACATGTCCAGAGATGCTACCTAACCTGCTGAGTTACTCCAGCACTTTGTGCCTGTTTTGTAAACCAGCATCTCCGGTTCCTCGTGTCCACAGATCATATAGGGTGGCTTATCCTGGTTTACTTTCCAGAGTAAGCATTCCTTGCATTTCATAGAATATAATGTAAAGAAAATTGTCTCCTACGACCACATGGGCTTCACCTAGGTACTCCAGTTTCCTCCCTCATGTTGAAAATGTGATGGTTGGCA
This sequence comes from Malacoraja senta, assembly GCA_038087875.1. NCBI lineage: Eukaryota > Metazoa > Chordata > Chondrichthyes > Rajiformes > Rajidae > Malacoraja > Malacoraja senta. Next base: position 79,868,892 of record CM075981.1, on the reverse strand, counting down.
GGAGAATTAGAGTCATGGTCACAGAGTCTTGCAGCACGCAAACAGGCCCTTCAGCCCAACTTGCCCAAACTGACCAGGATGCCCCATCTATGCTAGTCCCACCTGCCTGCATTTGGCCCGTATCCCTCTAAGCTTACCTAACCAGGTACCTGCCCCAATGTCTTTTAAACATTGCTGTAATACCTGCCTCAACTACCTCCCCTGGCAGCTCATTCCATACACCCACCACCCTCTGTGTGAAAAGGTTATACTTTGGGTTCCTTTGAGTTAAATGTTTCCCCTCGCATCTTAAACCTATGCCTTGTAGTTGAAGGTAGACACAAAAAAAACTCAGCGGGACAGGCAGCATCTCTGGAGAGAAGGAATGGGTGACGTTTCAGGTCGAGACCCTTCTTCAGACCTGTGGTTCTTGATTCCCTTGCCCTTGGTGAAAGACTCTGTAACTCAACCTCCATCGTAACAAGAAGAATGGAATAGATGAATGCTTAATTGACTGTGACTGGACTGGTGTGGGATGGGATTGTCCTGATTAATATCGGGATGAACGGTTCCCTTTCTGTTAGATTCCTGTATTCACAAGGGACGAGGAACAGACACATGCGGAGGATGTGAGGCGACGGCTGCAACAAGCCTTTATGGCCAGCTACAGCCTGGACTGTGAAAATAGGGCCAAACATGGCGACTCTTGCATACGGGCTCGGTGGGCTGTTTCTATGCGTTTGGTACTTAATTGGGGATTGTCCTTGTGTATAGCAATAATCTTGCTGACCTGTACGCAAAAACATGTTTGTCACTGTATCTTGGTACAAATGATAATAAAAGAACCATTGAAGCTGAGGGAGCAATTGAATCTACCTTGGCATATCATGGACAATGTGGAGCAGAATTTGGGATTGACGGTTAGTGCTTCCCTTATAGGATTTGTTTCCTCAGCATAATCCCTCCTGAATGCAGGACAAGTCCTACTGTCTATTCCCTCATTAAGGCCCAGTGAGGGACTTAGGAACATTGTAGAACCAGCTCTGATTCCTTCTGTGCCAATCTACACTCTTTCTTTGGTAGGAGCATAACTGCTGGGATCTGCTCCAGCACTGGGCCCCTTTCCCCTTTACGAGATGCAACCTCACTTTAAACCAGGAGCAGGATGCCCATATCAACAGCATGGGTAGTTTTGCATGTACTGATATTATGATGAACACACACACACATAAGTAACAGGTGCCCTGCCTGCAGTTGTGTCGATGGGACCATTAAATATGCACACCAATCGCAGATTATTTTCAAGGGCTATTCGAATTTAGCACCAAGAGTTACTTTACAGCCGGTGTACGGAAATCTGCTTTCAAAGCAAACAGAAAACATAATCTATTGAAACAGCCGCTGAAAACTGCAGTGAGCAGAACTTGAGACTGGAGCCACTGCAGGCTGCTAATAAAAGCAAAATTATTTCTCCAACAAATTGATGCAGGTGAAATGATGTGCATTATCTCAATCCCAGTCACTTACAGCTCTAGACAATTGATTGGGGATGTTCCCTGTCACCTCAGTCCTGGCCCTGACTTGCATCATTATACACTATGCAGTCATTTCTATAAGTGCACTTGCACTTTTTGTTTGCTGGCCAAAATGGATTTATTTGGTAGCATTAATTTTTCTTTAAATCGAGTGATATAGAAGGATCAAACAGAAGGTCAGCTCTTTGTCTTCAGAAGCTGGGATAATCATAATGGATCTCTAATGATAACTCATTCAACAAGTCTGCTAACAACCGTTAGTGAAGGAAAAACCATATACCAGAAATTCTCATTTGCATCAAGTTCTTTAGAAAGTCAAATTTTCCTTGTTAAAGTGCACTGAAAACGGAGGGGAATATATAGGATAAAAATATATAGGTGGCTCTGCACTGAAGGGAAACATCACCATAGGTACACGGGGAAAGTACTTGATCTGAAACAAAGAAGATATTATAACCGTAGGCATACCTTGAGGAGATTTTGTGATTCGAGGAAGAACAGGGCGAGGCCTCGGCAAGGCCAGCAGCATAATCAAGGATGAGTCGCACCCTGGCCACTCCCTCTTCTCCCCTCTCCCATCAGGCCAGAGGTACAGAAGTGTGAAAACGCACACCTCCAGATTCAGGGACAGTTTCTTCCCAGCTGTTATCAGGCAACTGAATCATCCTACCACAACCAGAGAGCGGTGCTGAACTACTATCCAAAGATCCTATAGCGCGGAGCAAGATGGCCCACTCCTGCTAAATGCAATGGGCTGACGTGTAGTACGCAACGGAACGGAACGTGGGCCTTTTTTTCATCCATTTCCGTAACCGGACCCGACCCAACCCGACTCGCAGTGTAATCAACGTTGCGGGGGAAAAGTTTGTGTTAATAAATTAAAATTCTGAAAATGAGGAGAAGATGTTTACCAAATAACTTATATTTTTACGAGGATGTTTCCGTAACCGGCTTCCGTCTCCCAACTATTATCCTATGGGATCTTCGGTGCGGAGATGGAAGCCAGTTACGGAAAAGGGGCCGAAAATTACCCATGAATCTGCCCATGACCGTAATACGTCTTTTCCGTCGAGTGGACTATCTTGCTCGCTATAGAATCTTTGCTACTATCTACCTCTTTGATGACCCTCGGACTATCCTTGATCAGCCTTTGTTAGCTTTACGTTGCATGAAACGTTATTCCCTTATACACTGTAAATGGATCGATTGTAATCATGTATTGTCTTTCCGCTGTCTGGTTAGCACCCAGCAAAATGTTTTCACTGTACCTCGGTACACGTGACAATAAACTAAACTGAACTGAACTGAACCAGAGGCCTTTAAGACCTTCTTGGTGGGAATGGTGTGGAGGGACTGGACGTCCATGGTAAATATGAATCAAAAGGAGGGCCTAAATTTGCAAGTTATCATCTCAAACCTTGCACAAGATATTATAACCATTCTTCAACAGCACTTTGCAAACCTACAATCTCAAGAACAAGGGAGCGGGGAGCTTGTAAATGGGAATGTCACCACTCCAAAGTTCTGCTCTAAAATTACACACAATATCCCAATATCCTTCCTATCATTTCTACCTAATAGCATTGTGAACGCACTTTTACCAATGAGCCTGCAGTGGTGAAGGGCACTTCATCACCAGCTTCTGACAAGCAATTAATGTTGGATTTTGCCAGATGCACCAAACCAATTTTAACGGGAAAAAATTACATTGCTTTGTTTTACTTATTCTTAATAAAAGAAAGCAATACCATTTTTTCCGTTAAAATTCACTTTTCCTATTTTAAAAATAATAGTGCAGGAACATGTGAATATAGAGACACAATAATCTGCAGATGCTGGAATTATGGGTTAAAAAAAAACAAAGTGCTGGAAGAACTCAACGGGTCAGGCAGCATCTTTGGGGGGGGGGGGTATTGGACAGGTAGCGTTTCAGATCAGGACTCAAAGTCCATTCCCTCCACAGAGGCTGCCTGGCCCGTTGAATCCTCCAGCACTTTGTGTTTTGCTGTGGAATATCACTATTTATTGAACATGACGTGAATATTTAAAACATTGAAGCGACACCATTTTAAAAAGATGATTGATTGCAATTACTTGACCGGTTGATTCTGGACGTCAGCATGGGCGAATGGAGCACCTCATCTTCATCCTGCTCGTCGATGACTTTGCACTGGCGGAGGTACGGTGTGAGCTTGGCCGAGTTAATGTAGCGGCTGAGGACATGGCGATTAGACTCCACGTTGTCCCACACTGTTTCGTCATCATCCTTCCCACTGCTGAGATTCTCCACCTCCGAACCACAGGTGTTCATCTCCCGACCTGCAGCACAAGTAGAGTTTATTGTCACCTGCACAAGATACAATGAAAATCTTCCCCAGCCGACGCATAGACCCAGACCATACACACAAAAATCACAGCATGTGCATAAATTACACGCTAATTCTACATGACAGCCATGTTTAAAACGACTGAGTATTTGCCAGATTGGCAAAGCATTAGCTTTGATCTATTTACACTAGATTTGGATCATCTCTTCGAGCAAACTGTCAGTGGGAAACCAAGTGATTCGAAAATGAAGATAGACACAAAAAGCTGGAGCAACTCAGTGGGTCAGACAGCATCTGTGGAGAAAATAATTGAATGGGGTGGCACGGTGGCGCAGTGGTAGAGTTGCTGCCTTGCTACCACATGGGTTTTCTCTGGATATTCCGGTTTCTCCCATATCCGAAATAAGTGCAGGTTTGTAGGTTAATTGGCTTCTGTAAATTGTCCCTGGCGTGATGGATGGAATTGGTGTATGATAGATTGCTGGTCGGTGTGGACTTTGTGGGCGGAAGGGCCTGTTTCCATATATATTTTTACATATATATCTTAATTTCATTGAACCATATATGATTGAATATGTGGCATTATTTTCATCTTGTTTCTATATTCAAAGGGTAAGGTTGAAACCGTCTGAAGAAGGGTTTCGGCCCGAAACGTTGACTATTTCCTTCGCTCCATAGATGCTGCCGCACCCGCTGAGTTTCTCCAGCAATTTTGTCTACCTTCGATTCTCCAGCATCTGTAGTTCCTTCTTGAACAAGGTTGATTGATTTATTTGTGCAGAACAGTGATGGGTCCGACTTTTGCTTTGTTTCTCTGAGTATTTCTCTATATATATACATAACAGCATGAATATAATCTGATTTCCATATATGAATACAGTCATTCATGTGTTGCACCTGTTGATCAGAGCCTGGCTCTATTGTGGAATGTAATTAGGAATGTAATTTAGCCTAACCTTATTCAAACCTAATCCAATTTAAAGCATAAATGTTGCATTCAAATGCAAGTTAAAAGACTCGCTACAGTATGCACCAGATTGCACAATTTCAAGCTGAAAAATGCAAAAGCTCCCTACCGTGGGAGGGGGAACACCCCCCTCCTACACCCTCCCCCCCCCCGGTCGCTATGCTCCCTCGCAATTTATCACTCTCAACTCTCACCCAATGTTGGCAGCCCTGCAATAGACAGGTGCAGGAGTAGGCCATTCGGCCCTTCAAGCCATTCAATGTGATCATGGCTGATCATTCACATTCAGTACCCCATTCCTGCCTTCTCCCCATATCCCCATACTCCGCTATCTTCAAGAGCCCTATCCAGCTCTCTCTTGAAAGTATCCAAAGAACCGGCCTCCACCGCCCTCTGAGGCAGAGAATTCCACAGACTCACAACTCGGTGTGAAAAAGTGTTTCTTCACCTCCGTTTGAAATAGCTTACCCAGAACAAATGAAAGAGGAAAGACTGTCTCAACCATCACCAATGTTCTACATCCTCGGTCTTGTTTCCAAGCTGATGTTACAGAAGGACTGAGACCCTTCTTCAGTGTCCTGACCTGAAACGTCACCTATCCGTGTTCTCCACAGATGCTGCCTGACCCGCTGTGTTACTCCAGAACTCTGTGAAACGTCACCTATCCATGTTCTCCAGAGATGCTGCCTGACCCGCTGAGTTACTCCAGAACTCTGTGAAACGTCACCTATCTGTGTTCTCCAGAGATGCTGCCTGACCCGCTGAGTTGCTCCAGCACCTTGTGCCTTTTTTGTTATACAGCTTTGTTCAAGGAATAAAATTGGATCAAAAAATCCTTGCATGGAGTCTTTTCTGCAACTCGGCCACACTGCAGAAATGAAACATATTCCAATTGTGATTTTTGAAAACTATTTAGTCATGCTTTTTTGAAACGCTCTCATACTGTTAATCAACAAGCTCCGAGTTATATTTTCGGCTACTGAATCTTTGAACATTACAATAACAGAGCCCATTGTATCTATGGTGGCTTTTTATTTGAGCAATCTAAATGTAACTATATTCCCCATCTCTATCCCCCTATATTTCTTCATATCATCAACTCTGTTTTACTGGCTTCCCTGGTCACATTATTACATACACCACCGCTGCCAATGCAAAGTTATAGCATTGACTTCAGTGGAAAAGGTAAACTTCGTTGCTGACTCCCATTGTAGGTTATTTTAAAAATCTCAATTATGTTTGCAGAATTCTTAGGAAACTTGATTATTTTTATATATTCCATTGTCACCTCGACTGCAAAGGTTTGAATAGTCACTGATGCAATAAAATACGTTCTTTAAAACTTCATAGAAAACTTGATTACTTTTATTTACTTCACTGTCACAATGAATAGTCACTGATTACAATCATGGATCCTCCACCCAATGGTTGAACGTTGATGAAACACATTTTCAAAATACCTCCGATACGCTTATAGTTCTTTTACCCAAACACATACACATATTTCTCATATTTTCTTGTTCAAAAACACCAAGATGTTTTTTGTTGTATAAAATTTGGCTTTCTGTTCAATAAGATGAGCTTAATTCAAACTTTAATGACGGTTTGTGGCCGAGAAATAATAAACATAAATGGTAGGTTTGATTTTTATTCCTCAATGCTGAACGCCAGGACACTGCAAGAAAATTAAAGAGTCATACAGTCATCCAGCACGTGAACAGGCCCTTCGGCCCAACTTGTCCATACCGACCCAGATGCCCCATCTACACTCGTCCCACTTGCATTTGGCCCATATCCCACTAAAACTTTCCTATCCACGTACATGTCCAACAACCGATGCTGTTATGGCACTTTCCTCAGCTAACTCCTCTGGCAGCTTGTTCCATATACCCACCACCATCTGTGTGAAAAAGGTGCTCCTCAGGTTCCTATTAAATCTTTCCCCTCTCCCCTTCAACCTTGGGGGGGGGGGGGGGAATTGCAACCTACACGTGGTCCGCCCTGTTTCGACGAATGCAATCAACCTGGTGTGCACAATCAAATAAGATCAAATAGAACAAGGTAGACAAAAGTGCTGGAGAAACTCAGCGGGTGCGGCAGCATCTATGGAGCGAAGGAAATAGGCAACGTTTCAGGCCAAAACCCTTCTTCAAATAGAACAAGTTGTCCTACAACTTTAGGCTGTGCACGCCATACGCAAGAAGACCTTCAACCTATGTCCTTTGGTTCTTGATTCCCCTATTCTGGGTAAAAGGCTGTGCATTCACCCTGTCTCTTCCCTTCATGATTTTACACACCTCTATAAGATCACCCCTCTGCCTCCTGCACTCCAAGGAATAAAGTCCGAGCCCTCCCAACCTCTCCTTGTAGCTCAGGCCCTCACGTCCCCACACTTCTCTGCATTTTTACAGCCAATTTCTTTCAACCATTTCTGCTGGCAGGCTGGTGTCATCCTAAATATCATCCAGCTCTCTCAATATGCAGCAGCAGTGTCAGTCTGCAGTGTATGTCAAATCTCGGAGTAGTGTGTCTGAATCAATGATCTTCTGACTCGGGCTGCATCACCGGCTGAGACAGGTTGACACAAAATAAGTGAGCTATTTCTTTTAAGAGACGTTCTTCTCTCTGCTTTCACCGCTCGTTTCTTTCTCTCCTAACAATTGATGTCGGCAAGACAGCAAAACGAAAATAGGAAACACTGTAAGTACTCAACTAACTGAAGATAGAAAGTGATCGTCAAATTTGGAAAATACAAGGTAGTTACTGATGGCTCCATCAGCGAGAGTTCATGTGGAAATCTAAAGGCAAAAATTGCCATAAATTTCAGCAGTACTGATGAAAATGGTGCCTTGCATCTTAACCTGCACAGTTTATCTTGTGAAATACCATTTGATGTTGCCGACATTGCTGATTATTACCAACATTTTCAGTTTTGTTTTAGTTTAAATGATAAAGGTGCTGTCAGGATTCCGATACTCATGCTGTACACAGCCCACTGCTAGCTGTCTAAACTTAGCCCGCGTCCCCATTATTTCAGGAAATGCTTTGGCTGCAAAGTATTCTGAGGTCGCGATTTTTTGTCTTTTCTTTTTTAATCTTTCTTTTCAGTCCTCTTCCATATGCCTGGCTCTTCCTCGAGAAGGAGAGATGATGTACCACATCCAACAGCATCCACGCAGTGTCACAACCCATTGGATCCACCTCAGTAATGAATCCATGAAGAGATGAATTCTGGCCAACAAACGCAAAGCTGTTGCGTGGAGATAACTTGTAACGGCATCACACGATTGCGAATTGCACAGCCCTCGTTACAGGCCTGTCCCACGGGCAGGCGGTTACTGGCGGTGTAGCAGGAAGTTGGGACCGCTCGTGGACCGCCAGAGACCGCTCATGGCCCGCGGGGTCGGTCCCACGCACACCGCCGGGACCGTATGTAGTTGGTCCCGACACCGTGCGGTGCTCACAAAAACCGACACTGTTCAAAAATCTCGGCCTACCGCACAGCCACCGCCTCTTCGCCTGTATGCCGCGAGCCATCTCGACGTCATCGCGTAGCGCGTTGCGTGATGACGTCATCGCGTAGCATTGCGCGATGACGTCATCACCCGACGCCGCGCGACGTCCATTCCAGTCGGCCCGTGGGACAGGCCGTGCGGTGACCACCCGGCATACGCGCGGCAACAGCTTCCGGTAAGATTGAACTTACCGCATGCTCGTGGGACGCATCCGCGCGGCGCTCCCGCGGTAGCCGCACGGTCCCCGCTTCCGGGGACACCGCGCTTCACCGCCAGTAACCGCCTGCCCGTGGGACAGAGCACCAAAGTTGCCTATCCATTGCTTATACGGTCATGAGGTCATTAGTGATCGGAGCAGAATTAGGCCATTCGGCCCATCAAGTCTACTCCGCCATTCAATCACGACTGATCTATCTCTCCCTCCTAACCCCATTCTTCTGCCTTCTCCCTATAATCCCCTAACACCCGTACCTCAAAGAATTGGTTCCATGACTTTCCTTCAGACATCCAACCTCAAACAGTCTGAAGAGCCTTGAGCCGAAACATCACCCATTCCTTCTCTCCAGAGATCCTGCCCTGTCCCTCTGAGCTACTCCAGCATTTTGGGTCACTCTGGTGTAAACCAGCATCTGCAGTTCCTTCCTACTCAAGCTTTATCTGATGGTTTTGCTGTTTGTGATAATCTGAGAGTTTTCTACAGACCCCGATTTCATTTTTATAAACTGAACTCAAATTTTGTAAGTCGAATTGTGGGATTTGAACTTATAGAGATACTTCTGTAAAGATAAGGTAGACAGTCACAGCATTTTTCCCAGGGTGGAAATGTCAAAGAGCTGACGGCACAGCTTTATGGTGAGAGTGGTGAAGTGTAAAGAATATATGCGTAGCAATTTTATGTTAGACAAACAAAGCATGGTGGGAGTCTAGAACACACTGCTGGGGTGATGGTGGAGGCAGATAGTAGTAGGTCCCCCCCGGTCAAGACTGACCATGGGTGATGCATCCTAGTTGTTGGCTGCTTGCTCCAAACCTCGGCTGGAACAGCGTCGCTTGTGACTGAAGAGACCAATGCGGGAGTGACAGTCTCCATCGCAAAGGTCACATTTGCGTGTGGTCTCTGGTCTGTTGAAGTCGTCGCGCTCCTTTCTGCGTGCCTGCTTGTCTGCCGCTACGTTCAACAGTTTCTCTTCCCCCGTTTTGAGATGTTGGTTCAGGGTACCTCTCCACCTCCCAGGACTCCACATCGATGTCGAGCGCCTTCATATCTCTCTTGCAGACATCCTTGTAACGTAGTTGGATAATGTAATGTAGTAGACAGATACGATACTGGTATTTAAGCTATCGGATAGGCACTTCAATATGCAGGGAATATGGATCACGTGGAGGCAAAGGGGGCGAGTTCAAGTTGGCAACATGTTCTGCACAGACATTGTGGGCAAAATGGCCTGTTCATGTGCGCCACTGTTTTATGATTCATAAATAATTCCAAATCTAGCATTAGAATGAGTGTATATTACATTGTCAAGTCAAGTGAGTATATTGTCATGTGTCCCTGGTAGGACAATGAAATTCTTGCTTTGCTTGAGCACAACAGAACATAGTAGGCATTTACTACAAGGCATTCTATAAATATATACACAATGGTCAATATACTGATAAAGTGCAAATAACAGTATTGGCTAGTAAAGTTCAGTGTTATGTCCGAGCCAGGTTTAATAGCCTGATGGCTGTGGGGAAGTAGCTGTTCCTGAACCTGGTCGTTGCAGTCTTCAGGCTCCTGTACCTTCTACCTGAAGGTAGTAGGGAGATGAGTGTGTGGCCCGGATGGTGTGGGTCCTTGATGATGCTGCCAGCCTTTTTGAGGCAGCGACTGCGGTAGATCCCCTCGATGGAAGGGAGGTCAGAGCCGATGATGGACTGGGCAGTGTTTACTACTTTTTGTAGTCTTTTCCTCTCCAGGGCACTCAAGTTGCCGAACCAAGCCACGATGCAACCGGTCAGCATGCTCTCTACTGTGCACCTGTAGAAGTTAGAGAGAGTCCTCCTTGACAAACTGACTCTCCGTAATCTTCTCAGGAAGTAGAGGCGCTGATGTGCTTTCTTAATAATGGCATAATTGTTCTCGGAAGATGGTTCTTATTGTAAAGGGCCTGTCCCACTTACACTATTTTTTTCGGCGACTTGCCGGCACCTGTCATAGTTGCAGCAGGTTGCCGAACATTTTCAAAATGTTGAAAATCCAGCGTCGACCAGAAAAAGGTACGTGATGCCTGTTTGGTCGTGAGTAGTCGCCCAAAGAGTCATACCTTTTTCTGGTCACCGCTGGATTTTCAACATTTTCGGCAACCTGCTGCGACTATGACGGGTGCCGGCAAGTCGCCGAAAAAAAAATCGCGTAAGTGGGACAGGCCCTTAAGAGGGCTACGTGACTGTAATGGCATTACAAACAACTAATGCAGGCTGCAAATGGGAGTGTCAGAACCCTTTTGATTTCTATTCTGTGCAGTTCAGAGATTAATTGATCATTTAATTCGGTGGTTTCAGAAACTGTGGGAGATGGGATGAACTACAGAAGGTGTCAGAAGCTGGCTGCTTCAGGAGAAAGAGTGAAATGAATGAAGGAGCGTGTTACAGACTTTCAAACTGAGGTTGTGCCGTCAGAAGGAAAGAGCACCTTTAAGGGCCTGTCCCACTTGCATGCGATTGCATGCGTTTGGCGCGACCAAACGTGGTCGCTTGAGGTGTACGCGCACCGTATGGCCGCGCGGGTCCGGTCCCACTTAGAAGCGCGGAGTTGTGCGGGGCCGGTCCCGACATCGTGCGGGGCTCCGAAAATCTGACAGTGTCCGAAATCTTCGCGTGCCAACGGCCTGTCGGCACGCAGGCGCGTTGCGGTCGTACGCAGCGTCTTGACGGCGTACGCCTAGCGCGTGGCGTTGCGCGATGACGTCACCGCCCGACGCCCAAATTCAGTTGGCCCGCCTCCTGCCCAGCTGATTGGTAAGCATCACGCGCGAACTTCGCGTGAACTCCGCTTCCGTTTGGTCGCGCCAAACGCATGCAATCGCATGCAAGTGGGACAGGCCCTTTACTTTCATTGCTCACCGAATATACGTTTGTGTAGCCCCCTCCCCCTTAGTTAAGAGTCATGAGACTGGAGATGGCGGAGGCTATGATGTGGCAACAACAATATTTGAATGCCTTGAGAACAGATGATCCTGTGGTGAGATTTACTTGAGGTTTATAAAAAGATTATCCAAGCTTGGGGCCCCAGGAGCAATGCAGTCACCACACCAGGAAAATCACCACCCAGAGGGGCATGGGTTGAGTCAAAGAGGTAGAAAGAGAATTAATTCAGGAAAAAAGGTTTAAGAAAGAACTGCAGATGCTGGAAAAATCAAAGGTAGACAAAAATGCTGGAGAAACTCAGCGGGTGAGGCAGCATCTATGGAGCGAAGGAATAGGTGACATTTCGGGTCGAGGCCCTTCCGGAAACTCAGCGGGTGAGGCAGCATCTATGGCGTGAAGGAACAGGAGACGTTTCGGGTCGAGGCCCTTTCGGGTCGAGACCCCTCCGTCACCTATTCCTTCGCTCCATAGATGCTGCCTCACCCGCTGAGTTTCTCCTGCATTTTTGTCTACCTTCAGGAAAAAAGGTCGTCTTCCAAGAAAGGAATGACTCCAGCACTCACCTCCGGAAAGGATGAAGGCAGTGAGGTGAGCAATCAGTATGGCACAATCCTCTCGCCCCTCAGCAATAGGATGAGTCTCGAAAGCTCTTTCTTTGTCCAGTGGAAGGTACAGTTGTGCGCACCACCAGACTCAGGGGCAGTTTCTTCCACCTCTATTACCAAGCTTGTGAACAGTTTCTTCCATTAGTCAGGCTACTGTCCAATTCACCTCTAACCACATCAAGAACGTTGTACTTGATCTATGGGACTGATGCGCTAATGCTCAGAACTGTATTCGTTTTAGAGATGCAGCCTGGAAACAGGCCCTTCGGCCCATCGAGTCCACGCCGACCAGCGATCACCCTTACACTAGTTCGATCCTACACATTGGGGATAATTTACAGAAGCCAATTAGCCTACAAGCCCGCACGTCTTTGGAATGTGGGAGGAATCCGGAGCTCCCGGAGAAAAGTTACCCGGTCACGGGGTGAACGTACAAACTCTGTACAGACTGCACCCGTAGTCAGGATCGAACCCGGCCTCACGTGCTGTAAGGCAGCAGCTGCACCACTGTGCCGCCCCTGCGGGCTGTGTCTTCCCCTTTGTTCTATCTATACAGCAGAGACTGACACTCAGTTGCCTAAAGGGCCTGTCCCACTTACGCGACCTTGGCTCGCAAATTACGTGACCTCGTGGTCGCTTGAGGCATACGGGGACCGTAGGGCCGCGCGGGGCCGGTCCCACTTAGAAGCGCGGAGTTGTGCGGGGCGGGTCCCGACATCGCGCGGGGCTCCGAAATTCTGACAGTGGCCGAAATCTTCGTGCGCCAATGGCCTGTCGGCACGCAGGCGCATTGCGGTCGTACGCAGCGTCTTGACGTCGTACGCAGCGTCTTGACGGCGTAGCCTAGCGTTGCGCGATGACGTCTCCGCCCGGCGTGGCATTGCGTGATGACGTCACAGCCCGACGCCCAACTTCAGTCGTCCCGTCTACTGCCCAGCTGATTGGTAAGCATGACGCAAATGACATCACGCGCATACTTAGCGCGAACTTCGCATGAGCTCCGCTTCCTTTTGGTCGCGCCAAACGCACGCAATTGCATGCAAGTGGGACAGGCCCTTTAGGCCTCCTTGCTGCTGGAGTGAGATTGTGTTATCAAGCCCATATGGTAGCTGGTGTGCAAAGGTCAACACAAGGTTAAAGTGTTCACAGACAGACATCATAAGCTCTGGAAGGTAATCAGCCTTCACCCCTACATACATAAAGTAGAAGACAGCACGAATGCATCTGATGACTGGATCGTTTCTTATGGTCCTCTGCAGCAGAGATTGACAACATTATCACAATGATTACACTTCTGAGGTACTTAATTGGCTGCAGTGAAGTTTCGGATGCCTGAGGCAGAGAAAAACTATTATTATAAATAAAACTTCTATCTTTAATTTGCTTTTTTTTCCTTCAGTGCTTTCTGCTTGTGCATTAAAATTATGTAGTCAAAATATTCATTTAATTGCTGAGTCACATGTAAATACTTGTTAATGTATGCTGACATAATACTTGCTTGAAGTAGTTAGTAGGCTGGATGCACAGTGAAAGTCTGCAGGAACCATGATGAGGGATTAGTAATTCAGTTGATGTACACTTTACACCACAGAACAGGGAGGACTGTCATTAGTAGTTGTCAATAACTACATAACCTGGAAACCATGCCAAGTTTGCTACTTTCTAGTAACTTCTGTTTATAAAATAGTGTAACATTGGAAGCTATACTATTCTATTCTCTGTACTGTTTGTCATGTCACTGTGTGCCATGTTGTCACCTGCGGGCGGAGCACCAAGACAAATCCCTTGTATGTGAATACTTGGCCAATAAAATTATTCATTCATTCACTATTCCAAATGCTCTAAAAATAAAGTGGCATTCATAGAGCTTCCCTAAACCTCTGTTATGTTCTGCTACATATGTGTATCCATATATCTATCCATCTAAAATATATATATATTGTGCGCGTGCATATGTATGTGTATATATACACACACACTAAACTTTTTTTTTCTCGTTTATTATATTGTTTGCAGTGTACTATGTTTACATATTCAGTTGTGCTGCTGCAAGTAAGAATTTTATTGTTCTATCTGGGACAATAAAACTATGACAATAAAACACTCTAGACCTGGACCGTTGATGAGGTTCAAATAGGAAGCTTTCAGTTTAGCATCTGGTGTTTAAAACTGACGTCAACAGAAAGGTGTCAACCTGAAACGTCACCCATCCATGTTCTCCAGAGATGCTGCCTGACCTGTTGAGTTTAGTTTAGTTTCGAGATAGAGCGTGGAAACAGGCCCTTCGGCCCACCAGGCCCGTGCCGAACAGCGATTCCCGCACATTAACATTATCCTACACCCACTAAGGGCAATTTTTACATTTACCAAGCCAATTAACCTACAAACCTGTACGTCTTTCGAGTGTGGGAGAAAACCGAAGATCTCGGAGAAAACCCACGCAGGTCACGGGGAGAACGTACAAACTCCGTACAGACAGCACCCGTAGTCTGGATCGAACCCGGGTCTCCGGAGCTGCAGTCGCTGTAAGGCAGCAACTCTACCGCAGCGCCACCGTGCCTCCCGTTACTCCAGCACTTTCTGTCCTTTTGTGTATTAACCAGCATCTGCAGTTCCTTGTTTCTACTCTTATAGATAGAGCGTCTTGGTTAGCATGGACAAGATGGACTGAAGGGCCTGTTTCCGTGCTGTATGACTATGATTCCATCTAACAGTGGCCGCAATATAACACTGGGAAAATAATGAAGGCTTTTACAAATGGCATGGTGATAATCCGGGGCTATTTGAATCTTCACATAGATTGGACAAATTAAATTGTTTAAGGTGGTGTTCCAGACACTATATCGAGTGTATTAAGGCTAAAATAACATGACGTGAAATCAAATAGAAAATCAAATGATACTTTCGCTCCATTCACATACAATGAGAGACAGTAATCATTGATCAGATATTAGGAAATATTTGGGGAAGAAGGATGATAGGATTAATAGAATTTCATGTCAATTTGATTGCGTGAAATTTAAGTCTGAAACTTGTTTCTCAAACTTGAAAAAAAGGCTATTACAAAATTCTGTAGGCAGAGTTGGCTAAAGTCAACTGGGATAACAGATTAAAGGTAAGGCAGTCTATAACAAGGAAATATTTCACATTTTTGACAAAGATATATTCCATTGATAAATAAAAGTTCCAAAGGAAAGATGACCCATACATACATACGGTAACTGAGAAAGTTAGAGGCCATGTCAACGTGAAAGATGCAATGTTGTGAAGATCAATGGTTGATTGGAAGATATAAGAAAGCAACAAAAGAATGACCCTTAAAAGAGAGAGGGTAGAAGATGAGACTAAACTAGCAGGAAATATAGACTCGATACAAAAAAAAGGTTGAAAATGTTTGTAAAAGAGGAAGAATGGAGCCAAAGTAAACTTTGAGAATGAGATTAGGAAATTAATAACAGAAAATAAGGAAAAGGCAGAAACCTTGAACAAATCTAATGAACTTTCCTGGAAAGCCACGTGGACATGCAGGGAGTGGAGGGATGTGGATCACCTGCAGGCAGAGGAGATTAGTTTAACCTGGCATCATGTTCGGCACAGACACTGTGGACCGAAGGGACTGTTCCTGTGCTGAACTGTTTGTTCTATGTTAAACTAAAGCTAAATTAAGTCTCCATTTGTTCTCTGTTCTAAACTGTCCAAGACTGCATAAAACAGCAGTATAATGGTTATATCCCGGGGGCTATAAATTGGAGATAAATTGGCGAAACTCTCTAAACAGGTGCGAGGAGCACAATATGTGACGAATGCATATTCATTCATAGCATGTTAAATGAGCAGAGCTGCCACCGAGCACTGCGTGTATCCCCACAATGGATGCCAAGCTCCTGGTATCTAAACTCCTGGCACCATCCTCTGTAACTGTTGCTTCCCATTGCCTTGTGAATGTGAATTCTGTATGCAGGCATCATGTCCTGAACTCTATATATACCGAAGGTAGACAAAAGGGCTGGAGAAACTCAGCGGGTGCAGCAGCATCTATGGAGCGAAGGAAATAGGCAACGTTTCGGGCCGAAACCCTGAAGGAAATAGGCAACGTTTCGGGCCGAAACCCTGAAGGAAATAGGCAACGTTTCGGGCCGAAACCCTGAAGGACATAGGCAACGTTTCGGGCTGAAACCCTTCAAGGGTTTCGGCCCAAAACGTTGCCTATTTCCTTCGCTCCATAGATGCTGCTGCACCCGCTGAGTTTCTCCAGCACTTTTGTCTACCTTCGATTTTCCAGCATCTGCAGTTCCTTCTTAAAAACTCTATACATACCGATGTGGCCCTACATCACCAGTGGCCAACACCATCCAAAAGCAACGTAGACTTCTTAAAAGGAGAGGAAGTGGTGGCTTCAAGAAGGGTTGGGGCTTTTTGTACAAGGCAATGTACTGGAGGTTTTGGAGAAGAGAGGCAGAAGTGGTAGAGAAAAAAAAGGAGAAACGTATTGCAGGCATAGAAAAGGGACGGGGAAGTAACAGTGGCAGGGGTGAACACTAGAAGCCTGGCATCTGATCTGGGGATGCAGTCCTAGGTTTATTGATCTGATCCAAGTTGAGTTAGTCAACCTTCAAATGGCATTTTCTGCTAACAGCAGCATCAGCGATATCCACTGCTCGATTCACCACTACATTTGAGACACTCGTCAACCAAACTTCTCAGTCAATAAATATTCATCCCTAAAACCCATGCCCTTTGTGTCACCTTCATACACTGAGAAGTTGGATAGGTCTTGCAATTCACATCTCATGCACACCACAGCAAACCTCATTGACATACTTTCATTTTTCCTTCATGTGAACGGGAGCATAACAGGAGACAGCCTGGAAAGGGATGGGTCGCTGGTAGACCCGATGCCTCAAAGCGACAAGAGTCCTGTGTTCACATGTTCAGAAAACAAAGCTTTTCACTGCACCTCGGTACACATGACAATAATAAGCTCATTCCCCTTTCCTCTCCGATCTGTAAATCTTCTGCCCAATTATTTCCAGGGCATTTGAAATTCCCGCATCTTGTCCGTTGGTTCAAGACTGAAAGTGCCGGCCCAGTTGTAATTCGCTTCAATTGAAATCCCTCCATGATTATTAATGTGTCATTTCCCCAGTGTTTGTGTACATCTTCCTCCACATCCCCGTCACTGAAGGATAAACTGACCTTTTATTTTGCCTTATCTCTACCCACATGGATTCTATTTCCGTCTTACAGATAGCTGCGTCATTTTCTCTAATGTCATTATATTGCTAATAGGTACAACATTGCACTTGCCTTATCATTTCTAAATATACCCTGCAATGTGTTCATATTAGACGCGCTCTTATCTAGCACGTTGCGATGATATGTTCCAATAAATTAACAGCTTAAAATTCAATAGCGCCAGAAGTGTTGCCAAGAGCCTCGTGGTGTAATTTTTGGAGACCTAAATAGATTGAATGGAGTTGAACGAGCTCTGCATTTTGCTGAGGTTTCATGAGCCAAAGCTCATCTCTTAAAAAAATAAAAAAATGAACAGCAAGTTCCCAGCTTGGTTCAGACTTGTCATCTCATTATGAGTGACATGTGGGGACAGCAGCCCACTATTAAACAACAGCGGTTACTGAAAGGAAGCTACTTAATGCCACGAGTACCTACGACTAGCATCACGACCTGCTACGACCTACCTACGACCTCCTACGATCTTGTGACGACCATGCTGCGAGTATGAGTCAAGAACAAACTCGGCAGAGGTCGTGAATTGATTGTTAAGGGCTTGGACATACTAGAGGCAGGAAACATGTTCCCGATGTTGGGGGAGTCCAGAACCAGGGGTCACAGTTTAAGAATAAGGAGTAAGCCATTTAGAACGGAGACGAGGAAACACTTTTTCTCACAGAGAGTGGTGAGTCTGTGGAATTCTCTGCCTCAGAGGGTGGTGGAGGCAGGTTCTCTGGATGCTTTCAAGAGAGAGCTAGATAGGGCTCTTAAAAATAGCGGAGTCAGGGGATATGGGGAGAAGGCAGGAACGGGGTACTGATTGGGTATGATCAGCCATGATCAAATTGAATGGCAGTGTTGGCTCGAAAGGCCAAATGGCCTGCTCCTGTACCTATTGTCTATTGAATTAGGTCGTGAAAGTGGGACAGGCCCTTGAGATAGACACAAAATGCTGGAGCAACAGGCAGCATCTCTGGAGGGAAGGAATGGGTGACATTTCGGGTCGAGACCCTTCTTCAGATGTTTATTTATATCCTTCAAGGCAAACCTGCCCAATTTTAGACAGCATGGTCTGAGCTTGCCGAATAGAAAATGTAAGATGTAAACAACGTTTTACCTTTTAAACATTTCTTTAAAACAAACAGATGCTGGTAACTATGCTGACAGGTAGGCAGATAGATAGGGAGAAGACTGAGAGAGCAGACACAGATAATTAGATGAAGGCAGGTAACAGGAAACCATCATAAACAGAAAGCATATTTAGACACAGTAATAGGCAGCAATAGATTATTAGATATTGACATCAACAGGTAGGCGGGCACTACCAACAAGATACAGACACACATGAGCATTTAAACACAGATTAAATAGCCAGACTAAAACTCTGGTCTAGAAGAAGACTCTTTTAGACTCTGAAGAAGGGTCTCGACCCAAAACGTCACCTAATCCTTTTCTCCAGAGATGCTGTCTGACCCGCTGAGTTACTCCAGCTTTTTGTATCTATCTTTAGACTAAAACTCAGGCGGATTGCAGCGCCCAGCCACAGATGGACAAAAGCAATCAGACATCGATGATCAAACATAGGGAGAGATAGAGAGAAAACAACTGGTAAACAGACAGCAACAATTAGACTAACAGGTAGGTAGACCAGGTACAAATGGAGACTGGGAAAGTGACCAAAAAAGCCTTGTGCCCTTGGGAAGCAGCAGGAGACCCATGTAGAGGTGGCGGTGTTCTGCCACATACTCTCCGTAAATAAACTTGACATACACATCTCCATTAAACTTTCCCCCTCTCACTTTATAGCTAATGCTCCCTAGCGGTGGATACTTCCACCCTGGGGAAAAAAGGTTCTGACTATCAACCTTATCTATGCCTCTCATCATATTATATACTTCTATCAAGTATCCTTTCAACTGACGTTCCAGAGAAAACAATACAAGTCTGCCTAACCTGTCCCTGTAGTTGAAACCCTTTAATCCAGGCAGTATTCTGGTAAACCCCCTCTCCTAAGCCTCCTCATCTTCCCTACAATGGGGCACCAGAACTGTACACAATACTCCAAATACGGCCGAACCAAAGTCTCACAGCTGCTTCAGAACTTCCTGCCTTATATTCAATGCCCCCAGCAATAAGGGGAATTAGAAGGCAAATTTGCCTTTAGTTTTAGAGATACAGCATTGAAACAGGCTCTTCAACCAACCGAGTCCCTGCCGGCCAGCGATCACTTGGAGACTAATTCTATCCCACACCCTAGGGACAATTTACAGAAGCTAATTAACCCGCAAACCTGCACGCCTTGAGAATGTGGGAGGAAATCGAAGATCTCGAAGGAAACCCACACGGTCACAGGGAGATCGTACAAACTCCGTACAGGCAGCACCCGTAGTCAGGATCGAACCTGGGTCCCTTACTACAAGCCAGACGCTGACATTTGAACCCACTCCAAAATAACGTAGTTGTTATATTCAGTTTGTTTGGTCGCCTAATCAGCAAGCCGTGCTCCAGACTGGGAGAGGAATGAGAAAGTAATCCAAAAGTGTGGTTTTGATTTCAACCGTGTGAAAAGCTAGAAATGTCACTGCAACCAAATCTATCAATGTCTTCGCTCTGTCTAAATGCAACTTCACATTTATATTTTGTTTTACTTCTACATGGTAACAATCTAAAACCAACAACATATTTTTGTCACCATGTTACTCTGGGCTTTATATGTACAGAACACGCATGCTCCAGATAACTTCAGCCAATTTAAAATACTGAATTGCCCACTGCATTTCTCTTACGGTGCTAAATACCTCTGAAGAGCTGCAATGTTAAGGCCCTGTCCCACTTACGTGTCCTTGGCACGCAAATTACCCGACCTCGTAGTCGCGTTGAGGCACACGGGCATCGTATGGCCGCGCGGGGCTGGTCCCACTGAGTAGCGAGGAGGGGTATGTAGTTGTGCGCGATATCGCGCGGCGCTCCGAAATTTTGTAGCGAACTAAATCTTCCCGCGCCACCGGCCTGTCGCGTAACTGACGGCCAAAGTGGGACAGGCCCAAGACCCTGGCGCAACGCAACGTCTCACCTTCAACAGCAGCAGAAGCAGGCAAACGATCGCCGAGCTCGGCCTGGGGCCCACGGCTGTTGCGGATCCGGATCCGCCCCCACCTCTACTCCCAGAAAATTGAAGATACACACAAAATGCTGGAGTAACTCAGCGGGACCGGCAGCATCTCTGGAGAGAAGCAAAGGGTGACGTTTCGAGTCAAGACCCTTCTTTCAGACAGAAGAAGAGTCTCGACCCGAAACATCACCCATTCCTTCTCTCCAGAGATGCTGCTGGTCCCACTGAGTTACTCCAGCATTTTGTGTCCATCTTCAAATGACGTCACCCGCTCCAGACGGCTGTGCGGACGCATGAAGTCGCGCGCGTCCTTCGCGGCTCAACGCGACGACGAGGTCGCGTAATTAGCATGCCAAGGACACGTAAGTGGGACAGGGGCTTTACTTGTTTTTTTGCTGTTGCTTCCATTTGAAAAGCAATTCTCTCAGTGGAGATTAAGGACTAATGGGGAAGGCATTGGATAATTAAAGGTATAGAAGGATGCAAGAGTGGTTTAGTTTATTGTCACGTGTACCGAGGAACAGTGAAAAGCTTTTGTTGGGTGCCATCAAGTCAGTGATTACAATGAAGCCATTTACAATGTGTGGATACATGAAAAGGGAATAACGTTTAGTTCAAGGTAAAGCAGCAAAGTCCGATCAAGGGTAGTCTGAGGGTCACCAAAGAGGTAGATAGTAGTTCAGGTCTGCTCTCTAGTTGTGGTAGGATGGTTCAGTTGCCTAATAACAGCTGGGAAGAAACTGTCCCTGGATCTGGAGGTGTGCGCTTTCACACTTCTGTACCTTTTGGCTGATGGGAGAGGGGAGAAGAGGGAGTGGCCAGGGTGCGACTCATCCTTGATTATGCTGCTGGTCTTGCCGAGGCAGCGCGAGGAGTCAATTGAAGGGAGGTTGGTTTGTGTGATGGTCTGGGACTGCATCCACAATTCCCTGCAATTTCTTACGGTCCTGGATGGAGCTGTTCCCAAACCAAGCTGTGATGCATCCTGATAAAATGCTTTCTACGGTGCATCTGTAGAAGTTGGTGAGAGTTGTAGGGGACATGCCGAACTTCCTAAACCTTGTCAGAAGTAGAGGCGTTGATATGCTCTATAAGATCACAAGGGGAATATATAGGGTGAATGCAGAGTCTTTTACCAAGATGAGGGGAATAAGGTGAATAAAGAATAGAGGAGATAGTTTAAGGTGAGAGCGGTAATATTTAAGATGAGAGCAGTCTGAAGAAGGGTTTCGGCCCGAAACGTTGCCTATTTCCTTCGCTCCATAGATGCTGCCGCATCCGCTGAGTTTCTCCAGCACTTTAGTCTACCTTCAATATTTAATAGGAACCTGAGGGGCAATTTCTATCACACAGGGTTGTGGGTATATGGAATGAGCTGCCAGAAGAGGTAGGCGAGGCACGTACTATAACAACATTCAAAAGACATTTGGACAGGTACATGGATAGGAAACATTTAGAGGAACACAAAATGCAGGAGTAATTCAGTGGGTCAGATAGCATCTCGGGAGAAAATGGATAGGTGGCGTAGCGAGTAGGATCCTTCTTCAGACTTTAGGTTTCAAGGGGTATGGGCCTAACATGGGCAGGTGGGTACCTGCGTAGATCAGGCATCTTGTTGGCATGGACAAGTTGGGCTGAAGGGCCTGTTTCCATGATGTACAACTCATTGGGCATTCAGACACTCTATCCAATGTCAGAGGGCATAGTATTGTTTTCAGCCAGATTTAGGGGCAGAAAATAGACTTAAGAAAAAGAGTAGAGCGATTGTATCGGAAGATAGTAGATCATCCTCTGGGACGAGCACTCAAGGAGTCGCCATGGCCAGAATTAAAGGACGTTCTTTTAGGAAGGAGATGAGGAGACATTTCTTTAGTCAGAGGGTGATGAATCTGTGGAATACTTTGCCACAGAAGGCTGTGGAGGCCATCAGTGGATATTTGTAAGGCAGAGATAGATAGATTCTTGATTAGTATATGTATCAGAGGTTATGGGGAGAAGGCAGGAGAATGGGATTAGGAGGATCGAACCCAGGTCTCTGGTGCCAGGAGGCAGCGGCTCTGCCAGCTGCATCACTGTGCCCAGAGATTTCTAATGCCCAGCGTTCAAAGAAATAATGCATAAAGTGAAAAAAAAGATGTCCTCTGAGTCACAAAAACCCAAAAGGAAAAGTGATTCATCCGTGTATGACAAGAGAAATTAAAGATAGAATTAAATCCATGGAAACGGCTTATGAAGTTGCTAGAAATAGCAGCAGACCAGAGGATTGGGAGCATTTTGGAACTCAGCAAAGGACCGCAAAGGAAAACAATATAACATATAAGAGTTGATTGTCAAGAAATATAAACCTGGACTGTAAAAGGTTCAACAAGTGTGTAATAAGAAGAAAAAAACAACCAGCAAGGACAAATGTCGGTCCTTACATACAGAGATGAGAATAATTTATAATTTATAAGGGAAATTGCAGAGGAATTTAAACAACTAATTTGTATCTGACTTTATGAAAGTAGCCACTAAAAATCTGCCAGAAATATTAAAGAATCAGGGCTCTGTCAAGAATGAGAACTGAAGGAAATGTATTAGTCCAAAAAAAAAAAATCACAAGAAATTGGTGAGCTTGAAACGTGCTAATGCCAAGGCCCGATGAGTTGTATATGAGGCAGCTGAAGCAATAGTGAGCATTCTGGTTACTATTCTGGTTACTATCTTCTAAAACTCTAGAGTTTTGGGAATGGTTCCTATGGAATGAAAGGTAGAAAACGTGACCCTATTATTCATGAAAAGAGGGAATCGAAAAATCAATATTCCTCTAAACCTCTACTATCGAGGCAGAGATTGACAATAGATTCTTGATTGGTACTGGTGTCAAGGGTTATGGGGAGAAGGCAGGAGAATGGGGTTATGAGGGAGAGATAGATCAGTCATGATTGAATGGTGGAGTAGACTTGATGGGCTGAATGGCCTGATTCTGTTCCTATCACTTATGACCTTATGTACCTGTCTAAATGCTTCTTAAATGTTGTGATAGAAACCTGCCTCAACGACCTCCTTCGGCAGCTCATTCCATATACCTACCACCTTCCCTTTGTGTACAAAAAGTTGCCCGTCAGATTCCTATTAAATCTTTCCCCCCTTCACCTTTAATGTGTATGTTCAAACAGTAAGAGATTGGGTAGCGTTGCTTAAAGTAGTTGAAAGCCAGCATCGAGGTACAAAAGCGATTTGGGATACAAATGTTACGTTAGTCTTTTATAAGAGTGAATTTGAATACAGGGTAAGATGGTTCTATCGCAGCTTTATGGGGCCTGAGCCAAACTGAAGCGTTGAGTACAGTTCCAATCTCCTTACTTAACGATGCATGTACTTGCCACAGAAGTACTAAAGCAAAGATTGACTTGACTGGAACCAGGGTTGGCAGGTTTGCTGCATGAAGACAGATTAACTGGACTCTGCCCGTTCTCTAGAGTTTCAGGTTGTGAGAACATCTCATCATGAAATTGCTATAGGGCTTGATAGGTTGGAGGCAAGGCAGATGTGTTTCTTACCCGAGGGGTCCAGAACCACGGATCTCAGTCTCAGAATAAGGTGTAACCAGTTCAGTATTTTGCATGAGGAGGAATCTCTTCACTCAGGACGGTGAATCCTTCAAATTCTTTATCCCGCAGGGCTGCAGAGGCTCAGACAGAGATTGATAGATATCTGGATATTAAAGGAATCAAGACATGAGGTTAGTGAAGAGGATAATGGAGATATGAAGATTGACCAACAATCCTGATCCTGATGAACTTTAAGGGACAGATCACCCGCTTCTTCTTCTTATGTTCTTATGTCTGAAGAATTTTTCGATTATAGTGAATGTTTGATTGATTGAAAGATACAGCACGGAAATAGGCCCTTCGGCCCACCGGGTCCGCGCCGACCAGCGATCCCCACACATTAACGCTATCCTACACCCACTAGGGACAATTTTTACGTTCACCAAGCCAATTAACTTACAAACCTGTACGTCTTTGGAATGTGGGAGGAAACCGAAGATGTCGGAGAAAACCCACGCAGGTCACGGGGAGAACGTACAAACTCCGTACAGGCAGCACCCGTAGTCGGGATCGAACCCGGGTCTCCGGCGCTGCATTCGCTGTAAGGCAGCAACTCTACCGCTGCGCCACCGTGACTGCCCAAATCTGTCACGACTATGTCATTCCACTTTCTCATCCACTCCCTACACACTAAGGGTAATTTTACACAGGTCCATTAACCGACAAACCCACACATCTTAGGCTGTGGGAGGAACCCGAAGCACACAAAGGAAACCCATGTGGTCACGGGGTGACCTTGCACACTCAACATAGACACCGACCAAGGTCAGGATCGAACCTTGTTCTCTGGCACTGAGACAGCAGCTCTACCAGCTGCACCACTCTGCCACCCCTATGGAACAGAATGCACCATCTGTGAGGGCATTCAGCTGAAACTTTCAAAAGTAAATGCGTTTCGTGCTGAAGGGGAAGAATTTGCTGAGTTACATGGAGAGAAGGTGGAGAACTGACCCAAAACGTTGCCTATCCATCGTCTCCTGAAATGCTGCCTGACCCGCTGAGTTAAGGGCCTGTCCCACTTGGCCGTCATTTATGCGACAGGCCGGTAATGACTGACGAGCGATGGTCGCGCGCGTCATCATGCGTCTGCGCAGCTGCCTGGAGCACGTGACGTCATTTGAAGATAGACACAAAATGCAGGAGTAACTCAGCGGGACCGGCAGCATCTCTGGAGAGAAGGAATGGATGATGTTTCGGGTCGAGACTCTTCTTCATTCTGAAAGAATGGTCTCGACCCGAAACGTCACCCATTGCTTCTCTCCAGAGATGCTGCCGGTCCCGCTGAGTTACTCCTGCATTTTGTGTCTATCTCCAATCTTCTTGGCCCCGCTCTGGGAGTAGGAGTGGGGGCGGATCCGGATCCATAACGGCCGTGAGCCCCAGGCCGAGCTTCGGCGATCGTTTGCCTGCTTTTGCTGCTGTTGGAGGTGAGACGTTGCGCCGCGCTTGGGCCTGTCCCACTTTGGCCGTCAGTTACGCGACAGGCCGGTGGCGCGCAAAGATTTTGTGCAGGACGAAGTCCACACTCCTCCACGCCACTCCACACTGCTCCACACCTCTCCATGCGCCCGTCCCACGCTACCCACACGCTAGCAGTTCGCGTAAATGGCGCGCGAATAACGGCCAAGTGGGACAGGCCCTTGACTCCAGTACTCTGTGTCTTCTCTTTTAAAATCAAGTCATTGCCAGAGTAGGAAGCAACATGGATTCAACGATTGTACGTGCGGAAAGATGTTGACGTGGGCTTGGATAATGGCAGTAAAGTTTGGCTTGAGTTCAAGTCTGGAGAAACATAGGTACAAGCGAGAGGTAGAAGGAAATGGTCATGGCGATTACATTTGTTTGTAGAAAGTTTGAAGTTTGAAGAATCAAAGATAGCACCAAGGTTATCAACCTGTTGCCAAGGTTTGGGTTGGGAGTTTCGGGAGAGTGGATCTGTACCATGCCTGAACACAAGGCAAAGAGCGAGCGGAAGGAAATATTTTTCATCCATTTCTGGATGTCAGCCAAACAGTCCAACAACATGAGACCATAACAAATCACACTGAATGTACTCACATAAAGTGGAGGAAGAAGACATATCAATTATTTCTTTGGACGCAGAGAAAGCAGGTAGAATGGCAGTATTTATACAAAGTATTACAAAAATTTAATATGGGAGAGAATTTTATTACATGGGTGAAATTATTATATGATAAACCGATGGCAAGAATATTAACTAATAGTATGTTATCTCAAAAATTTCAATTATCAAGGGGTAATAGGCAGGGATGTGCTTTATCACCCCTGCTATTTGCCCTTATGATAGAACCTTTGGCTGAAAGTATAAGAAGTCATCCGAATATTCAGGGTTATAATACTAGGGACTCAAATAATAAAATTTCATTATATGCAGACGATATTCTGTTATATATAACAAACTCACAAACGAGCATCCCAAATTTATTAAACTTAATAGAGGAATTTGGGTCCTTTTCTGGATATAGAATAAATTGGAACAAAAGTGAAATCATGACGTTAAAACCTCAAGAATCCACACACTTACTGAAGTTCCCCTTTAAAATAGCAACAGAAAAATTTAAATATCTGGGTATTCAGATTACTAGAAAACATAAAGCTTTATTCAATGCCAATTTTATACCTCTAATAAATAAACTTAATATAATGATTAAATTTTGGAAAACACTTCCTTTATCATTAATAGGTAGAATAAACGCTATAAAAATGATCTTTCTACCACAGTTATTATACCTATTTCAGTCTATACCAGTGTATATACCAAAATATTTTTTTTCTAAATTAAACTCTAATATTACTAATTTTGTTTGGGACTATAAATCACATAGAATTAAAAAAAGAACACTTATGTAAACCAAAAGATGTCGGGGGATTTTCACTCCCGAATTTTCTGTATTACTATTGGGCAATACATATTAAGAATAGAATTTACTGGTTGGATAGTTCAACCCCAACAGACAGAATGGATAAAAAATGGAGAAAGAGGATTGTTACCCCTTGTAATATAGGAACGATCCTCTTCTCCCCCGAAAAAAATGAACAATACAATATATAAGAAGAACCCAATTATACAAGATACAATAAGAATATGGAAACCTATCATTGTTAACACCGATAGCGAATATCCTTTATTTAAACTATCTCTTATGGACAAAATATATAATCAATGGGAAAGTTTAGGAATAAAAGGATCGGGACATGTATGAAATGGGAGATTTACTATCATTTCAACAATTACATTCAATTAAAATTTAAATTGAAAAACAATCATTATTTTAAATATTTTCAGTTTTTGCAATTTCTTGAAGACATACATACAAGGATATCAAAAAATATTCCTGATTTATTGGAGAAGTAATGAATATTAAAGCTGATATACAAAAATTAATATCATATTTATATAATAGTATTTTAAATATAGATTTACCTGCGACAGAGGGTAATTAGAGAAGAGTGGGAACGGGAATTACTGATAAAAATTACGAAGGTTACATGGGAAAAGTATTTGACATACATTCACAAATGTTCGATTAATGCAAGACAAATCTAATTCAATTAAAATTTTTACATAGATTATATTACTCAAAAACAAGATTAAATAAATTTTTACCCAAATATAGCCCCCACTTGCGATAAATGTTTAACCCCAAGATGCAACTATAACACACTCTTTTGTTTCCTGTATAAAACGTTATAGATTTTGAGAGTGATATTTTCAAAATATTCACAAAATTATTTAAGATAAAAATGGAACCTAATAATGAATTGATTATATTTGGGGTAATGGAAGATGGGAATAAATTGAATCCATCTCAAAAAATTATTTTTTAATTATGGTTTAATAATTGCAAAAAAATTAATATTGAAATTTTGGAAAAATACACCAATACCAACGCTCAAAATGTGGATTGCAAGTATGTTGGACACCGCACATCTGAGGAAATGCGATTCCCTCCTAATAGATAAATTTGACCAATTCACAATGAGTTGGTCTCCATTTGTCGTCTTTTTTGGAATCATATGGTGCAACACAATTGTAAAAGCTAACTCGTGACTGGGCGAGGGGTGGTCAAGATTATAAATAAGATCTCCTTACTTCTTTTTTCTTTTTCTTCCCTTTTCTTCTTTTATTCTCTTTTTCCTATTTTCTATTCTTTAACTTTCTTCTTTCACTCTCTATTTTTCTTTTCACACACTATATATCTCACATTTTTCTATATTTCATTATCTAACCTTTTTCTTTTTCTTCTTTTATTATAAAAATTAAAAAATAAGAAGCTGTACATAAAATGTATTCTGAAAATATGTTTGTATACAATTGTATACAATTGTACTTACTTCTAATAAAATATTTTTTTAAAAAACAAAAAAATAAAAATAAAAAATCACACTGGAGCTTAGTTGGAAGTTGTTGGTTTTTTAGTAAACATGCTACACTATTCAATAGGATAATAACTGATCTTCTACATCAAGAAAATGCTTCTGCTTGAGGGTCATCCAAACATCTAGAGTACAGCCTTGAAGTTACTCAATGACTGAGAATAGCCAGCTGTGGATTCATCTGCCTCTTGGCCACTACCCTAGAAATCCCACGTGCAACCTCCATCGTTTCCGTGAAGTGACCTCTGCTTCTTCTGGGCTCCGATAAGCAGAGACTCATTCTACACAATCTCTCAATCGCAGCGAGTGGCTTATACAAATATTTGGCGTGGACTAAGTGGGCTGAAGAAGGCTAGGCTGCGAGGTGCAATTATAATTCCTAGATAAAATAAGATAAATGGTTCAGATTTCCTGCTCCATTATTTTTGCTTTGCTAAGTACTTTCTTTATTATCGCTGCATGCATAGGCAACAGTAAACACAGATTAAATAAAAGCAGCTGGCACACATTATTAATACCCTAAGGCAATGCAGGAGGCATGAACCAGGTTGCGAGCTGTTCATGTATATTGCACTCTTTAGTGTCACGTCGGATAGACTCTGAAGAAATATTTGGAGGCAAGAATATGAACTCAATTAGCTTCTTCAGTGTTGACACATATTTGCCCTGTAATTCTTAGTCTTCGGTGAAGTGACATGCACAGTCTTCAAACAAACTGGTGGGCAAATATAAAGAATACTCAAAGGTGTAGGAAGGAACTGCAGATGCTGGTTTAAACCAAAGATAGACACAAAATGCTGGAGTAACTCAGTAGGACTGGCAGCATCTCTGGATAGAAGGAATAGCTGACGTATCGGGTCGAAACCCTTAAAAGGTGTATTTGGCTTGTTGGAGATTCTTCTCACTTGCCATCATTTGCCAATACACAACAGGACATACATGATCAAATGCATCTTCAGTCTGAAGAAGGGTTTCGGCCCGAAACGTTGCCTATTTCCTTCGCTCCATAGATGCTGCTGCACCCGCTGAGTTTCTCCAGCACTTTTGTCTACCTTCGATTTTTCCAGCATCTGCAGTTCCTTCTTAAACATCAAATGCATCATCTGGAAACATCAGGCCTATTTAAATATACAGCAAATACAGTGAATGAACCAGTGGCACTGCAGTGGGGGATGTCAGTGTTGAGCAGTTACCCGTCCATTTTGCTTCCTACACAGACATGATAGATCCAATCCTGCCTACCCCACAATCCCATAGAGGAACAGACCGAAGAAAGGAATTCCGTCTGATCAGAGATAAACAAAGACGAGAGCATCTTAAAAAAATCTTCACTTGAGGATTGTTCAGGGCCTGTGCCACTTAGGTGATTTTTTAGGCGACTGCTGGCGTCGAAGCTGTTGTCGCCGGGGTGTTGCCTGTCTTCATCAGAAATCACAGTTGACATTTTTTTTTTTTTTTAGAAGTTGAAGGTTTTGGCCGTGAGC
>CM075981.1:79789716-79838816 GCA_038087875.1 Malacoraja senta | reverse complement strand
CATTTGATCAGGTAGAGTGGCAGTATTTATATAAAGTACTGCAAAAATTTAATATGGGAG
Source organism: Malacoraja senta (assembly GCA_038087875.1). Taxonomy (NCBI): domain Eukaryota; kingdom Metazoa; phylum Chordata; class Chondrichthyes; order Rajiformes; family Rajidae; genus Malacoraja; species Malacoraja senta. The sequence continues at coordinate 79,838,756 of CM075981.1, read as the reverse complement.
AGAATTTTATTGTATGGGTAAAATTATTATATGATAAACCGACGGCAAGAATATTAACCAATAATATGTTATCTCCAAAATTTCAATTATCAAGGGGCAATAGGCAGGGATGTGCGTTATCACCCCTGCTATTTGCCCTTATGATAGAGCCCCTGGCTGAAAGTATAAGAATGCATCCGAATATTCAGGGATATAATACTAGGGACTCAAATAATAAAATTTCATTACATGCAGACGATATACTTTTATACATTACAAATTCACAAACGAGCATACCAAATTTATTAAATTTAATAGAGGAATTCGGTTCCTTTTCTGGATATAGAATAAACTGGAATAAAAAGTGAAATCATGACGTTAAAACCTCAAGAATCTACACACCTATTAAAATTCCCCTTTAAAATTGCAACAGAAAAATTTAAGTATTTGGGTATTCAAATTACTAGAAAATATAAAGCATTATTTAATGCTAATTTTATGCCTTTATTAAATAAACTCAACGCGTTGATTAAATTCAGGAAAACACTTCCCTTATCATTAATAGGTAGAATAAACGCTATAAAAATGATCTTTTTACCACAATTATTATACCTATTTCAATCTATACCATTATATATACCAATTTTTTCTTTTTTTAAACTAGACTCTAATATTACTAATTTTATTTGGGACTATAGATCACACAGAATTCAAAGAAAACACTTGTGTAAACCAAAAGATGTCGGGGGACTTTCACTTCTGAACTTTTTGTATTACTATTGGGCAGTGCATATTAAGAATATAATTTACTGGTTGGACAGTTCTACCCAACAGACAGAATGGATAAGAATGGAGAAAGAGGATTGTTCTCCTTGTAACATAGGAGCGATCCTTTTCTCCCCGATAAAACTGAACAACACAATATATAAGAATAACCCAATTATACATGATACAATAAGAATATGGAAACAAATAAAATTATCTCTAAAATTAAGAAATCTATCATTGTTAATGCCAATAGTGAATAATCCTTCATTTAAACCATCTCTTATTGATAAAACATATAAGAAAGAATGGGAATTAAAAGGATCGGTGATATGTATGAAATGGGAAACCTGTTATCATTCCAACAATTACAATTAAAATTTAAATTTAAAAATATTTTAAATATCTTCAGATTTGCGACTTTTTAATTATATAGAAGGCAACTTTAATTAGGCAAGACAACTTTAATTATGCAAGGCAACTTTAATTAGGCAACACAGCTTTAGCATTTCCAAACCAAAGGCAACACAGCTTTAGCATTTCCAAACCAAATGCAACACAGCTTTAGCATGAAGAAATACATACAAAGATATCAAAACATAACCTTTGATCCACTGGAAGAAGCAATGAATATTAAGGCTGACACAGAAATTAATATCATATTTATATAATAGTATTTTAAATATAGATTACCATCGACAGAGGTAATTAGAGAAGAGTGGGAACGGAATTACTGATAAAAATTACGAAGGTACATGGGAAAAGTATTTGACATACATTCACAAATGTTCGATTATATGCTAGACATAATCTAATTCATTTAAAATTTTACATAGATTATATTACTCAAAAACAAGATTATTAAATTCTACCCAAATATAGCCCACTTGTGATAAATGTTTAACCCAAGATGCAACTATAACACACTCTTTTGTTTCCTGCATAAAACGTTATAGATTTTGGAGTGATATTTTCAAAATATTCACAAAATTATTTAAGATAAAAATGGAACCTAATACTGAATTGATTATATTTGGGGTAATGGAAGATGGGAATAAATTGAATCCATCTCAAAAATTATTTTTTAATTATGGTTTAATAATGGCAAAAAAATTAATATTGAAATTTTGGAAAAATACACCCATACCAACGCTCTAAAATGTGGATTGCAAGTATGTTGGACACCGCACATCTTGAGGAAATGCGATTCCTCCTAATAGATAAATCTGACCAATTCACAATGAGTTGGTCTCCATTTGTCGTCTTTTTGGAATCATATGGTGCAACACAATTGTAAAAGCTAACTCGTGACTGGGCGAGGGGTGGTCAAGATTATAAATAAGATCTCCTTACTTCTTTTTTCTTTTTCTTCCCTTTTCTTCTTTTATTCTCTTTTTCCTATTTTCTATTCTTTAACTTTCTTCTTTCACTCTCTATTTTTCTTTTCCACACACTATATATCTCACATTTTTCTATATTTCATTATCTAACCTTTTTCTTTTTCTTCTTTATTATAAAAATTAAAAAATAAGAAGCTGTACATAAAATGTATTCTGAAAATATGTTTGTATACAATTGTATACAATTGTACTTACTTCTAATAAAATATTTTTTTAAAAAACAAAAAAATAAAAATAAAAAATCACACTGGAGCTTAGTTGGAAGTTGTTGGTTTTTTAGTAAACATGCTACACTATTCAATAGGATAATAACTGATCTTCTACATCAAGAAAATGCTTCTGCTTGAGGGTCATCCAAACATCTAGAGTACAGCCTTGAAGTTACTCAATGACTGAGAATAGCCAGCTGTGGATTCATCTGCCTCTTGGCCACTACCCTAGAAATCCCACGTGCAACCTCCATCGTTTCCGTGAAGTGACCTCTGCTTCTTCTGGGCTCCGATAAGCAGAGACTCATTCTACACAATCTCTCAATCGCAGCGAGTGGCTTATACAAATATTTGGCGTGGACTAAGTGGGCTGAAGAAGGCTAGGCTGCGAGGTGCAATTATAATTCCTAGATAAAATAAGATAAATGGTTCAGATTTCCTGCTCCATTATTTTTGCTTTGCTAAGTACTTTCTTTATTATCGCTGCATGCATAGGCAACAGTAAACACAGATTAAATAAAAGCAGCTGGCACACATTATTAATACCCTAAGGCAATGCAGGAGGCATGAACCAGGTTGCGAGCTGTTCATGTATATTGCACTCTTTAGTGTCACGTCGGATAGACTCTGAAGAAATATTTGGAGGCAAGAATATGAACTCAATTAGCTTCTTCAGTGTTGACACATATTTGCCCTGTAATTCTTAGTCTTCGGTGAAGTGACATGCACAGTCTTCAAACAAACTGGTGGGCAAATATAAAGAATACTCAAAGGTGTAGGAAGGAACTGCAGATGCTGGTTTAAACCAAAGATAGACACAAAATGCTGGAGTAACTCAGTAGGACTGGCAGCATCTCTGGATAGAAGGAATAGCTGACGTATCGGGTCGAAACCCTTAAAAGGTGTATTTGGCTTGTTGGAGATTCTTCTCACTTGCCATCATTTGCCAATACACAACAGGACATACATGATCAAATGCATCTTCAGTCTGAAGAAGGGTTTCGGCCCGAAACGTTGCCTATTTCCTTCGCTCCATAGATGCTGCTGCACCCGCTGAGTTTCTCCAGCACTTTTGTCTACCTTCGATTTTTCCAGCATCTGCAGTTCCTTCTTAAACATCAAATGCATCATCTGGAAACATCAGGCCTATTTAAATATACAGCAAATACAGTGAATGAACCAGTGGCACTGCAGTGGGGGATGTCAGTGTTGAGCAGTTACCCGTCCATTTTGCTTCCTACACAGACATGATAGATCCAATCCTGCCTACCCCACAATCCCATAGAGGAACAGACCGAAGAAAGGAATTCCGTCTGATCAGAGATAAACAAAGACGAGAGCATCTTAAAAAAATCTTCACTTGAGGATTGTTCAGGGCCTGTGCCACTTAGGTGATTTTTTAGGCGACTGCTGGCGTCGAAGCTGTTGCTACACGGTCGCCGGGGTGTTGCCTGTCTTCATCAGAAATCACAGTTGACATTTTTTTTTTTTTTTAGAAGTTGAAGGTTTTGGCCGTGAGCAAGAGATCAATAGACAATAGACAACAGACAACAGACAACAAACAACAGACAATAGACAACAGACAACAGACAATAGATGCAGGAGTAGGCCATTCGGCCCTTTGAGCCAGCACTGCCATTCAATGTGATCATGGCTGATCATCCCCAATCAGTACTCCATTCCTGCCTTCTCCCCATATCCCCTGACTCCGCTATTTTTAAGAGCCCTATCTAGCTCTCTCTTGCAAGCATCCAGAGAACCTGCCTCCACCGCCCTCTGAGGCAGAGAATTCCACAGACTCACCACTCTCTGTGAGAAAAAGTGTTTCCTCGTCTCCGTTCTAAATGGCTTACTCCTTATTCTTAAACTGTGGTCCCTGGTTCTGGACTCCCCCAACATCGGGAACATGTTTCCTGCCTCTAGCATGTCCAAACCTTTAACAATCTTATATGTTTCAATGAGATCCCCTCTCTTCTTTCTAAACTCCAGAGTGTACAAGCCCAGCTGCTCCATTCGCTCAGCATATGACAGTCCCGCCATCCCTGGAATTAACCTTGTAAACCTACGCTGCACTCCCTCAATAGCAATAATGTCCTTCCTCAAATTAGGGGACCAATACTGCACACAATACTCCAGGTGTGGTCTCACAAGGGCTCTGTACAACTGCAGAAGGACCTCTTACATAGACATGGAAACATAGAAAATAGGTGCAGGAGTAGGCCATTCGGCCCTTCGAGCCTGCACCGCCATTCAATATGATCATGGCTGATCATCCAACTCAGTATCCTGTACCTGCCTTCTCTCCATACCCCTTGATCCCTTTAGCCACAACCTCCTATATTCGATTCCTCTTGTTATAAAGGCCAACATGCCATTTGCTTTCTTCCCTGCCTGCTGTACCCGCATGCTTACTTTCATAGACTGATGAACAAGGACCCCCAGATCCCGTTGTACTTCCCCTTTTCCCAACTTGACGCCAATTAGATAGTAATCTGCCTTGCTGTTTTTGCTACCAAAGTGGATAACCTCAGATTTATCCGCATTAAACTTCATCTGCCATGCATCTGCCCACTCCCCCAACCTGTCCAAGTCACCCTGCATCCATGATCAAACCAAGTAGTTGTGTATTGCTTGCAAACAAATACTTCCATTTACCTTTCTTGGTTCGATAACAAAAAAGAAAAAAAAATCTATTGACCCTAGTTTTCAGATTTGCAATTGCTCCCCTATCCTTTCACCATCTTTGGACCACAAGGGGGGAGGACAAAGTCTGACAAATGATAGGCGGAGGTAGACACAAAATGCTGGAGTAACTCAGCGGGACAGGCAGCATCTCTGGAGAGAAGGAATGGGTGATGTTTCGGGTCGAGACCCTTCTTCACATAGGTAGATACAGATGAAGAGGGGTTGATTGGCAGAGTTGTCTACTCCGTCATTCAATCATGACTGATTCCCTCTGAACCCCATTCTCCTGTCTTCTTCCAATATCCCCGACACCTGTACTAATCAAGAATCTGTCAATCTCCGCTTTAAAAATACTCAAATGACTTGGCCTCCACAGACGTTTGTGGCATTGGATTCCACGTATTCATCATCCTCTGACGAAATGAATTCCTCCTTATCTCCTTCCCAAAAAGGTACCTTCTGCTCAGGCACATGCCGTGAGTAATTACCGAGGTTAGGCAGTCATCGGCTTATATAAAAAACTTAAACCGCGCAGGCGCAGATTGTTCTCCTCTCCGTTAAAATAAAAAATAAAAATAAAGAAAGTAACAATTCAATTTGCCCAAGGCTTCCAAATCTCCTTCATTCTGAATTACTGAATGGGTGAGGGGTGGAGGGTGACGGCAGGTGGAGAGATGGTGGGAAAAACGGGAGCACACCGGGACAAGTTGAATCAGTTGTGATCTCATTGAATGACAATACTAGTTCAAGGGACCAATTGGGGGGGAGAGTTCCTTTCACAGTGTGGGGAGTCTGTGCCCGGGGTAAAGTTGCGGGGAGGGCAGGAGCGTTGAGAAGGAGGGGGTCGGGGATCATGCCAGTAACCCTCTCCCTCTCACCTGGCGCGGAGCCACCACATTGAGACCGGGGAGGACAGTAGCTCGGGTGGCTGTGAGCGGCTGCCAGGACCTCAGCGCCTTCTGCCGGCCGGCTCACGTCTGGCAGTGCTCTCCGTCTGAACAGTGAGGAGACCAGCTCAAGAGCAAAGATCATAGAGCGGAGCGGGTCAGTAGGCGATGGATAACAGGACAGCAGGCAGTGGAGCTTACTCCTGTGTCAGCGCGAACAAGGGACCAATTGAGGTTACTCGCACTGACACATGGAGTAAGCGCCACCGCCCGCTGTCCTGTTATCCATCGGCCGCTGATCCGCTCTTGAGCTGGTTGATGGCATGATCCCCGACCCCATCCCTCTCAACGCTCCTGCCCTCCGCAACTTTACCCCTGGCCAGACTCCCCACACGCTGTGAAAGGAACTCTCCCCCCCAGCGGCGCTGTCCTTTTACCGCCGCTTCCCACTTTACAGCCGCTTCCCATCAGCTGCCAGCAATGAGGGATAGACTTGGCTATCCCTCAGTTCAGCAACATCGTTCTTGATGTTGCTGTACTGAGGGATAGCCAAGTCTATCTTTCTTGGCTAACAACCTAACCTTCGGCCTCCAAGATGCAGGTACATTTTCGTGCCTTAATTTTGGGTAAAAAAATACTGTCTTCATTGCCTGGAAATACGGTATTTAAAAACATATAGCTCAAACTCCATTCTCCTCTCTTTGTTTCTTAAGATGCTCTTAAGATAATGACAATCCATGTTTGAAAAACCCGCCAAGAAACTTGCGCTGCGCATGCGCAGTACGCAGTCCATGCTGCAAAGGCAGAATTTCAGCTGCCTTCAGCTCCCCTTGAAATTGACGGCTTGAAGCAACATCGACGGCACGTGAGCTGCACAGACTTTCGCGTATTACATGTACTGCGCATGAAAGGCATGGAGAATTATGCCTACCTAAAGAGGCTGTCCCACTTGGGCGACCTAATTGGCGAGTTTAGAAGAGTTTTATTTTTTTTTTTGAATTTATTTTATTAGAAGCAATTGTACAGGGATAAGGCGATCGACATAACAGTTATACAATTATTGTACAGCTTCATTTTTAACATTAAAACCTAAATAAATAAATAAATAAATAAAGGGGGGGGGGAAAGAGAAAAAAGAAGAGAATAAAGAAAGAGAAATAAGAGAAAGCAAGAAAAAGACCCCTAAGCTACCAAAGAAGTGCAAGAGAAAAGAAAAGAAATAAGAAGAGATAAGATGGAGATATACCTTCCCCCCCCCCACCCCCCCTGGCATTGGGTTTAAATTTGTGTTTAACCATTCTGTTGTTGCAGAAATTCAGTAAAAGGTGACCAAGACAAGCCTAATGTTTTCCAAATGTAGTGTTTAGAAGAGTTTAGGAGAGTTTGAATAAATGACATGTTGAAGACCTCCTTCGACTATGTAGAAGACCTCCTTCGAGCTCCTTCGACTATGTTGAAGACTAGCTTCGACTAGCTGCAACTAGCTACGACTAACTTTGGGAAAATTGGACAACGAATAGTGGAGAGTGAAGACGACCTCCTTCGACCTCCCTTCGACTATGATGAAGACTACCTACGACTACCTTCGACCACCCTCAATTACCTACGACTAACATGCCGACCAACTACGACCTACTACGACTAAACCTACGAGTAAAAAAAGTATCGATTTTTTCCATGGCGACCTTTTCTTACTCGCGGGCATTTTTCAACTTTGAAAAATACGGCGCGACCTAGCTGAGGCCTCGAGTACGCGGGGACCACTCTCGAGCATGAAGGAGAGTTACAAAGACCTCCTACAACCTTGTGTCGACTGTGCTGCGAGTACGAGTCGAGGGCAAACTCGCCCAAACTCGCGGATTAGGTCGCCCAAGTGGGACAGGCCCTTAAGAGATCGATCTCTTAGGTAGGCATAATTCTCCCGTGCCTTTACTATTTATATTTAATAATTATCATTTTATAATTTTAGTCAGGATAGTAAAGTAAAGTAAGTTTATTTATATAGCACTTTTCAATCAAATCACTGAAGCCAAAGTGCTTTACAGAGAGAATTATCCATATAAATGAAAAATAAAAAAGGTAGAATTAAAAAAAAGACAGGACACACAATTAGAGATTCAACACGAACATCCCCCCACAGCAGAGTCGACACTCTCCACTGTGAGGGAAAGGCACCAAAATGTCCAGTCCTCCTCCTAGTCCACCCGAAGTCGGGGCCAGTTTGAGGCCTCCGCCAGCCAGTCGCCGCAACGGCAGCCTGATGTTGTAGACCCACCCGCAGGGAAGCTGGAACACCGGCATCGGGTGGAAAGTCCTCAGCGGATTGGAAGTGTCTGGAGCGGCCGCTCCCCGGAGACTGCGACGCCCGTGGACTTCAGGCCGCGCCGGTTGGAGCTTCGACTCTGACTCTGCGGTGCTTTCGATCCAGCGCCGCCCGCCCACGGCGGGATGCCCTCAGACCGCAGCCCGCGGCTGCTCGATGTTGGTGGTCGGCGGTCATAGCACTCCGGAGCGGCGACCCGGCAAGGCATCGCCCGCTCTGTGTTGGTGTCCCAGCGCTGTGCCGCCGAAGCTGTGGTCCCGGCAGGAAACGACGCTCCAGCCCGATGGAAGGCCGCATGGGGAGAGCGAAGATGCGATTTGGAGGAAAACCGCATCTCCGACCAGGTAGGACTGGGGTTAAAGCAGTTTCCCCCCACCCCCCACATAGAAAGAATAGACCTCCAAATAAAAATTATAGACAATAAAAAGGGTTAGAAGACGGACTGCAGGCAGGCAGCCCGCACAACCGGCGCCCACTCCTGCACATCCGCCCTACCTTGCCTACCCTGAGGGCACGTGCCTGCTTCTGCTCAACTTCTGCCTCTGATCAATCCCTAGTAATTGGCCCTTAAGGTCGAGTAGAAGTCCCAGAAGCAAAATGAACTTTGCCCGACAGATTCTGACTAAGTTCTAAATACTTAATGATTGGGCCAGGAACTGTAGACCCAATAGTCCAGATAGTTGAAGAAATGGCCATCAATTGTGGAGTAAAGTCAGTGAGGACAAAGCAGATATCACAGGCAATGATAGATTCAGAAATTATCACCTGGCAGGACCTATCAGATTATTTTTTTAGTGAAGGAAAACCCACTCAACATTTCATGCATATTTGTGCTTTAAATTTTTTTAAAGGGTAATACACACATCACAAGTTTGTTAGCGGCACGGGATCGTCTGGTCCTAATTTAGAGTCGGGAGACGCATTACAGGTGTGAAAGTCGCCAACTTTAGGCGAGTTTACTGGAATAAGCCGTCCGTGAACAAACGTCGACTGCTCTGAGGAAATGTGACTACAGTGAATCAGCAGGAAACGAAACATCCACATCAGAGCCAGATTCTCAGAATTTCTCAAAGCATTATTTCTGATTAAGGAGCATGTGCTACTAATCTGAGGCGTCCGAATATAGCTGGCAAAAGCAATTGTTTCAAACTGTGTTGGGGACCAATTGCCTCCACAATCGATAGTGGCATCACACTTTATTTCTATCACAAGACGACTGGAGTTCCACATTTCATTGTTTTCCTCTCTGCTCTCTACATGATAAAGAGGTGAAGGCACATATGCAACTGGGGAGGTGTTAAGAGGAAGAGATGAAGATAATATCAAGGCATGGTACACTGTTACAATCTTGATGATAACGAGTATGTCTGAGGAATACTCCAAAGAAGATGAAAGTAAATAAATTCACAAAAAATCCCATTACTTCTGCAGACATACATCAATTTCTATAAAGATTTTTATCACACGAGAACAGCAATGTTAATCGCATGGAAGCAGGCCTTTCGGCCCACCAAGGCCATGCTGACCATCGATCATTTGTTTTATGTGATCTCACTTTCACGTCCATTCCCTACACACTGGCGGCAGTTTAAAACGGCCAATTAACCTACAAACTTGGATGCGAGAGGAAATGCAGCACCCAGAGGAAACCCACGTGGTCACAGGGAGAACATGCCAACTTCACACAGACAGCACCGGAGGTCAGGATTGAACCCGCGTCTGTGAGGCAGCAGCTCCACTACCTGCGCCACAATGCTGATCAAGGTTTGGTTCTGGCATCGCCTCAGAGTCATACAGCATGGAAACTCATCCGGGCCAACCAAGATGCCCCATCTAATCTCGTCCCATTTGGCCCATATCCCTCTGAACCTTTTCTAGCCACGTGCAGGAAGGAACTGCAGATGCAGGTTTACACCGAAGAAAGACACAAAATGCTGGAGCCATATTGGTTTAAATACGTTCAAGCATTATGCCAAAATTGCCGATAATTTAGGCTTATCCTTTGGAAAAACAGCCATTAAATGGTTATCTTCATATAGTAGCTACAATTACATCTTGTTGGATATAATCACTGATGGTCACTGAATTCATTTCTGCATCCATCTTGCTGGTCCACTATATCAGTAAGTAGTCTTGTTTAAAATCCTTTGTAATGTGTGCGGACTGCCATGGGATCCATGTTGACATGGCAACATCACCAATGAACATTAGTGGCAGCTTTGAAGGACTTCCTCCGTGAAGGTTTTCTGTTGAGCCGTGCTGAATTAATCAAACCACAGCCTTTGGGAATTTATTATTAGTTTTGGGGGCGGACTATCAGCAGATACCAGAGCCGAGCTGGAGGTCTGCATTGTATAGCACTTTATCATCGGATGTCAACATGGGTAAAGCTCTGCCACCCTCCAGAAGGCTGTGGAGGCCGTCAATGGATATATTTAAGGCAGCGATCAATAGATTCTTGATTAGGACGGGTGTCAGGGGTTATGGGGAGAAGGTAGGAGAATGGTGTTACGAGGGAAGGATGGATCAGCTATGATTGAATGGCGGAGTAGACTTGATGGGCCAAATGGCCTAATTCTGCTACTATCACTTATGAAGCGTAGTTACTGTACAATTGATACTTAAAAAAGTAAGAGAAGGAAACTGATAGTGAGAAGATCCTCAGCCTATCAAACTGTTTAAGAATGAACTGCAGATGCTGGAAAATCGAAGGTAGACAAAAATGCTGGAGAAACTCAGCGGGTGAGGCAGCGTCTATGGAGCGAAGGAGATAGGCAACGTTTCGGGTTGCAGAAAAACAATGCAGTGCTCGGCGGGAAAATGTTTTAGGCTCACTTGGGTGAACTTGTAAACATGAAGCCTCAGATCCTGCAATCAGACAAGACAAACATTTCTTCCCACCAACATCACCTGCAAGCAGAGGAGATTAATTTAACTTTGCATCAAGTTCGGCACAACATTGTGGGCCGAATAGCCTGACCCTGTACTGTACAGTTCTATGTTCTACATATACATTATTAAAAGTGCTGCATGTGCCGGCTATTTGTATACATGGTGTATGCAAGCTAAGAGTTTCACTGTGCCTCGTCACATGTGACATTAAAGTATTCCATTCCATTTCAACGGTTATTGTTCCAGTCTTCTTAGGCCCCCTTCGGTCGTGGCTAACCATGGGTGTCTCCAGGGTGCTATTCCCTATATGGAGGATGCCAGTGCGTAACTTTGTTTAACGTGGGGGGACTGTTGCACAGACAGCCACCCCACGGTCCTTGACAGATCTGGGTCAGGATCCAGTGGCATGGAGTCCAAGACGACCGGAGACCCTTTTCTGCTGCAGCCTTCATCCATCCGCCTTCCCAGCCGTTGTGACGCTCCACTAAGGTCAGCCATCGTCCTCCGCCTGTTCCACCGGTGAGGTCTTGGTTGGATTGCTCTTTGTCAGAGACCTCCCCCTCAACCTTACCGCCATGGGTGGCCCTACCAGGAGCATAGCTCCAGACGGCATCGCTCTCAGGATCTCAGGTCCACACAAGCTTCTCCACCACGACAAGGTGCCACTCTACCCTCGTTATTATGGACCACTTTATAACAGATTTTGGTAATAACGGACCGAGGCATCCTTTCGTGGTGGCATTTGGTGGGGGCGACTGCACGGGGCAGGGTAGGGGAGAGAGTGAGCAGCAGATCCATCCCTGGTGCACCGTGTGTGGGGCTGGGGGCTCTGCAACCTCCCCTGGTTGGACCTCCCCCCTCGCCGCATTCTTCCCACCCAGCCTGGAGATTGATGAGTCAGTATTTACCCTCCTTACTCTGTTTATAACGGACAATCGGCCATAACAGACACATTCCTTCCCCCACCTATGGTCCGCTATAACGAGTGTTTATCTGCATTAGTTTAGTTTAGAGATACAGCGCAGAACCAGGCCCTTCGGCCCATCGAGTCCGCACTGACCAGCGATCCCCGCATATTAACACTAGTCCTACACACGAGGGACAATTTACATTTATACCAAGCCAATTAACCTACAAACCTGTGTAGGGAAGAACTGCAGATGCTGGTTTAAATCTGAAAAAGGGTCTCGACCCGAGACGTCACCCATTCCTTCTCTCCAGAGATGCTGCCTGACCCGCCGAGTTACTCTAGTATTTTGTGTCAACCTACAATACTGTACGTCTTTGGAGTGTGGGAGGAAACCGGAGATCTCCGAGAAAACCCACGCAGGTCACGAAGAGAACGTACAAGCTCCGTACAGACAGCACCTGCAGTCAGGATTGAACCCGGGTCTCTGGCGCTGTAAGGCGGTAACTCTACCACTGCGCCACCGTGCTTGAATTGTTGACCATTGTTGACACCAGCACCATTGTTGAAATCAACTCCATTAAGCAGCAGTGGAATATTCAATATCTGGCTTTAAAATACTTCTACAAAGTGCTTTCAGCTTTGTAAACGTGAGAAGGCAGAGTACAATTGAGTACGATAGAAAGGGAGACAAGCAAGTTAAGGTGATTTACTTAAAAAAATAATTGGGTTAATTTAAAATCCATTTAATTGTGTTAAGTGCTTTTCAGTGCTTTTAAAAGTTTTATATCAATTTGTTTTTAATTTTTTTTTCTAATTCTAATTCTGTCTGAGGTTTTTAAAAAAATATTTCTGAATGATTGTGAATGTCAGAGAGTACCGTGACAGTTTTTGCTATCTGTTCAGACTGGATTTAGAATAACCTGGTGTGAGATTATTTTTTGTGCGCTAAAGGTTGGGCCTTCGCTGATGAGCTCAAAGGTGGCTTCTTTACATCAGAGACTCTTTCCAAATAAGAGTAGATTTAGTGCCTCATAGAGCAGTGGCAAGCAACTTTGGGCAGCACAGTGGCACAGCTGGTAGAGCTGCTGCCTCACAACTCCAGAGACCCCGGTTCGATCCTGACCTGTGGAGCTTGTACATTCTCCCTGTGACCGCGTGGGTTTCCTCTGGGTGCACCGGTTTCCTCCTACATCCCAAAGACATGCGGGTTTGTAGGTTAATTGATCTCCTTAAGTGCAGGGAGTGAATGAGAAAGTGGGATAACATGGAAGTACCACGGATGGGTGATCGATGGCAGGCATGGACTTGGTGGGCCGAAGAGTCTATTGCCATGTTGTATCTCTAAATTAAACTACTGCTCCCAAACAGTGGTGCCACTCACAATGGAGAAGGTCTTAACCAAATGATTGAGGCTAGCATTAGTTTTCAATTGTGATCGACTCAACTCAGCTTTCTATATTATTCCTCTATCATATCCTTCAATGCAGAGATTTGTTATAAGGATGTTCAGTACATTTGAGGAACTATTATATAATGGAACAGCTTGGATAGTGACTTTTATATAAGCTAGGTAATTTACAAAAGAAAAGCTTAAGGTTTTCAGAAACATATGTCTCCTAAAGAAATAAAGTACAAGGAAACACACACACAGGGAATGGATAAATCAAAACATAGAAACGGTAATCTGAACCTGCATAGCTTAGTTTATTGCTTTGAGGCAATTATAACGCTGGAGGAAATTATATTTGATATGATTTTGTGTTGAAGAATGGATAGCTGAATAGGGCCTCTTCTTAGGCCAGAGGTCATCTGCTCTTTCTCTATGGCACATTTTTGAGCTCTGATGTGACATAAAGATGAAGAGGTATGGCCGGTTATGCTGAGATCGAGACAGACTTCAAGGCTGAAATATAATAGACTCTGTAGTTAGCTTTGGCTTTGTTAAATTATAATGAGGTTGTGATAAGGGATGGATGCTTGGAGAGGAATATAATATGGATTTGTGACCTTTCTTCTGTTTATAGAAAGTCGAAGAAGCAGATGTACTTCTGAGGTAATGGCCACCTTTGTTCTGTAATATTTGTAAAAGGCCTTGCAGAGAGATTGAAAATCCAGTTTCCAGATAGCAGGAAAGGGGCTGCAAATTAGAATGAAGCTGTATCCTGACACAAAACACTTATTAATTAAGTTGACATATTTACGACCCATGTATGCTTGGTTGGGAGGTGTGTGTGGGTTTTGAACTTAGAAACTGTAATTCGGCGAACTCATATAATTAATGTTTTAATACATAGGTAATAGTATTTTAAACTGTGTAAAATTGTAGTGAAACAATTTATGAAATGTATTGTGTCTTAGTAGGACTGTAAACATTAGATTTTGTTTAGATTTATAGAAATATATTTCTTCTTGGTATGGAAAGTGTGTATGACTTGTGTGATCATTGTATTACATATGTATCTTATATTTTGAGGAGTGGTCTTTGATATTTGAGCCTACTGGGGTTTTGCTGTGTTGAAATAAAATAATTCTAAACAAAGTTATACCACAGGCAAATGAAGGTTGTAAGATGAGGCCAGAGAAGGGGGGGTCATGTGACTGATGTTGTAAATCACCAGAAGGACTCAGATGATTGGTTACTAGCTTGTCATACCCTCTGTATCTGAAATGTCTAATACCTATACAAATGCCATGGGTTCTATCAAAGTTACTCTTCTCTGGACCCACCCCAGAGCATCAGCTCTGTGTTGGAAGGTTCAGAGACTAGTCTCAGCTGAATAAAGAATCGATTTCAACAAGCGTTTGAGTCAAGTTGACTTTAGATTGACAAAGAACTCAGTTTAACACATTGTAAGAATCTTTTTAAAGACATGTCAAATTTAAAAGTCCTTCAGAAGAACGTAGCAGGATTGATGTAGGGTCTCGATCTGAACTGTTGTTCTTCACAGAGGCTGCTTGACCCATTGAGTTCTTCCAGCAGTTTTTTTTAAAATGTTACGCTAGATTCTGCATCTGTAATCTCTTATGTTTGCATAAATTCATTCCCTCAAAAGTAAATTTACCATCTTGACAAACGTTCCAAAAACAAGACATTTATATTGGGATAAAAAATGAAGATTTGAACATGGCAAATGCAAGGTTAATAAAGTTAAATGTGAGAGATTCCAAACTTTTCCACACTTCTGCCCAACCTTCGCTCTCAAGAATATTAAGCTGGTTCTTGGTGCAGTTTGTCATCCTGACATTTTTGCATTCAAAGCAATAAAATTCTGTTGACTGTAGTATGCCTGGGAGAGAGGGATTATGGTCCTTTGTAAAAGGTATTAGAAGGGATTCAGAATAGCGCTCTCACCTCTTAGTCAAAAGGTCATGAGCACAGGTCTCACGTCGGTCTGTGCTGTTACTGCAGTGTAGTTCTGTACTGAAGGAGTGCAGTACTTTTGGAGGTGATGTAATGCAATGTTGGTTGGCGTGCAGGTGAGGATTACGTTCCTCAGCCCAAGTTTGAAGATAACTGCATCTGTGCTGTTGCAGTAAGATTCATTCGAGCTCCAAATGCAATGGTGCTTTAAGGGCCTGTCTCACTTACGCGATTTTTTCGGCGACTGCCGGCACCTGTCAGAGTCGCAGCAGATCGTCGAAAATTTTCAACATGGGGTGACGCCTGTATGGTCGTGAGTAGTCCCCCAAAGAGTCGTACCTTTTTC
This sequence comes from Malacoraja senta, assembly GCA_038087875.1. NCBI lineage: Eukaryota > Metazoa > Chordata > Chondrichthyes > Rajiformes > Rajidae > Malacoraja > Malacoraja senta. The sequence goes on along the minus strand of CM075981.1, from coordinate 79,822,999 downwards.
TGGTCGCCGCTGGATTTTCAACATGTTCAAAATTTTCGGCAACCTACTGCGACTATGACGCGTGCCGGCAAGTCGCCGAAAAAAATCGCGTAAGTGGGACAGGCCCTTTATGTTTTAGTTTAGAGATACAGCGTGGAAACAGGCCCTTCGGCCCACCGAGTCCACACTGACCAGCAATCTCCGTACACTAATACTATCCTATACACTTTACAATTTATCCAGGCCAATTAGCCCACAAACCTGCACGTCTTCCGAGTGTGGGAGGAAATCGGAGCACCCGGAGAAAACCCACGTAGGGGAGAACGAACAAACTCCATACAGACAGCACCTGTAGTCAGGATCGAACCCGGGTCTCTGGCGCTGTGAGGCAGCAACTCTACCGCAGCGCCACCCGTAGGTTTAGGTGCGGATTTGTGGTGATTGTCTGAAGTGCGACTCCACACATCGTACTGCCCCATGAGGGATCAGAAGTGAAAGGGAAGGGTTCCGGGGAAGCCTAATGGGAACATGTTGCACATTAACTAGTAGCACTGAGAATCTCACAGGAGCTAGTGTGGAACCAGGCCAACACGCATCCTATTCTGGAACTGAAAAGCTTCTCTGCGTCTGCACAGAGTCTGATGGATCGGGTTTCTTGCTTTCATGGAGGAACAGGTTAAGACTCTTCCAAGTCAGTACCACTGTCGAGTTAAAAGCAGATCCCTTTCAAAGTCAAACAATTATGACTTTTAAAAGATAGCTGCTCGGATATATGGATAGCAAGGGTTTAGATCACTCTGGGTCAAATGCAGGAAAATGGGACTAGCCCAATATGCCAACATGGATAAGATGGGCCAATGGGTCTGTTTCCCATGACTCAGGTACATGACTGACTCTTTGAAGCTCCACTAACTGTGAGCTCGGAGCACATCAACTTGTGGGAGCTGGCCATTGGGTTTGACTGCACCAGGCGACTCTCTCAGCAGAGTGGATTCGGGAACACGGCAGATTTTTTATCAGCCCCATTGGTGACCCTCCTACTATTTTTGATCGGACATTACTGACTTTACCCTGCATTAAACCTCATTCCCTTATCATGTACCCGTACGCTATGAATGGCTCGATTGTAATCATGTATTGTCTTTCCACGTTAGCACGCAACCAAAGCTTTTCACTGTACCTCGGTACAAGTGACGATAAATAGATTAGATTCGATTTTAGATTAGATTTTATTACTTGTCATTTGAACCTAAGAGAGGCTCAAACGAAACTCCGTTTCCACAGCCATACAAACAAAACAATTCCTACACGACACACAAACAATTCAATTTACAGAAAAACATCCATCAATTTAACCAATTTATAGAAAAACTAAACTGAACTGATTTGCACGTTGCCCAGTCCCCAACCTCGTCAGAGTCCCAGTGACGTTGCAGAGTTTAAACAGTCACGGCTTCCATCAGGGGGTGAGGCCTCTCCTCCAAGCACCTGTTTTTAGGTAGGGCCCCGGTCACCCACTCTTAGTTCTTCCAGATTACAGTCATTCGGGGTTGAAAGCAGAACTCAAAGCCAATCTATTTACAGTAGAAGCACAACAAGGTGCAAACATCTACTCCCCATAACATGGCAAAGTGGACAAACTGGGCCACCGTAATTGAGCACTGGCACTTTAAATCCACATGAAGGCTAGAATAAAAAGTATCGAGATTCAGACCAAAAAGTAGATCGTAAATTACCCAATAAATTCCATTTTGCTATTACATTTTTTTAATAAATTGGTTCAATAGGAAAGGGCTTTTATATTGAGGTCTCTCTAAGTTATATTTCATTATTAATGCTGAATAAAAAGCTTCTGGAAATCATTAAAGAGTGTTCACAAGGAAGACACTGTGGAATAAATGATAGTGTGTGCTTGTTAGAGATGGATGGACGCATTCTCTGCCAGAGGGCGGTGGAGGCCGGTTCTCTGGATGCTTTCAAGAGAGAGCTAGATACGTCTCTTAAAAATAGCGGAGTCAGGGGATATGGGGAGAAGGCAGGAATGGGGTACTGATTGGGGATGATCAGCCATGATCACATTGAATGGCGGTGCTGGCTCGAAGGGCCGAATGACCTACTCCTGCACCTATTGTCTGTTGTCTATTACACAGCAGTTCTCCATCGTTATCCAACCCTGCTGATTCCACCGCTGTAGGAAGAGAGAGATCACAACCTCTCGATATAAATGGTGGTAAGGTGTTTGGATTCAGTGTGATAAAATACAGGTATTGTCCCAGCTTTGTGTATAGAAGTATGCAAGCACGCACCACCAGCCTCGGGAACTGCTTCGTCCTCTGTATAATTTAGTTTAGAGATACAGCACGGAAACAGGCCCATCGGCCCACCGAGTCCGCACTGACCAGCGATCCCCCGCACATTAACACTGTCCTACACACACTAGGGACAATTTATACATTTATACCAAGCCATTTAACTACAAACCTGTACGTCTGTGGAGTGTGGGAGAAAACGGAAGCTCGGAGAAAATCCAAGTGGTCACAGGGAGAGCGTACAAACGCCGCACAGACAAGAACCCATAGTCAGGATTTAACCCAGGTCTCCAGCGCTGCATGAGCTGTAAGGCAGCAACTCTACCGCTGGGCCACTGTGCCGCCCACCCTGTTATCAGGCTTCTGAACACTCCCTCCATAAGCTAGGGTACTGGCCGATTCACCTCTACCCCATTGGAGACATGGGACTTTGTCTCTGGAACTGGTGCGCTACAACGCTGAGAACTATTTTCGATACTCTGTATCTTCCCCTTTGCTCTATCTATTATACTCAAGTTTGAACGGATTATTTCTAGATATGGTATATCTGATCTGTTTGGGTACAGGACTTTCATATGAAGAAAGACTGGATAGACTCGGCTTGTACTCGCTAGAATTTAGAAGATTGAGGGGGGATCTTATAGAAACTTACAAAATTCTTAAGAGGTTGGACAGGCTAGATGCAGGAAGATTATTCCCGATGTTGGAGAAGTCCAGGACTAGGGGTCACAGTTTAAGGATAAGGGGGAAATCTTTTAGGACCGAGATGAGAAAAACATTTTTCACACAGAGAGTGGTGAATCTGTGGAATTCTCTGCCACAGAAGGTAGTTGAGGCCAGTTCATTGGCTATATTTAAGAGGGAGTTAGATGTGGCCCTTGTGGCTAAAGGGATCAGGGGGTATGGAGAGAAGGCAGGTACAGGATACTGAGTTGGATGATCAGCCATGATCATATTGAATGGCGGTGCAGGCTCGAAGGGCCGAATGGCCTACTGCTGCACCTATTTTCTATGTTTCTATGTTTCTATACCATGCCAAACAATGTTTTTCCACGGTACCTCGGTACACGTAACAATAATAAACTTAAATCTAAGGTTTTTGGTCCACCTTCCAATGCTGCCCATTAAAGAGGTTGGGACTATTGCCTCCCATTGAACAACCATAATTTTAGCAACTGCTGGTCCATATACACTGATTGTTTACTTCTCTCTCTCTAATAGATAGGAGAAGCTGCCTCCAGGAATGCTTATAATTGTCTGAACATTGGGAACTGAATGTTAAAGCGGACTCTGACTTGATACGAGAGAAGCAACCGTTATGGAAGGGTTGTGGAATGTCAAAGGTCATTAGTGATTGGGGCAGAATTAGGCCATTCGGCCCATCAAGTCTACTCTGCCATTCAATCGTGGCTGACCTATCTCTCCCTCCTAACCCCATTCTCCTGCCTTCTCCACATAACCCCCAACACCCGCACTAATTAAGAATTTATTTATCTCCGCCTTAAAAATATCCATTGACTTGGCCGCCACAGCCATCCGTGACAAAGAATTCCACAGATTCACCACCCTCTGACTAAAGAAATTCCTCCTCATCTTCCTAAAGGAACGTCCTTTAATTCTGACACTACGACCTCTAGTCCTGGACTCTCCCATGTCAGGAGATGAGTCACTTGTGACAGAGGGCCATGCGTCTTTTCAGTTCCAGTAACCTCAACATTCATGCTCCTGGTCCAGTAAACTTTCCAGTCAATGGTGAGCCCCAGGTTACTGATGACAGACTAAGGCCAGGCACCAGTTCTCGGACACCTCCTCATACCTACCCAGGCCACCATCTCCCAAACTGTTGCCAATCTCATCATCTCTGGTGATTTCCCCTCCACATTCTCCAACCTTACGGTTCTCTAACCCACCAATGAGAGCAGAAGTGTGAATGCAACATTTTTGTGTCTTGAACAACTGCAAATTTCACCAGAGATGGACACAAAACGCTGGAGCAACTCAGCGGGTCAGACAGCATCTCTGGAGAAATGGAATAGGTAACGTTTCGGGTCGAGACCCTTCTTTAGACCCGAAACGTCACCTATTCCTTTTCTCCAGAGATGCTGCCTGACCCGTTGAGTTCCTCCAGATTTTTGTGTCTATTTTTGGTTTAAACCAACATCTGCAGTTCCTTCTTGCAAAATTCACCACCTGATGACATATGATGAAAGAATGGGTCGACTGGGCTTGTTTTCACTGGAATTTAGAAGGTGAGATGGGATCTTATAGAAACATATAAAATTCTTAAGGGATTGGACAGGCTAGATGCAAGAAATATTTTTCCTGATGTTGAGTTAGTCCAGAACCAGGGGTCAGAGTTTAAGAATAAGGACTGAGGCCATTTAGGACTGAGATGAGGAAAAACGTTTTTACCCAGAGAGTTGTGAATCTGTGGAATTCTCTGCCACAGAAGGCAGTGGAGGCCAATTCACTGGATGTTTTCAAGCAAGAGTTTGATTTAGTTAGGGCTAACGGAATCAAGGGATATGGGGGAAAAGCGGGAACTGGGTACTGATTTTGGATGATCAGCCATGATCATATTGAATGGCGGTGCTGGCTCGAAGGGCCGAATGGCCTCCTCCTGCACCTGTTTTCTATGTTTCTATGTTTCTGCTGTTTATTGCACAAATGTCAATCAACTAACATTTTATTCCTCGGAGTTATTGAACAACAACCAGGTGACAGTCTGTGACGCTGCTGTGCTCTGCTGAAAATACTCAAGCTGACATTTTTGCATTTTAATGAACTGTTTGCAGCAACAGCATGCTGCGGTGATCCATGGGACAGTCGGCTGTAGCCTGTTGCCAGCTAGTGACACATTGAAGAACAAAGCTAACGTCGCAGAATACTGCTGCTAAACTCCACTGTTTTATCCGTGTCATCTCAACCTCGGGCTGCTTTGTGTACCGTCTCTGTCACTCTTTGCGAAGTCTTTGTGCCTTTCACTTATTGACGATCGAGTCAAAAGAATTCAGAACAAAGTGAAGGCTTTTCCGGTATACAGACTCACCCCAGCGTCAAGGTTACTCTTCAGATAGTTGGTAATAATCCTGCTGTAATTCCATATCTCATCACATTCAGAGTCATAGAGTCACACATCACGGAAACGGCAACTTGCCCATGACTACCAAGATGTCCCATCTACTCTAGTCCCCCCCGCCTGCGTTTGGTCCACATTCCTCTAAACCATAATCCCACATAGGAGATTAGTGGTCAAAATTAAGGCACATGGCATTGGGGGTAGAGTGCTGACATGGATAGAAAATTGGTTGGCAGACAGGAAACAAATAGGGATTAACGGGTTCCTTTCAGAATGGCAGGCAGTGACTAGTGGGGTGCCGCAAGGCTTGGTGCTGGGACCGCAGCTATTTACAATGAGCTTGATAGGGCTCAAAGATAGCAGAGTCAGGGGATATGGGGAGAAGGCAGGAACGGGGTACTGATTGTGGATGATCAGCCATGATCACATTGAATGGCGGTGCTGGCTCGAAGGACCGAATGGCCTACTCCTGCACTTATTGTCTATTGTCCATTGTCTATGTACCTGTCATTTAAATGTTGTTATAGCATCTGCCTCAACTACCCTCTGGCAGCTCATTCCATATATCCACCACCCTGCTTGGAAAATCCCACCCTAGCCTCTTAAGTCCCTATTAAATCTTTCCCTTCTCATCTTAAACCTAAATCCCCTTGTTCTTGATACTCCTACTCTGGCTGAAATGAAAGACTACCAAGGTTTACCGAAGTTCACTTATGAATGAAAGACACATAGTGCTGGAGTAACTCAGCAGGTCTGGCAGCATCCCTGTATGGCATGATGAATGGATGATGTTTCAGGTCACATTTGGTCACTTATTACAAATGCCTGAGCAGAGGAAATGTAAAGTCAGAAGCGTGACCAACTATTTCATAAACTAGGCAGAAATACTCTGCATCTCTGGGGAAAGGCAGGTGACAGTGGATAATTGGATGGTTCTCTCAAGTGGCAGGCATCAGGGTAATAGGACACATTGCCTCCTCCATGGCATTGTTCCATGATACAAAGGAAGGGTTATATCATGGGGATAGAATCTCATTTTTCATCAACCACAACTGTTAATGTACACACGAAAGGTTTTCACAGCAAAAAGCCTCCACTTGTTCAAAAATAAGATTTTGTATTGGATTGATTTCCCTGGAGCACCGGAGGCCAAGGGGAGAACTGATAGAAGTGTATAAAATTGTGCGAGGCATAGATAGGGTAGACAGTCAGAACCTTTTTATCCAGGGTGGAAATGTCCAACACTAGAGGGCGTAACATTAAAGTGATCGAGGAATAAAGTTTAAAAGGAGATGTGCGGGACAAGTTTGTTTGTTTTTAATTTGTTTTAGACAATAGACAATAGGTGCAGGAGTAGGCCATTTGGCCCTTCGATCATGGCTGATCATCCACAAATCAGTACCCCGTTCCTGCCTTCTCCCCATATCCCCTGACTCCGCTATTTTTAAGAGCCCTATCTAGCTCTCTCTTGAAAGCATCCAGAGAACCCGCCTCCACCGCCCTCTGAGGCAGAGAATTCCACAGACTCACCACTCTCTGTGAGAAAAAGTGTCTCCTCGTCTCCGTTCTAAGTGTCTCCTCGTCTCTGTTTTAAAGACAGAGTGGTGAGTGCCTGGAACACGCTGCCAGGGCTGGTGGTGGTGGAGGCAGATATGATAGTGGCGTGTAAGAGACTTTTAGAAAGCACAACATGGATATGCAGGGAATGGAAGGGTACGGATCACGTGCAGGCAAAGGAAAGTTTAACAACATCATGTTTGGCATGGATTTAGTGGACCGATGGTTTGTTCCTTTGCTAAAAAGATTCACGGAAATGTGTGAGAAAAAAAAAAGTTAGATTCAGTTAGTGTGAAAGTGTATCTGAATGTTTGCCTTGGCGTTCCCAGTTTGAAAGTGTTTCTAAAAAACATCTGCTATTTATGTCTGACATTTGCTGTGTCAGACTGGAAGGCTGCATATCCTTTGGAATTTTTGTTGTCGAATGCATTCTTTTTGTTTTAAAAGATCCTTGTGTTTGGAAGCGATTCAAACAGAGAACCGTCTATTGTTGCTATCGTTTCAGAGACACGATATATAGCCTCAAGGTCTTAGTTACGCTGGCTGGTTTTAAAACAAATGAGTGGCAGTTTTATCCAGTTGTTTTTGGTACACTTTTCATTGACCTGAAATAATGTTAAAACAAAGACTTGCAGATGCCGGTTAATACACAAAAGGACATCAAGTTCTGGAGTGACTCAGCAGGTCAGGCAGCATCTCTGGAGAACGTGGACAGGTGACGTTTCGAGCGGAGACTGTGAAGAAGGATCTCGACACAAAATGACACCAGTGAATGTTCTCCAGATATGCTGTTTGACCTGCTGAGTTGCTCCAGCACTTTGTGTCCTTTTGTGAAATAATGCGAAGGTGTCTGGAGAAGGAATAAAAGACACAACACACCGAATCTCATTGCTGGGCATGCATTCCTTACTTCCTTTGTATTCTCTCTCCCCCTTTCCACCACCCCTCTCCCGTTTATTTTCTTTCATTGCATGCAAGTCAGTAAAATATTGACCCAGAATTAAATTAGGAAATTATCCACCTATGGGTCACAATACCAGGAACGGCCGTGTGAAATGCTAATTAATTTTGAGGGAGGAGCACCAAGGCAAATTCCTTGTATGTGAATACTTGGCCAATAAACTTACTTACTTACTTAAAATTAAGTGAAGATCATCGAATCACGGATCAAAAACTGAGAGATTTTAAAACAAGAAAAATTGAAATTGTGTATTTTGGGACATTTAACCTAGTGTTTACGATTCTACAACTGTTCGAACAAAGGAGTTAATCCAAATGTGAAAAATGACTAAGAATTAAAATGGTTGACCCTTTTGGCTTTTCAGCCGAGCCACGGTAAATGTTATTGTTTTTATAATGGGAGGCAATGACCTTTTCGAATCACAAGAAGTATTAGCGAGGCAAACAGTAGTTTTATGAATGTATGAATTTACCTGCAGACACCAAATAGCTTCGGATGGTAATTTGAACTAAAGACTTTGCTTCTCAGCTGCTCAGACTTAACCCATTTACTTTCCCAAGAAACAAATTGCAAGAGAAAAAAAATGTATTTGAAGTCTTAAAAATTGCCGATTCTTGATTAACCATGTTATTGCATTTGGGGAGTTTGCAATGGATCAAGGAATTAAATTTAAATCCAGGAAATAATACTGCACTTTCATCAAAGTCATCAAGGGCCTGTCCCACTTATGCAATTTTTTTCGGCGACTTGCCGGCACCCGTCATAGTCCCGGCAGGTTGCCGAAAATGTTCACCATGTTGAAAATCCACATGTTGAAAAAGGTACGATTCTTTGGGCGACTGCTCACCACATGTTTGGTGGCGCGTAGTCACCCAAGGATGGGAGTAGGTCGTACCTTTTTCTGCTCGCCGTTGGATTTTCAACATGTTGAAACTCTTCGGCAACCTGCTGCAAGTATGACGGGTGCCGGCAAGGCGCCGAAACTGGCTCTTCACTCCAACAATGGAACACTTCCAGGATTTAAGTTAATCAATCACGAATGCCCTGATACCGGCACCGGGTGGGAATCAATGATTAATGTTTTATAGCTGGTATGGAAATATATGGAGAAGTAACATTTCTCCAAAACTCCGGAATAAGATGAAATAGTAATTTGATCATTCTAATCACCTACAGAAAAGATTACAACCGGATGGAAAGATTCTCGGGAAGAACTCTCTGCAGCTACTTTCCCCAATATTTCTCAAAAATTATCAGATTACTGAATGATCCTCCCATAAACTATGGGTGTGGCCCCATTCTCCCAAACTACCCCATTGAAAAATGTGGACATTTTGTTCATTTAGTTTAATTCAGAGATACAGCGCTGAAACAGGCCCTTCGGCCAATAGGGTCCATGCTGACCAGTGATCCCCGCACATTAACACTATCCTACACCCACTAGGGACAATTTTTACATTTACCAAGCCAATTAACCTACAAACCTGTACGTCTTTGGAGTGCACAAGTTTATCTGCACAAGTTTTTCTGTGAATGGTCCAAAATTATATTTGTGCTTTGGGATTTTTCTCTTTGCACTACCTGGTACTTGTAGAAAGTATACTGTTGGAAACATAGAAAATAGGTGCAGGAGGAGGCCATTTGGCCCTTCAAGCCAGCACCGCCATTCATTGTGATCTTGGCTGATCGTCCCCAATCAATAACCGTGTCTGCCTTCTCCCCATATCCCTTGATTCCACTAGCTCCGAGAGCTCTATCTAACTCAACTTGGGTTGCATCACAGCTTGGTTTGGGAACAGCTCTGCACAAGACCACAAGGAATTGCAGAGAGTTGTAGATTTGGCCCAACCAGTCACACAGACAAGACTTCCCTACACACGCAGATGGAGTCAATAGGGTGGAGGTGAATCGGAAAAGCAGCCAACATAATTAAAGGTCATTCCTTCTTCTCCCTGCTCCCATCCAGCAGAAGGTAAAGAAGCTTGAATGCACACACCACCAGTCTCAGGAACAGCTTCTTCAGTAGCTACATCTGCAGTAAGATGCTGCAGATGTTCTACCAAAAGGTGGCAGCTTCTTCGCTGCCGTGTGCTGGGGCAGCAGGGCGAAGGCCGCGGACGGCAACAGGATTAACAAACTCATCAGGAAAGCTGGCTCCATCCTGGGAGCGGAGGTGGATTCAAGGGAGGTGGTCTTGGAGGGGAGGACGCTCCTCAAACTGCACAGAGCATCTTGGACATTACAGCTCACCCCCTCCATGACACACTGGTCAACCTGAGGAGCACCTTCAGCAACAGTATCTTATGTCCCATGACTGTTGGCAGATCAATTTCCCTCCTGGGATAAATAAGGTTTTATCGTATCGTAACGTTCTCCTCTTAGCAGGCTTCAGAATGGTCTTCTATAAACTGGGGTACTGGCCCCATAGCAGAAGCGTCCATGTCACAGGGCTGGAAACTGGAAGTATCCCGAGCTAATTCTGCTACCACTATCATCTACTGCGACAAGTGATGGCTTCCACTGATTGTCGCCGGAAGCTCGCGTCCTTTTCAGGATGGACGATGACAGTGAGGCCAACATTTATAACAAGATGGACACGAAAAGAAGAAGAACAAGGGAACTGTTCAATTCACCTTTACCCTACTGTGGAGATTGGATTTTGTCTACCAAACCGTTGCACTGCAATGCTGTGTACTATATTCTGCACTCCGTATATTCCCTTTTGCTCCATCTATTGTACTCGAGTTTGACTTGATTGGATTTATATTTAGTATCTCTGATCTGTTTGGATAACATGTAAAACAAAGCTTTTTACTGTACCTCGTTGACGTGACAAACATAAAAAGCTAAATGTAAAACAGTGGGGCACACAATACAAAAGCAGAAGTTAATGTTTGAGATCAATTGATCACAACATTTTTAATATTAGACCCAAGGAACCTCAGATGCAGCAATCTTGAGCAAAAAAAGACACCAAGCAACTCAGTGGGTCAGGCAGCACCTCTGGACAACTCGGATAGGCGACATTTTGGATTGGGACCATTTCTTTGAACTGATTGTAGTAGGGGGTAGAAAGCTTGAATGGAGATAGTGGTGGAACAAGCCAGGCAAGTGATAGGTGGATATAGACGAAGGGGGAACGAGAAAGAAACGCACATAGTCCAGTTTAAAAATCTACCAGCAACATATTAAAAAAAGCCACGGGTCATTTAAAAAAATGCTATAACTAATAACAGAAAACTCAAAATGCAAGGCTGGAAATGGACAGAAACACGAATCTCTGAGTTGGAAAAGATGGAAGGCCACATTTTAAACAGTTCAAGGGAGCAGCCCTGGTCCTCCACTCTCATGGGCAAAATATCCCAGAGAATTGGTATCATGGCTGCAAATGTCACTGTTTCAGACCACATTCTTGATTAGTACGGGTGTCAGAGGTTATGTGGAGAAGGCAGGAGAATGGGGTTAGGAGGGAGAGATAGATCAGCCATATTTGAATGGCAGAGTAGATGGGCTGAATTCTACTCCTATTCCTTATGACATAATGTCATAGTCAGGAACTTGAAAGATTCTTCTAGAAACATAGAAAATAGGTGCAGGAGGCCATTCGGCCCTTCGAGCCAGCACCGCCATTCATTGTGATCATGGCTGATCGTCCCCAATCAATAACCCGTGCTGCCTTCTCCCCATATCCCTTGATTCCACTAGCCCCTAGAGCTCTATCTAACTCTCTCTTAAATCCATCCAGTGATTTGGCCTCCACTGCCCTCTGTTGCAGGGAATTCCACAAATTCACAACTCTCTGGGTGAAAAAATTAATTCTCACCTAAGTCTTAAATGACCTCCCCCATATTCTAAGACTGTGGCCCCTGGTTCTGGACTCGCCCAACATTGGGAACATTTTTCCTGCATCTAGCTTGTCCAGTCCTTTTATAATTTTATATGTTTCTATAAGATCCTACCCCTCATCCTTCTAAACTCCTTCTCTGGAATAGTCATTGTAGTCTGACAATGCCTTTGACTGCTTGCCAGAACTGGTTCATGCAAAGTTAGCAAAGGAAGCCACAACAGGCATATCCGCACATTCCAGGCCGATTATAAATTTGTAAGATGTCGTATTGTATTTCATGCAACCAACTCAATGGAAACAAGGTCTGAAGTTATTTTTGGACTAATTGCTTATTATTATAATGACACATAAAGAAGCCGAACAGCCCATCAGGACAATGGAAGCCATTCCTTCAGTCCCATTTCCCCTCTCCACTTTCCCCTGTATTTCTGCATCTTAAGGGCCTGTCCCACTTGGCGATTTTTTCGGCGACTGCCGGCATCATTGACGGACATATCAGGTCACTGAAAAATTTGCGGCGTGATGCGGCGTGATGACGTATGACGCGCAGTGTTTCTTCAAGTGGCGCAACGTTTTTTTTGTCGCCGCTGGATTTTGAAATGTTCAAAATCTTTTGGCGACACTGATATGCGTCGGCAGTCGCCGAAAAAAATCGCCAAGTGGGACAGGCCCTTTACTCTTTCACACATGCCTCATGAATGTCCTTTGATGCGTTTTGCCATTAACCGAACACAAAAGAGTAATTTACAGATGTCATGAACATAGACCACGCCTTTGGGATGAGGGAAGAACCGGAAAAAAACAGGAGGAAACCGTCATAATCGAAGGGGAATGTGTCAATTCCTTTTTTCTTAAAGCTATGTAGTGCATACTAATGTTTCTTTCTGATTTGCACTGTTAAATACAATGACCCTAAGGTTTTTATACTCAAGGCCGTGTGATAAAACCATTAGCAAAAACAAGCATGAATGAGATAAATGGAGTAATTGTGCTAATTAAATATGTAATTAAGTACAAGATTAACTGAGATTAGAAAATTTAATTGCCAAAATGAATCATGATTTGTTTTTTAATCATTTAGCAGCCAGAAGGTTCTTTTTTTTTTACTTCCATTTTTTGAACACAGGTTCCTCTGGAGGAGATAGTGAGCTCAGTAACGTGATGTCGCCACAGCCAGCTCTCCCTCAATGTTAGCAAAGTCGAGAAGCTTTGCTAGTTTGCTTCAGGAAGTGGGGTGGAGTGCATGCTCCAGTCTGCATCAATGGTGCTGCAAAGAAGAACTTCAATCTCCCAGGTATAAATATCACCAACAATTTGTCCTGGTCCAACCACAATGGGTGCGACAGCCACATAAAACCCACACCAGCAACGCTACTTCCTCAAAAGACTAGGGAAATGCAGCCTGTCTCAATGACATACCGATATCAACACATGCTGCAGAAGGGTCTCGACCCAAAATGTCACCCATTCCTTCTCTCCGGAGATGCTGCCTGTCCCGCTGAGTTACTCCAGTATTTTGTGTTTATCTTCTGTGTAAACCAGCATCTGCAGTTCCTACCTATACAAAGCATTCTGTTCAGCTAGTTTTGGCAACTGCTCGGCCTAAGACCACAAGGACTAGCAGAAAGTTGTGTATCGAGCCCAGTCTATCACACAAACCAGTCTCCTCCCCATCGACTCCATCTACACTTCACGTTGCCTTGGGAAAGCAGCCAACATAATCACACCATCATTTTATGCGGCTTTACCTCGAGAATGAAACTTACCCCGAGCAGTCTTTATTTTGACAAAAACTTTCCGATTTTTGCGGAAATGCATTTTGTTAGTTTGTCCTTAATTTGAGCATAATTTCAATATGCCAAAGGGATTCAGATTCAGATTCACTTTTATTGTCACATGTACCAGTTAAGGTACAGTGACATTTGTGTTACCATGCAGCCGTACAATTTAAAAGAACACAACACAATGAAAAAGAACGATAGAACTTAACATAAACATCCACCACAGTGATCACTGTGAAGGAAGGAAGGCAATAAAGTTCAGTCAGTCTTCCTCCTTTTGTTCACCCGTGTTCGGGGCCTTGACCCTCCGCAGTCGCCGCTACGGACGGCCCGATGTACGAGCCCTCTCGTCGGGATGATCGAAGCTCCGACGTCGGGACAGTAATCATATTTTTCCATAATTTGCTCATGGCGAGCTATTTGCAGTCTTAATGTTACAAAACATTATCAAGGTAGCTCTACCTCACTGCAACACACCACGTGACTAAAATATGTAGGAATGAACTGCAGATGCTGGTTTACACTGAAGATAGACACAAAATGCTGGAGTAACTCAGCAGGTCAGGCAGCACCTCTGGAGAAAAGGAATTGGTGACATTTGGATTTCTCTAACTTCAAGCAACCCTCACATTCCTTATCACTTGGTCCATCCCCACCCCAGTCCTCTTGCTAATTTCACCATTTGTATCCCTTTGTTATCAACTCGTCCCCAGCCAACAATGAACCATTGTGGGTTCCACCTTCCTGAGTCATCAATGCAGGCTCTGCTTTGTTCTGTACCTTCTCATACATGTAGTTTCCCTCACCCCGACTCTCAGTCTGATGAAGGATCTCGATCCCAAACATCACCTAATCCTTACCTCAAGGGATGCTGCCTGACCCACTGGGTTAGTCCAGCATTGTGTGGCGATCTTCCTTGACTACAATGATACAAGCTGACATTGGACAATTGACAGGTTGGTCTCTTGGGTTCCGAGTCTTATTAGAAAGTGAACTCCATCCATAATTTATATTTGGGGTTTTGTTTATAATGTTAGGATGAGATTACTAGCTTAAAAACATATCCCTTTAATGCACTTGCAGTTTGGTCCGAACAGTGTCTGTGAAGAGATGACATGGAGACACAAGAAACTGCAGACTCTGGAATCGCAGGGTAAAACAAAGTGCTGGAGGAACTCAGCGCTCAGGCAGCATCTGCGGAGGGAATGGACAGACGACATTTTGGGTCGGGACCCTGCTTCAGATTGCTCGAGTCTGAAGAAAGGTCCCAACCCGAAACATCGTCTGTCTATTCCCTCCGCAAATGCTGCCTGACCCACTTAGTTCCTCCAGCACTTTTGTTTTTGGCTCAAGATGTCAGTTTGCTGGATTCCTGTGCCAAGAGCCAAGGCTTCGACAGAAGGGAGGGAGTGCGCTTGGATTAAGGAATATTGCATCCATTACGTAGGCCTCAGAAGGCAGTGGAGGCCGGTTCTCTGGATGCTTTCAAGAGAGAGTTAGAAATAGCTCTTAAAGATAGCGGAGTCACGGGATATGGGGAGAAGGTAGGAACGAGGTACTGATTGTGGATGATCAGCCAGTGAATGGCGGTGCTGGCTCAAAGGGCCGAATGGCCTACTCCTGCACCGATTGTCTATTGTCCATATAGCCCTGACACCAATCTCCATTAACAGCTATGGTATGGGAGACAATCATCGCTGACCTTCAGATTGTCCTATGGATAATGCAGATTAGAAGATTGGCAGGAGTTTCAAATGCTGTTATGATATGTATGCGGTGTGGACAAAAAGCAATCTTAATTGGATTCTTTTCTGCTTGTCACACAATGGAATTCTCTAATTCATTGCAAGCAGCTAGCTGTTTCTCAGGCTCCAGAGAATTCATATCCAAGACTGTCTGGTGCATACCTCCGTCACAAGGAAGGGCATGGAAACAACGTTATGTAAACTGAGTTGGTGCATTGCTCTTACAATACCTGTTAATCTGTCATTACGTCATAATAATGTTAACATTTAACATTGATTCATTTGGTGGTGAAGTATAATTCTTCACTAGAACAGTACAGCGCAAGAACAGGCCCTTCAGCCCACAATGTTTGTGCCAAGCATGATGCCAAGACCATCTCTTATCTACCTGCGCCTGATCCATATCCCTCCATATCCATGCGCCTATCCAAAGCCACTTCAATACCACCATCGTATCTGCCTCCACCAACACCCCCGGCAGTGTGTTCCAGGCACTCACCACCCTCTTTAAAGCAAAAAAGTTGCCCCACACATCTCTTTTAAACTTTGCCCCTCTCACCTCAAAACAGTTACCATTTTACAGCTGTACTGCCATTTTAAGATGAGGACTACTGAACTTTTCAACTCAGATTGGCTTTTAATGTAATGCAATCACTTACTTAATGGAATAAGTTAATTGGGAAAGTGCCAGTGCATAGCAATAGCAAGCAAAAGTATTGTCAGCCCTGATATCACCGCAAGGACAAAACATCTGGGGAAAACATTACCCTTTTAATTAGAGTTTGGCTGAATGATACGGAATGCAAGATAGATAAAAATAGTCTTTTCACTTAGCAGAATAGCAATTACATTTAATAGGAGAGGCATCTGTGACAAGGGAGCAAAATAAGGAATTACCCTGATTCTGTTAGACCAGTAAAGAAGGGCTGTCAGTGAGAATGTCAAGTTGTAAACTGGGTTATTGAAAAGATATAGATTCTTATACGATTCTGCACGCGTTTGACTTTACAATGTGAATAGAACATAACAAAGACTGTGGGCTAACCAGATCGCGGTCTTGAAAATATCACAAGAATTTGATCAATGAAACTTGGGAACGTTTTCACAGAAGGGAGCGGCCAAAAGTATACAAATTAATCTGATAGTGAATTTGGAATAAACTGTGGTAGCCAGAGAATGGTGTGAATACGGAAGCTGCAGCTCAGGTCGATTTACTGATACAAACAACAGAAAATCATTTTATTGAACCAAGAGATGTAAAGGACATCGATACAAGGATTCTGGTTTACAAAAAAACGAGTGGAGAGAAAGGAATTGGAAGTGTCCAGAACAACTTGACAAAAAAAGAACCAAAGTGCTGGAGTAAGTCAGCGGGTCAGGCAGAATTTCTGGAGAACATGGATAGGTGACGTTCCCTTCTTCAGACTCTGAGGAAGGGCCCCAATCAGAAACATCACCTATCCGTTTCTCCAGAGATGCTGCCGGTCACGCATCTGTCCAGCACTTACTGTCTTTCCCAGTACAGGTCATAGATACATAGATACATAGAAAATAGGTGCAGGAGTAGGCCATTCGGCCCTTCGAGCCTGCACCGCCATTCAATATGATCATGGCTGATCATCCAACTCAGTATCCCGTACCTGCCTTCTCTCCATACCCCCTGATCCCTTTAGCCACAAGGGCCACATCTAACTCCCTCTTAAATATAGCCAATGAACTGGCCTCAACTACCCTCTGTGGCAGAGAGTTCCAGAGATTCACCACTCTCTGTGTGAAAAAGTTTTTCCTCATCTCGGTCTTAAAGGATTTCCCCCTTATCCTTAAGCTGTGACCCCTTGTCCTGGACTTCCCCAACATCGGGAACAATCTTCCTGCATCTAGCCTGTCCAACCCCATAAGAATTTTGTACGTTTCTATAAGATCCCCTCTCAATCTCCTAAATTCTAGCGAGTATAAGCCAAGTCTATCCAGTCTTTCTTCATATGAAAGTCCCGACATCCCAGGAATCAGTCTGGTGAACCTTCTCTGCACTCCCTCTATGGCTATGGTCATGCTGGAATGGTAATATGAAGGGGCATGCATGAGGATCATGTCCAGTTTACATTTGTGGAGCTGAACTGTGGTGTAAAACACTCAGTAGTTCTATCCCGAAATATTAAATAATGACAAAACACAAAGTGCAGGAGGAATTCAGCATGGACAGGTGACGTTTCGGGTCAGGACCATTCTTCACACTCGTAGTACTAGGTGAGAGAAAGCTGGATAAGAGTTGTGGGGGTGGGACAAAGCCTGGGAAGTGATAGGTGCAGTGGCCACTGAGAATTAGAGGTTGAACGTTCAAATGACCTGAATACTCACAACTGAATCCCATCCCAAAGCAATACGTGATGTCCCGGATAGAGACCCTTCTTCAGGGTCTCGACCCGAAATGTCACCTATTCCTTTTCTCAAGAGTTCTGTCTAATCTGCTGAGTTACTCCAGTTTTTTATGCCCATCTTGAGTAGATGAGATAGCAACCTCGTTTTTGATTGCGGATTTATCAAAAATAATGACGAAACTAGATTGAATTGAAGTGAACAGGGTGGGAATGTCAAAGACCAGATGGCATAGCTTGAAGGTGAGAGGGCCAATGCTTAAACTGTTCTCCTCCCCCTCCCACCACAATAAGCCTGAAGAAGGATCCTGGCCCAAATCATTGCCTATCCATGTTGTCCAGAGAAGCTGCCTGACCCGCCGAGTTACTCCAGCATTTTGTGTCTTTTGTAAAAAAACTCAAGCTTCTTTTGCATAGCAGTTTGGAATGTGTGGGTAGTGCCAAAAGGAGTCTCCAAAACTGAAACAGAGTGTGAATTTACAATCAGCAATAAAAGCTTGATTTTTAAACTTGTCCATGGGCATAGAAGTATCGGTTAAACATAGTCCTTTTTCAATAAATGTCACCAAGACAGAGGATCTATTGTTTTATCTGTTGGAGGCTGTTGCACACACATTGATTTCCCCTTTCCTACATCACTGTGGTGGCTATACTTTACTGGAGCACTTCATTGGCTGTGACCTGCTCAAAAGCATTATAAATGCCATTAAAAGCAAAGATTCTATAGCGAGCAAGATGGTCCACTCGACGAAAAAGACGTAGTACGATCATGGGCAGATTCATGGGTAATTTAAGGCCCCATTTCCGTAACCGGCTTCCGTCTCCGCATCAAAGATCCCATAGGATAATAGTTATTTGGTAAAAATCTTCTCCTTATTTCCAGAATTTTAATTTATTAACACAAACTGTTCGTTGATTACACTGCGAGTCTGGTCGGGTCGGGTCCGGTTTCGGAAATGGATGAAAAAAAGGCCCACGTTCCATTCCGTTGCGTACTACACGTCAGCCCATTGCATTTAGCAGGAGTGGTCTATCTTGCTCCGCTATAGGATCTTTGATTAAAAGTGTTGCTAAATACTTTGTTAAGAAGGAACTGCAGATGCTGGAAAATCGAAGGTAGACAAAAATGCTGGAGAAACTCAGCGGGTGAGGCAGCGAAACCCTTGGGTTTCGACCAGAAACTTTGTCTATTTCCTTCGCTCCATAGATGCTGCCTCACCCGCTGAGTTTCTCCAGCATTTTTGTCTACCTTGCTCAATACTTTGTTTTCTTTTTACTCCTTTGACGATCCGATTGATCCTCAAGAACATTAATGAATTTGTAACCATAATTAGCCTTTGATATTTTACATTGCAGTATTAGATGCTTACGGTTAATCATCCTCAACTCTAATTGTACATTTGAGAGAAATTTATTTACAGCAGATACATTTTAAAATGTACCCTTGTGAAAAATGGGCTTGAGAAAAAGAAAATATATATGGTAAATGTATAATATAAATGGACTTAAATTGGTGGTGGAGGATATGCCAATAGATATTATTGATGCATAAGTGTATGTACTATAATTCTAAGAGCATTATTAAAAGGAAAATTGGAAAAAATATTATCTGTAACACCTGCAATACATGTGGAGGAAGGAACTGCAGATGCTGGTTTAAAATTGAAGATAGACACAAAATGCTGGAGTAACTCAGCGGGACAGGCAGCATCTCTGGAGAGAAGGAATGTGTGACGTTTCGGGTCGAGACCCTTCTTCAGACCCTTCATTACAGACTGATCAGTCTGAAGAAGGGTCTTGACACAGAACATCATCCATTCCTTCTCTCCAGAGATGCTACCTGACCCGCTGAGGTACTCCAGCATTTTGTGTCTATCTACATATGCAATACAAGTATTTATTTTGAAATATGTACTATGATTTATTTAGAAATGTACCATTGATTATAAAGTTTGATGTAATATTTTAAACAATAACCTATGTCTTGCAATAGCTGGTCAGACTTCTTTGCTAGTTATTATGGTATTCAGTCATTTGGTAGTTAATCCTCTTTAACCAGTAAAGTATTTGGACAGGCTGCATCAGTGGAGAGAAGGAATGCGTGATGTTTCGGTGTCGAGACTGAAGAACAGTCTAAAGGGTCTCAATCCGAAACGTAGTCCATTCCTTCTCTCCAGAGATGCTGCCCGTCCCGCTGAGTTACTCCAGCATTTTATGTCTATCTTCGGTGTAAACCAGCATCTGCAGTTCCTTCCTCTACAAAGACTGAGTGTAGCTCATTCTGATAGATGTTACCACATGTTCCTTTTGGGCAACCCGGTTGTTTAAGTGGTGAATCCTTGTCCAAAGTTGCTGCATATTCTTTGAAACCAAATCGTGATAATGTGGGAAGCTTCCTCCATTGCCAGTGTGAGGCCACACACAAACTGGAGGAACAGTACCTTATATTCCGCTTGGGGAGCTTACAACCCAATGGTATGAACATTGAATTGTACATTTTTTTGGTAACTTCTAACAACATCCAACCCCCTCTGTGCCTTATCTAGTCTTGCACCTATTTCTCCCCACCCCTTCCACATTTCCCCACCCCCCCCCCCCCAGCCCCCTCCAAGTTTGCAATTCGCAACTCTTTAATCTCTTTGTCTCCACCTTTTCCCTCATCTCTGATCTTTGTCCAACCATCTGCCTATCAACCCCCCCCCACACCACCTCGCCTGTTTCCACCTATTACCTGCCATGCTTTATCCTGCCTTTCCTCTTTTCTAGCCTCAACCCCCCCCCCCCCACCCCCGACACGCGCTCACACACTCGCTCACACACCCTTACAATCAATCTGAAGAAGGGTTCCGACCTGAAACGTCGTCTGTCCTGGATAGAGTGGACGTGGACAGCATGTTTCCACTAGTGGGAGACTGGAGGACCAGAGGCCATAGCCTCAGAATAAAAGGATGTGCCGTTAGGAAGACGATGAGGAGGAATTTCTTTAGTCGGAGGGCAGTAAATCTGCGGAATTCATTGCCACAGAAGGCTGTGGAGGCCAAGTCAGGTACAGATTGACAGATTCTTAATTAGTACGGGTGTCAGGAGTTATGGGGAGAAGACAGGAGAATGGGGTTCGGAGGGAAAGGTAAATTAGCCATGGATAGGACAGGTTTGGAGGAATTTGGACCAAATGCTGGCAGGTGGGACTATTGTAGCTGGGACATGTTGGCTGGTGTGGGCAAGTTGGGCCAAAGGGCCTGTTTCCACACTGTATCACTCTATGGGTCTATGCTTGAATGGTGGAGTAGACTTGATGGGCCGAATGGCCTAATTCTGCTCCTATCACTTATGAACTATCCAAGTTCTCCAGGGATGTCGGCTGCCCTGTTGAGTTATCTCTGTACTTTGTCTCTTTTTTTTGTGAAAATGTGATGTGGACATTGAACACACAGTGATGAGCGGACTGCTGGACGTACTGCGCAGTAAAGGAAAATAGTGGGCAAAGGTCACTCGCATTCTTTTATCGTCATTGTTAGCAAACTTCAACAAGCAAAGATTAAAAATTGAAGTAATTGCGAGCAAGTCAAAAACATGCAGGTGGTCAGAGTAAATGGCAGACAGGGAAACAATTAATCACAAATTAATCATTGGGTCTGTCCACATATGTGATTTAAATTAGATAAATAATATACCCACCTTGAATAAATTCAAGGCAATGATCTTAGAGAACTATAGTTCCACCATAGTCTCGGACAGAGAAAGCAATTAGCCAATATCTATGATCAAACAAAAAGTAAAATGAGATTACTGGTACAGAATAATATCCTCACGTTGATAGTCCACAAGCGTGCAGCAGTGAGACTATGTGATTGGGTTCATGGTGTTAAGGCAGACCAGATAACATGATTAAATAGCTCATAGATTGTAATGTCTTCATTTAATAAACTATACGTGATTACATCAAAAGCAATTATGTTTTAGTGTATGCGGTATATCCTAAATCAAATAGAAAATTCAAAACTGCAGATTAAAAGCATAATTTGTGCTTCTTTAGCACTTTTTATCACCACCATATGTCACAAAGTTAAAACGGATTGATTGAATTGATTAAAAGATACAGCGTGGAAACAGGGTCTTTGGCCCACGGAGTCCATGACAAGCATCGATCACTCCTTCACACCACTCCGATGTTATCCCACTTTCTCACCCACTCCCTACAAACTGGGGGCAATTTACTGAGGCCAATTAAAATGTGCAGGCGTTGACCGCTTTTCTGTTCAATATCTGTTCTTGGTTCACTGCAGCTTAAATCATTGGGTTTTTCGACAGTCAATGGCCTTAACGATGCTGAAGAACATGGTCAAGTCATGGCATTCATCGAGTTGTCAGACAACCTAGGCTCCAGCAAATCCACCGTGTGTTCATTAGATCAGGTATATCCTGTTGGACCTCAGCCCTTAATTGCTTGTAGACTTGGATCGTTTTTTCTGGAGAAAAGGTGGTTACTAACTACAAAATCAATTGCATTTGCAGTTAATTAGCTCCTGAGTCTCTTAGTTATTCGCATTAACCCAATCCCTAAAGAACTTGGATCAGTACAGTGCTGGAACTGATCCAGTTCCAGCGCAGAACATGATGCGATTATAAGCTAATCTCCTCCGCACGTGATCCATATCCCTCCATTCCTTGTCAAGATCGTCAAGATCCCTGCACTGGGACTTGAAAATGGCGCCAAATTGGCATCATTGTACACTGTTCCAGGGTACCACTGCTACACACTTGTACTGTATCCGAGATGCAGCAGGCAGTGAAGAAAGCGAATGGTATGTTAGCATTCATAGCAAAAGGATTTGAGTATAGGAGCAGGGAGGTTCTACTGCAGTTGTACAGGGTCTTGGTGAGACCACACCTGGAGTATTGCATACAGTTTTGGTCTCCTAATCTGAGGAAAGACATTCTTGCCATAGAGGGAGTACAGAGAAGGTTCACCAGACTGATTCCTGGGATGTCAGGACTTTCATATGAGGAAAGACTGGATAGACTCGGCTTGTACTCGCTGGAATTTAGAAGATTGAGGGGGGATCTTATAGAAACTTACAAAATTCTTAAGGGGTTGGACAGGCTAGATGCAGGAAGATTGTTCCCGATGTTGGGAAGTCCAGAACAAGGGGTCACAGTTTAAGGATAAAGGGGAAATCTTTTAGGACTGAGATGAGAAACAAAAAATTTACACAGAGAGTGGTGAATCTCTGGAATTCTCTGCCACAGAATGTAGTTGAGGCCAGTTCATTGGCTATATTTAAGAGGGAGTTAGATGTGGCCCTTGTGGCTAAAGGGATCAGGGGGTATGGAGAGAAAGCAGGTACAGGATACTGAGTTGGATGATCAGCCATGATCATATTGAATGGCGGTGCAGGCTCGAAGGGCCGAATGGCCTACTACTGCACCTATTTTCTATGTTTCTATGTTTATCTAAGATGTATCTAAATGCTCGTTTTTGTGATACTTTTACTGAACTGTATATTAAAATGAATTTCACTGTACCTCAATACATGTGACAACTAAATACCACACCAACCGTATGTCCATCCAAAAGCCTCTCAAACATCACTATTATATCTGCCTGCATCACTGTGGTGGCAGCACATTCCAGCAAAACAAAAACTTGCCCTACCCCAGAGTTAAACTTTTGTCCTCTCACCTTAATAGCCCTGTCCCACAGTACGAGTTCATTCCAAGAGCTCTCCCGAGTTTTAAAAAAATCAAACACGGTGTAAGCACGGAGAATGAACGTAGCGGGTACGTCGGAGCTCGGGGACGTCTCTTAGCGGCTCGTAACGCTAACGGCAGGTACTCGGGAAGACTCGCTAACGGCAGGTGAGCACGGGAAGACTCGTGAAGACTTTTCAACATGTTGAAAAATGTCCACGAGAGCCCCGAGTACTGACGAGTGGCCATTACCGTAAATCTCCGAGTTCGAATCAGGGCAAACTCGGGAGAGCTCTTGGAATGAACTCGTACCGTGGGACAGGGGTTTAAAGCTATGCCCATTAGTCCTTGACCTTTCCATGCTGGGGAGAAAAGTTACAGGGTGTCGACACTATCTGTGGCTCTCACATTTCTGTATATAATTCAAACACGTTTCTGAGAGACATTTTCTTCACTATGATGGGCTTTTGGGCCGTTCGGACACGGAAGAGTTTGTTTTTGCTCGTTGATTGAGATGAATCAAATGTTAATTGTGGGGATCTGTCTGTACTGAATGTGTGGGAAGGGACTGCAGATGCTGGTTTACACTAAATGCTGGAGTAAAGGGCCTGTCACACTTACGTGTCCTTGGCATGCAAATTACGCGACCTCAACCGAATTCGAGCCGAGACGGTCGAGCGAAGGTCGGGCGCGATTCCATGCGTACGCACAGCTGTCTGGAGCGCGTGACGTCATTTGAAGATGGACACAAAGCTGGAGTAACTCAGCGGGACCGGCAGCATCTCTGGAGAGAAGCAATGGGTGACGTTTCGTGTCGAGACTCTTATTCAGTCTGAAAAGAAGGGTCTTGACCCGAAACGTCACCCATTGCTTCTCTCCAGTCCCACTACTGCCGGTCCCACTCCTGCATTTTGTGTCTATCTTCAATTTTCTTGGCCCCGCTCTGGGTGTAGAAGTGGGGGCGGATCCGTACCGCAACGGCCGTGAGCCCCAGGCCGAGTTCGGCGATCGTTTGCCTGCTTCTGCTGCTGTTGGAGGTGAGACGTTGCGTCGCGCCAGGATCTTGGGCCTGTCCCACTTTGGCCGTCAGTTCCGTGACAGGCAGGTGGCGCGCGAAGATTTAGTTCACTGCAAGAATTTCGGAGCCCCGCGCGATGTCGCGCACAACTACATACCCCTCCGCGCTTCTAATTGGGACCGTCCCCGCGCTGCCATACGATGCCCGTAAGCCTCAAGCGACCACGAGGTCGCGTAATTTGCGAGCCAAGGACACGTAAGTGGGACAGGCCCTTAACTTAGTGGATCAGGCAGTATCTCTGGAGAAAATACATTTGGGTCGATGCAGGGTCTCGGTCTGTACTTAACTCTGTTACAGCCAAAGCTTACCAGGTGATCAGATAAAATATATTACAGTCCATGTAATCCTATCGGGAGATTATTAAAAAGAAAAATGGGATTGTCAATCAACACGGAAATCAATTAAATAGTTTTAAATGGTTGTGACGATAGACGTTTAATTAGGACATATACTTTGGTACACATTCTGGCAGAAAATTACATGGAGATGGGTATGTAAATCAAGTCTATGATTAAAGTCTGAAAAATGTTGCTTCCGTGAATACGTCACCTGCCTAGACACCGACTGGAGAGAAAAGAATTGTAAGTGCTTGGAACAATTTGACCAAAAAAAAGAACCAAAATGCTGGAGTAACTCAGCGGGTCAGGCAGCATCTCTGGAGAACATGGATAGGTGACGTTTCACAGAGTGCTGGAGTAACTTAGCGGGTCAGGCAGCATCTGTGGAGCGAAGGAAATGGGCAACCTTTCGGGCCGAAACCCTGAAGGAAATAGGCAACGTTTCGGGCCGAAACCCGGAAGGGTTTCGGGCCGAAACGTTGCCTATTTCCTTCGCTCCATAGATGCTGCCGGAACATGGATAGGTGACGTTTCACAGAGTGCTGGAGTAACTCAGCGGGTCAGGCAGCATCTCTGGAGAACATGGATAGGTGACGTTTCACAGAGTGCTGGAGTAACTCAGCGGGTCAGGCAGCATCTCTGAAGAACATGGATAGGTGACGTTTCACAGAGTGCTGGAGTAACTCAGCGGGTCAGGCAGCATCTCTAGAGAACATGGATAGGTGACATTTCGGGTCGGAACCCTTCTTCAGACCGGAAAAAGCAACAACCCTTCCAACCCAAAACCTCAGTCTGAAGAAGGTTCTCGACCTGAAACGTCACCTATTCATGTTCCCCAGAGATGTTGTCTGACCCGCTGAGTT
This sequence comes from Malacoraja senta, assembly GCA_038087875.1. Classification (NCBI taxonomy): domain Eukaryota; kingdom Metazoa; phylum Chordata; class Chondrichthyes; order Rajiformes; family Rajidae; genus Malacoraja; species Malacoraja senta. Next base: position 79,797,396 of record CM075981.1, on the reverse strand, counting down.
ACTCCAGCAATTTGTGCCCTTTTTTGTAAACCAGCGTTTACAGTTCCTCGTTTTTACATCTAACTGTTAAAACTTGTTTTAGTTGATTGTATTTATTTACAGTATCTGATTTGATTGGAGAGTAGTCAAAACAAAGCTTTTCATTGCACCTTGTAGGTGACAATAAAAAACTTAAACTGAACCAACCAATTTATTTAGCCGTTATTATAATACTTCAGTTTATTTTAACCTTTTCTGTAATGACGGCATGTTCTTTGTTGCATTTTTTCAAGATCTGCACCTTCAACAACTCCTTGCCTCCTCATATTTCCTCCTTGCAAATTAGGAATTTGCAGAACCCATACAACCATTAGCAATTGATTGTCTCCCAGCTCATGTTGCCTCCTATTCATTTTTTTCTAAAACTGATGATAGCTTAAATCATGAAACTTTAACTAACTCTCCTGGTTTTGGTGACTGGGAGAAGTCTACTTTGTCATCGACTGAACAGACTGGCCACAGTCGCCATCCTGCATGGCCCCTGTACACTCACACGGGCTTGGTGCAGAGGCTCTCTGAGTTTGCCCTGATTCGAACTCGGAGATTTACGGTAACGGCCGCTCTTAGGTACTCAGGGCTCTCGTGCACATTTTTCAACATGTTGAAAAATCTTCACGCGTCTTCCCGAGCTTACCTGCCGTTAGTGTTACGAGCCGCTAAGAGACGTCCCCGAGCTCCGACGTACCCGCTACGTTCATTCCACGTGCTTACCACGAGTTTGATTTTTTTTTTTAACTCCGGACTTGAATGAACTCGTACAGTGGGACAGGGCTTTAACTCGTCGGGATTGGCAGCATCTCTGGAGAGAAGAAATGGGTGACGTTTCTTGTCAGAAACGTCACCCATTCCTTCTCTCCAGAGATGCTGCCTATCCCGCCGAGTTACTCCAGCATTTTTGGTGCCAATTTTGTGCCCACAAACCTGCACGTCTTCTGAGTGTGGGAGGAAACCGGAGATTCCCGGAGAATTAAGGCAGAATAATTAAAAGAAAACTTCACTACTCACAATGAACTCCGAGGCCAAGAATACCAATTGAAATCAATAGGGCTTCAGATTATGACCTGGGGCAGTTCACGAGTGACAAATGCTCAATGTAACGTGACAGCACAAGGTGACAGATGAGCAGCATCTGTAATTCTGCAAGTCCTCAGACCTGTACACTTGTAAACACGTGTAGATGTCCTGGACTCGTGTTCAAACTAATTTCAGCAAGATCAGATTCATTTAAAGTCACACAGAGCGGATACAGGGCCTTCGGCCCATCTCGTCTGTAGATTAACCATATCAGTCTGCCTTTACTATTTGTATCCCCACACATATTATGCATGCTGCACATTCCATATGTGGTCCAGTCCAGATCTTCATCCCGACCCTGGACTATTAACGCAGCACTTCACTATCTCACAGACAGAGTTGATGCTGAATACGGAGACGATAGCATGTAATGTTTCCTCCGTTTGTGTTACAATAAAGACTGAGTTGTTACTCCTGTGTATGGGTCTCATTACATAACATCGTCCATGGCGACCAAGATGCTCCATCTAAGCTAGTCCCATTTGCCCTCGTTTGGCCCATGTCCCTCTAACTCTTTCCTATCCATGTACCTGTCCCAGTGGAATTTAAATACTATTATAGAACTTGCTTTAATTCCCTCCTCTGGCAGCTCGTTACATATACCCACCTCCCTCTGTGTGAAAGAGTTGAGTTAGAACATTCAACAGTACAGCACAAGAACAGGCCCTTCGGTCCACAATGTCTGTGCTAAACACAATGCCAAGACCCTTGCATATCTTTCTGCAAATAATTCATATCCCTGCATATCCATGTGCCCATCCAGAAGTCTTTTTAAATGCCACTAACATACCCGCTTCAACCACCACCTTGGTAGAGAATTCCAGGCACTCACCACCCTCGGTGTGTAAAAATAAAGTTGCCCTGCCCTCCCATAAACATTGCCCCTCTCACCCTAAAGCTATGCCCTCTAGTATTGGATTTTTTCATCCTGGGAATAAGATTCTGACCATCTACCCAATCTGTGCCTCAGGTCATTTTATATCCATCTATCAAGTCTCTCTGCAACCTCCACAGTTCCATGAGCAAACAATTCAAGTCGGTCCAAACTCTCCCTGTAGCTAATATTCCCTAATCAGGCATCATCCTGGTTAAATTAATTCCATTCCCTTAAAATTCCCATTGCGTTCCTCATTGCCTATTTAATTCTTGTTCCGCTTATTCTGCCGTGATTCCTATAATACTGCCACTGTTTTCTACTTCTTATCAAAATGTCAATAGGTTTGTCAACTTGAGTTAATTTTCACACTCCTTGCTTGGAGGTATTGATCCTGATGGGTCTACACCACACATATCAGCTTCGAGGTACCATGTACTACAGTTGACCTTCAAGACTTTGATGCACGTTGCAAACACAAGAACAATTTATCTGTGCACTGTCTGAAGAAGGGTTTCGGCGCCTATTTCCTTCGCTCCATAGATGCTGCGTCACCCGTTGAGTTTCTCCAGCACTTTTGTCTACCTTCAATTTTCCATCTTCTGCAGTTCCTTCTTAAACATTATCTGTGCACTTTCCTGGTTTTATTTTTAAGTTGCCAACAACTCCTGTGGCAGTGTATAGGTTGTAGTGAAGTTGAGCTTCGGAAAAATAATTTGTAGGATTTTAATAAAAATCACAAAGTATTATTATCTGAGAAGTATAAACACAAATATACAAGTGTCAAAATTTCCTCCTTGTCAGTTATCTGGCGACTTATTTTGATGGAATTGAGCTGAAGGAACATATAACAAAAAGCTTCCTCTAAATAAGCGACTTTGAGTCCTTGAAAAGCGCTATATAAATAAAATGTATTATTATTATTATTATTAATGTCACAATTCCATGGTTATTCAGCTGTTCAGAGTGATGATCAGTTTAATACTTCTAGCGTATGAACATTTGAGCCTTGTGGTCCCAAAGAGATTTCCCCACTTTAATAAAATGGTGGAATACCCCGATGATAGGCATCACCAGGGGCTGTTAGGAAGCTGGGAACTGAAGCAAATGGAAGTTAGGTTTGGGCCAAGAAGGGTCAGATCAGGAACAATTGTGGAGATGCAGCCAGGGATGTTTATGGAGATGGCTCCAGGGAAATTCGGAAGATGGAGCGGGGGCGAGAACGGGAAAAAGTGTCCAGCAAGTCAGGACTTGCAGTGATTGGGAACTAGAACCAGGAGAGCTGAAGGATTTAAATCTGAACTAGTCAGGATAAATGAAACTGTGAGATGAGCGTGAAGCGTGGATGAGTTGCAGGATGTTATTCGGCGGTGGGGATGGGTGCATTGGTATCCGATTGTTGAAAAATAATGGATCTTACCCCAGGGAATTCCAGGGCTCACTATTAAAGCCACAATGTGCTGGAAATGCCAAGAAACAGATATTCCCAGGATAAAATGGGGATAAGCAGGGAGTCACGATCTCACTTGATGCACAACTCCTAGCTTATCCTTATTTTAATCCTGGGAATTACTGGTTTTTGGCACTTCAAGCACAATGATGTGGAAATGGTAACGCATACGCTTAACTCAAACATGGAAATACCAGCAAATTTCGAAAGGAACACAGAATAAGTCCGAAGAAAGGCCCCAACCCAAACGTCTCCTATCCGAATTCTTCAGAGATACTGCACGACCGGCTGAGTTACTCCAGAGCTTTGTATCTTTTTTTTTTTGGTAAACCGGCACCTGCAGTTCCTTGTGTCTCCACCCAAAGCAAATGCTGTACTTGAAATATGAGCAGTAACATGCCGGGCTGGCCTGAAAAGAGCAGGTTGAAAGAAATAATTTAAGAAACTGGCAATGTACGCATCTTTCCTAATCCCTTGAGGCATGAAACGAGAAGCAGGGTCCTGATTTCTGCTGCTGATTTCAGCAGGTAACTCCAGCTATGCTTAATGGTATCAATCTCCAATTTCTAACTCCAGTCACCAGGGAACAAGATATCTCTACACCTGCCAGCATTTCCGTCACAAGTTGTCTGTAAATCTTTGGCTCTGTTTATCTGGCTGCAGTCCATTTTGAGACCACAAGTTACTTCCATCCAATGTTGTTTTAGCAGTGCGCTACAAATACTTCTGCTGAATCTGTGGCCATTGGTCTGTCATCACATTTGCTCAGACTATTTGACTGGTGCATGACACCACGGCTACGCTTGGCCAGGCCGACCCTGCAACTAGGGTTGCCAACTCTCTCATTCCCAAATAATGGGCAGAAGGTCAAATTAAGGGACAAGTTCCCGACGGCAATTCGTTGACCGACTCGGCCGTGGCTGGGTGAATGATGAGTTGGCCCGGGTGCTGGACTGCACACAAAGCCCAGCCCGGCGGGCCAGCTGAGGAGTTTTGGCCCAGGGCCACGCGACGTCGCGCGCAAAGTCTAGCACCCCATCCAAATCATGAACCGATGATCAGCCATGAGAAGAAGGGGTGGTGGTGGTGTCAGCGGTAAGTGAAGGTCCGAAGGTCGGACAGCTGGCCAGGCTGTCGACCGATGGGGCCAGGAACTGCTGCTGCACTCCATGGGCTGCACCACGTTGGGACGGGTGAGGCGGTGCCAGACGCAGCACTCCGACCGGACAGGCCCCTCGACACCGAGTAGTAGCAGTCAAATACGGGACAAACCAATTTAGCCCAATATACGGGATCTCCCGGCTAATACGGGACAGTTGGCAACCCTACCTGCAACATCGCCAGAACAATGGACCTTCAAGGCCAGGTCAAGAACTGGACACCTATAACAACTGGGACTTGAAAATAACGCCAAATCTGGTGACTCTGTATACTGTCTCAGTACACTACTGTACACTTGTACTGTATCTGAGATGCTGTAAGATGTATATAAGTGCTGACATATAGTAATACTTGTACTGAATTGTATACAATAATGAATTTCACTGTACCTCGGTACATATGACAAGTACCAATGATCATTGGTGGGAAATGGATTGTCTATGGCATAAAATGCAATAAGAACTATTCCGAGTTGGTGTATGCACTTTCTCCCTGTTTATGTGTGTTCTTCTTCTTCTAGCGAATGAAACATAAATAAACCAAAGGAATAGTTAGATCTCAAGCCGGGTGTTGAGCAGCCAGGTTGTTGTCTCTGTTGGCGTCAATGTCTGCCAGGCCCTGAGCTCCATTTGGTGGGTGGTAGAGCGGGCACCCAGAGATGACATGGTTGGCTGTCTGTTGTTCTGCTCCACATTCACAGGCTGGGCTCTGGCGGAGGGAGCCCCCATCTCCACACGCTGGCATTGAAACGCCCAACTCCAGTACCAAGTCTGTTGAGCTTCACCCATGCTCCTCTGGGGAGGTCAGGCGTGTGTGTATACTTTGGTATCAACATGTCATGGAGATTGTCCACAATGGGCGGCACGGTGACGCAGTTGCTGCTTCACAGCGCCAGAGACCCGGGTTCAATCCTGACTATGGGCGCTGTCTGTATGGAGATTCTACTTATTGCCTGTGACCTGCGTGGGTTTTCCCGGGTGCTCCGGTTTCCTCCCACACCCTAAAGACATGCATGTTTGTAGGCTAACTGGCTTGGTAAAGTTGTCAATTGTCCCGTGTGTGTGTGTGTGTGTGTAGGATAGTGTTAATGTGCGGGGATCGCTGATCAGCACGGACTCGGTGGGCCGAAGGGCCAGTTTCTGTGCTGTATCTCTAAAGTAAACTACGTAAATCCACCAGCCAACCAACCTCAGCAGAAGGGGACGCAGTGTAGGTAGCAGCGCACTCACCACCGAGCACTGTGGCAGTCGTAACGTGTGTTGGTGTTGCCTCGTTCACATGGGGACCCTGGTCCCGGGCGGATGATGCCCTTCACTGACACAGTGCAGCAAAAACATTTCCAGCTTTGCTGAACTGGGATGGGGTCCAAGCGAGAAAAGTACAGGTGTGGTGTTAGTGTACTGATTCTCATGTATTTTTGGCCAATTCACACTTTTCTTGCAGAGGATCAAACCATCCATTGCTATTCTGTGCAATACATGTTCAGCACACCAAAAACGGGCGGGCTCCCATTTACAGAAAAATAATTGTCATAAGGTCATAAGTGATAGGAGTAGAATTAGGCCATTTGGCCCATCTAGGTTACTCCACCATTCAATCATGGCTAATCTACCTCTCCCTCCTAACCCAATTCTCCTGTCTACTTCCCTTAACCTGACACTTGTACTAATCAAAAATCTATCTGTCTCAGCCTTAAAAATATCCACTGACGGCCTCCACAGCCTGCTGTGGCAAAGAATTCCACAGATTCGCCACCCTCTGACTAAAGAAATTTCTCCTCATCTCCTTCCTTTAATTCTGAGGCTATGATTTCTCGACCTAGACTCTCTCACTAGTGGAAACATCCTCTCCACATCCACCCTATCCAAGCCTTTCACTGTTCTGTATGTTTCAACGAGGTACCCCTTCATTCTTCTAAACTCCAGCGAGTACAGGCCCAGTGCCGACAAACGCTCATCATAGGTTAACCTACTCATTCCTGGGATCGTTCTTGTAAACCTCCTCTGAACCCTCTCCAGAGCCAGCATATCCTTCCTCAGATATGGTGCCCAAAATTGTTCACCATATTCCAAATGCAACCTTAGCAACACCAACAACTTCAGCATTAAATCCCTGTTTTTGTATACAAGCCCTCCTGAAATAAATGCTAGTATCGAGTTTGCTTTCTTTACTATCGATCTGACTCGCAAAACAAACGCAGCATTTACCAGAGTCCCAGTCTGAAGAAGGGTCCGGACCCAAAACATCTCCTATCCTTTTTCTCCAAAGATGCTGCCTGGCCCACCGAGTTACTTCAGTACTTTGTGTCGACCTCCTGGTACAGACTGCAGATCTTTGTTTTTGTATTGCAACGTTTACAAAACTTGGTAAAGGACACATGGTACGATGCAACCCTGGATGCATTCTAAAATGACCAACTCAGAACATACCATACTCCATGGTATGGTAAGTAAGTAAGTTTATTGGCCAAGTATTCACATACAAGGAATTTGCCTTGGTGCTCCGCCCACAAGTAACAACATGACATACAGTGACAGTTACAAATGACTCAGAAAACACTAAACATTAATAATAATAAAACATTAATGATAAAACATCATTGATCAAGCATGTGAACCAACAAAATACCAGATCAAAGGGAGGCTACAGATTTTTGGCTGTTGAGTAGGGCAACTACTCGTGGATAAAAATTGTTTTTATGTCTGGCTGTGGCAGCTTTGACAATCCGGAGTCGCCTTCCAGAGGGAAGTGATTCGAAGAGTTTGTGGCCAGGGTGAGAGGGGTCAGAGATGATCTTGCCCGCTCGCTTCCTGGCCCTTGCAGTGTACAGTTCATCAATGGAGGGAAGGTTGCAGCCAATAACCTTCTCTGCTGATCGGACGATTCGCTGCAGCCTCCGGGTGTCGTGCTTGGTGGCTGAGCCAAACCAGACCATAATGGAGAAGGTGAGAACAGACTCTACGATGGCCGTGTAGAATTGGACCATCATTGCCTGTGGCAGATTGTGCTTCCTCAGCTGCCGCAGGAAGTACATCCTCTGTTGTGAAACAGGTGAATTGATCATGGGGAACAAGGATATGGC
>CM075981.1:79561275-79789516 GCA_038087875.1 Malacoraja senta | reverse complement strand
TCTATGCTTCACCTTCTTTGCCCATCACCTCCGAGCCTCTGTCATCCCCACCTGGCTATTATCTGCCCATCAACCACTCCTCTTACAATGCCCACCCCCCCAAAAAAACCCTCTTGTCCAGGTGAAAGGTCCAAACTCCAAAATGTCATCTGTCCATTCCCCTCCACAGATGCTGCTCAACCTGCTGAGTTCCCCTAAAAAAATGTTTGTTGCAACAGTAATTCTTCTGCCGGACGTCCTGATCAATTTCTCCCATAAATATGCTATAGGAAAGATGCAATACAGCTGGAAGAACGCAGAGACGATTTAAGAGTATGTTGCCTTGACTCGGGGGCCTGAGCTACAGGCAGAGGTTGGGCAGGTGGGGATTTTATTTCTTGGAGCACTGGGGGCTAAGGGGCGATCTTATAGAGGTGTATAAAATCATGAGGGGAATAGATAGGGTGATTATGTAATTTTACCCAGGGTAGGGGAATCAAGAACTAGAGGGCATAGGTTTAAGGTAAGAGGGGCACGATTTAATAGGAAGTACATTCTATGTTCATACTAGGGCTGCCAATGTTCTCGCTCCCAAATAAGGGACAAAAGGTCAAAATACAGGACACATTACCAACGGCAATTCGTTGACCGACTCGGCCGTGGCTGGGTGAATGATGGGTTGGCCTGGGTGCTGGACTGCACACAAAGCCCAGCCGGCGGGCCAGCTGAGGAGTCTTGGCCCGCGCGACGTCGCGCGCCAAGTCCGGGGCCCCGTCCAACTCATGAACCGATGATCGGCCGTGAGAAGGAGGGGTGGTGGTGTCGGCGGTAAACGAAGGTCCGAAGGTCGGACAGCTGGCCGGGCTCCCGACCGACGGGGCCACTGGCGAGGTGCTGCTGCTGCTGCACTCCATGGGCTGCACTACGTTGGAACGGGTGAGGCGGGGCCGGACGCGGTGCTCCGACTCGACAGTCCCCTCGACCCGAGTAGTAGCAGTCAAATACGGGACAAGGGCGGTCCCGTGTGAGACAAACCAATTTAGCTCAAAATACAGGATGTCCCGGCTAATACGGGACAGTTGGCAACCCTAGTTCTAATTCAACTTTTTCCACACAAAGGGTGGTGGGTATATTGAACGAGTCGCCATCATTGGACAAAGTCAGCATGGATTTACGAAAGGTAAATCATGTCTGACGAATCTTATAGAATTTTTCGAGGATGTAACTAGTAGAGTGGATAGGGGGAGAACCAGTGGATGTGTTGTCGAAATCCTTCTGAAAGTCCAGATACAAGGTCCCACATAAGAGATTAGTATACAAACTTAAAGCACACGGTATTGGGGGTTCAGTATTGATATGGATAGAGAACTGGCTGGCAAACAGGAAGCAAAGAGTAGGAGTAAACGGGTCCTTTTCACAATGGCAGGCAGTGACTAGTGGGGTACCGCAAGGCTCAGTGCTGGGACCCCAGCTATTTACAATTGATATTAATGAACTGGATGAGGGAATTGAAGGCAACATCTCCAAGTTTGCGGATGACACTAAGCTGGGGGGCAGTGTTAGCTGTGAGGAGGATGCTAGGAGACTGCAAGATGACTTGGATAGGCTGGGTGAGTGGGCAAATGTTTGGCAGATGCAGTATAATGTGGATAAATGTGAGGTTATCCACTTTGGTGGCAAAAACAGGAAAGCAGACTATTAACTAAATGGTGGCCGATTAGGAAAAAGGGAGATGCAGCGAGACGTGGGTGTCATGGTACACCAGTCATTGAAAGTAGGCATGCAGGTGCAGCAGGCAGTGAAGAAAGCGAATGGTATGTTAGCTTTCATAGCAAAAGGATTTGAGTATAGGAGCAGGGAGGTTCTACTGCAGTTGTAGAGGGTCTTGGTGAGACCACACCTGGAGTATTGCGTACAGTTTTGGTCTCCAAATCTGAGGAAGGACATTATAGCCATAGAGGGAGTGCAGAGAAGGTTCACCAGACTGATTCCTGGGATGTCAGGACTTTCATATGAAGAAAGACTACTCGCTAGAATTTAGGAGATTGAGGGGGGATCTTATAGAAACGTACAAAATTCTTATGGGGTTGGACAGGCTAGATGCAGGAAGATTGTTCCCGATGTTGGGGAAGTCCAGGACAAGGGGTCACAGCTTAAGGATAAGGGGGAAATCCTTTAAGACTGAGATGAGGAAAAACTTTTTCACTCAGAGAGTGGTGAATCTCTGGAACTCTCTGCCACAGAGGGTAGTTGAGGCCAGTTCATTGGCTATATTTAAGAGGGAGTTAGATGTGGCCCTTGTGGCTAAAGGGATTAGGGGGTATGGAGAGAAGGCAGGTATGGGATACTGAGTTAGATGATCAGCCATGATCATATTGAATGGTGGTGCAGGCTCGAAGGGCCGAATGGCCTACTCCTGCACCTATTTTCTATGTATCTATGTATCTACGAGGTAGTAGACTCAGGAAATGCAACAGCATTAAAAAGGGATTTGGACAGGTATATGGACAGGAAAGGTTTAGAGTGATATGTACCAAATGCAGGCAAGTGGGACAAGCTTAGATGGGGCAACATGGTCAGCATGGACATGGTGGGCTGAAGGGCCTGTTTCCATACTGTATAACTGACAATGAACCATGGAGGAGTTTGTGTGTCCAAGTTGGTTGCTGTGACAGCAACAGTGATCACACTAAACCTTCTTGACCAGCTGTAAATGAAGACCCTGGCTATAATTCACTTGTCCTGTAAACTTTCTTTTGCTTAAGACTTTCCACAAAATGGACAAAAAGTGATTTTTGACATAAATGAAGGGAACTTATGAGAGTGAGAGTTCTCGTATTTATAACCGCGAATAAGGCCCTCAGCAATTTACATTGAACTAAGTTAACCGTATTTGACCTTTTGGGGGGGGGGGGGGGGATTTTCGGATTGGAAGATAAGGTATTAGGAAATCCAAAAGCCCCAATAACTGATGCAAAAGGCATCTTCTGCTGACTGTATACATTTTTTTAGTACTGTTACAGACAACTCGCACGCTGCAAACTCCCACAAACGGCAATGTGATCATGACCAGATATTCTATTATTAAGTGGTAGCATGGTGGCACAGCAGTAGAGTTGCTGCCATACAGCGCTTGCAGTGCCCGAGACCCAGGTTCGATCCTGACTACGGGTGCCGTCTGTACGGAGTTTGTACCTTTTCCCCAACACCGCGTGGATTTTCTCCGAGATCTGCGGTTTCCTCCCGCATTCCAAAGTCGTGCAGGTTTGTGGGTTAGTTGACTTGGTAGAAGTGCAAATTGTCCCTAGTGTGTGCAGGGTGGTGGTAATGTATGGGGCCGCAGGGCCTGTTTCCGTGCTGTATCTCTAAACTAAACTAAAATCAACCCACTCCTCATCTGGACACAAGGAACTGCAGGTGCTGCAATGTTGTGTAAAACACAAAGTGCTGGAATAACACAGCGGGTCAGGCAATACCACAGGTAGTAGTGGACGAGTCTGAAGAAGGGTCCGGACCTGGAACGTCACCCATTCCTTCTCTCCAGGGATGTTGCATGTCCCACTGAGTTGCTCCATCATTTTGTGTCTGTCTTCAATGTAAACCAGCACCTGCAGTTCCTTCCAACACATTGCTTATCCATGTCCTCCAGAGATGCAGCCTGACCTGCTGAGTTCCGCCAGCACAGTGTTTACAAGTTGGCCCATCGAGTCTGCTCCACCATTCGATCATTCGAACAAGCACTCCTTGGTGTTTGTTGAGGATTTCACATCCTTCTTCTAAACTGCCTGCTAAGACCATAAGATGTAAGAGCGGAATTAGACCACAAGACGTAAGAGCAGAATTAGGCTATTCGGCCCATTGAGTCTGCTCCACCATTCGATATGGCTGATCTATTTTTCCCTCTCAACCCAATTCTCCTGCCTTCTCACCATAACCTTTGATGCCCTCACTAATCAAGAGCCCACCAATCTCTGCTTTAAAAAATACACGATGATTTGACCCCCACAGCAGTCTGTGGCAATGATTCCACTAGTTCACCACCCTTTTCTGGCTAAATAAATTCCTCATCTCCATTCTAAAAGGTACGTCATAGATACATACTGTAGATACATAAACAATAGGTGCAGGAGTAGGCCATTCAGCCCTTCGAGCCAGCACCGCCATTCAATGTCACAAGTCAAGTCAAGTCACATTTATTTATATAGCACATTTAAAAAACAACTCTCGTTGGCCAAAGTGCTTTACATTTGTTATAAGAATAGTATAAACAAACAAACTACATACATATATACATATAGCCCTCGCTCAGAGGACGTCAAGAAAGGCTTGGGAGTATAGATAAGTTTTTAGTTTTGACTTAAAGGAGTCGATGGAGGGGGCAGTTCTGATGGGAAGGGGGATGCTGTTCCACAGTCTAGAAGCTGCAACCGCAAAGGCGCGGTCGCCCCTGAGCTTATGCCTAGACCGCGGGATATTCAGCAACCCCAAGTCGGCAGATCTGATGGACCTGGAGGTGGAGTGGTGGGTGAGAAGACTTTTAATGTAGGTGGGGGAAAGCCCATTGAGGGCTTTGTAGACATAGAGGAGGATCTTGAAATGTATACGGAACAGCACAGCGAGTCAGTGGAGAGAGGCCAGGATCGGGGTGATGTGGTCCCTTTTTCGGGTGCCCGTCAGGAGTCTCGCTGCGGCGTTTTGGACCAGTTGCAGGCGGGACAGGGAAGATTGGCTGATGCCAGTGTAAAGGGAGTTGCAGTAATCTAGGCGGGAGGAGGTAAATGTGTGGATGATCTTTTCGAGGTCATCAAAGTGGAGAAATTGTATTATTTTAGCTATCGTCCGAAGCTGAAAGAAGCTAGCTTTTACCACGGCATTGACTTGTTTGTTAAATTTCAGTGCTGAGTCAAATATCACGCCAAGGTTTTTGACATGAGGTTTGAGTAGTGGGGTAAGGCTTCCAAGGCTGCCTGCTATCATTTTGATTGAGTCCGAGGGGCCGAGAAGGATGACCTCAGACTTACTCTCGTTTAGATGGAGGAAGTTCTGGGCCATCCAACACTTTATATCCTCGAGGCAGTGTGTAAGGTTAAGCAGATTTGATTGGTTTTTGGGCTTCAGGGGGAGATAGAGTTGTGTATCGTCTGCGTAGTAATGGAAGGAAATGCCGTGCCTTTCAATGACTTGGCCTAAGGGGAGCATATACAGGGAGAAGAGAATGGGGCCAAGGATGGAACCTTGTGGAACCCCACAGCAGAGATTAGCTGGGGAGGAGAAAGAGTTGCCTATGGCTGATCATCCACAATCAGTACCCCGTTCCTGCCTTATCCCCATATCCCTCGATTCCGCGAGCCCGAAGAGCTCTATCCAACTCTATTTTGAAAGCATCCAGTGAATCGGCCTCCACTGCCTTCTGAGGCAGAGAATTCCACAGATTCTCAATGCTCTGAGTGAAAAAGTTTTTTCTCATCTCAGTTCTAAATGGCCCATCCCTTATTCTTAAACTGTGGCCTCTGGTTCTGGACTCCCCCAACATCGGGAACATGTTTCCTGCATCTAGCGTGTCCAATCCCTTAATAATCTTACGTTTCCATAAGATCCCCTCTCATCCTTTTAAATTCCAGTGAATACAAGCCCAGTCGCTCCATTCTTTCATCATATGACAGTCCCGCCATCCCGGGAATTAACCTCGTGAACCTACGCTGCACTCCCTCAATAGTAAGAATGTCCTTCCTCACATTAGGAGACCAAAACGGTTTATCACTCTCTCTCCCCATTGTAAACAACCCTACATTTAAACCTTCAATGTTAGACAAAGGTTTTTCACAATGGAAAAATCAAGGAATTGAGAAGATGGGTCATCTCTATAGGAAAGGTACCTTTCTTTCATTTCAGGAGTTACAGCAAACTTATGGACTCCACTCAAATGACTACTTCAGATATCTACAACTTAGAGATTATGTTAAATCAAATACACAAGACTACAGAACTAGAGATTCAGAAATTCTTGATGAATGTTCATCCTAATACAGATAAATTAATATCTTATATCTATAATATCCTACTAGATAGTGAGGCACCACTGACGGGATTATATAGGCAAACCTGGGAAAATGAACTAGGCCAACCAATAATGAAAGATATTTGGGATGAAAGTTTACAACATATACATCAATGCTCGTTAAATGCCAGACACTCTTTAATACAATTTAAAGTATTACATAGGTTACATTACTCAAAAACGAAATTAAACAGAATCTTCCCACATATATCTCCTATTTGTGAAAATGTCAGCATTTAGAGGCTAATTTAACTCACACATTTGTAAATTGTATAAACATTTAAAAAATTTGGAGGGAAATTTTACAAATAATTTCGGAAGTTGTCAACACCCAATTGGATCCCGACTCAAAACTAATAATATTAGGAATATCAGAACAAAGCCTAACACTTACTACAAGCCAATGAAAACTTTCTCGACTATAGTATAATAACTGGGAAAAAATTAATATCAAAATTTTGGAAAGGCCCTATAACCCCCACAATTAAAATGTGATTATAGAAATGTCGGAGACCTTACATCTGGAAAGAATTAGACTTGTCTTAATGGACAAACAAGAACACTTTGTCAGAATATGGTCTCCATTTATCGACTATATGAAGGGGTAGAATGGTTCGGCACAGAAAACTGACTGAAGCTCGAGCTGAGGATTAGATGAAAAGTTATACTTAATAATCTTCAAACCTATCTCCAATGTTGTAGTATTAGTAAATTATTCCATTCTTTCTTTTTAAACCATGCTTTTTTTTTTCTTTCTCTTTATTATTTTCTATCTATATAAAAAAAATTATGGAAGCAGAGTTATTAAATAATTGATAATATTTGCAATGTATGATTGATATATATGAAATGTTTTTATTATGTACTTGCTTCTAATACAAAAATTGTTTTAAAAAAAGGAGACCAAAACGGCACAAAATACGCCAGGTTTGGCCTCACCATGGCCCTATACAACTGTAGAAGGACCTCTGCTCCTCTACTCAACTCCTCTCATTATGAAGGCCAACTTGCCATTAGCTTTCTTCACTGCCTGCTGTACATGCATGCTTACTTTCAGTGACTGATGTACTAGGGCACCCAGGTCTCATTGTACTTCCCCTTTTCCTAACCTGACACCATTCAGATAATAATCTGCCTTCCTGTTCTTCCCACCAAAGTGGATAACCTCACATTTATCTACATCCTCAAAAAATTTCAGAAGATTAGTCAAGCATGACTTCCCCTTCGTAAATCCATGCTGACTTGGACCGACCCTGTTACTGCTATCCAAATGTGCTGCTATTACACCTTTGATAATCGACTCCAGCATCTTCCCCACTAACTGGTCTATAATTCCCTGCTTTCTCTCGCCTTCCTTTCTTAAAAAGTGGGATAACATTAGCTATCCTCCAATCAACAGGAACGGATCCAGAATCTATAGACCATTGGAAAATTATCACCAATGCGTCCACGATTTCTAGAGCCACATCCTTAAGTACCCTGGGATGCAGAGCATCAGGCCCTGGGGATTTATCAGCCTTCAGTCCCATCAGTCTACCCAACGCCATTTCCTGACTGATGAGAATTTCCTTCACTTCCTCCATCACCCTAGGTCCTCTGTCGCCGTGTACATCTGGGAGATTGTTTGAGTCCTCCCTCGTGAAGACAGAACCAAAGTACCTGTTCCACTCGTCTGCCATTTCCTTGTTCCCCATAATAAATTTACCCGTTTCTGTCTTTAAAGGACCCACATTTGTCTTAACTAATTTTTTCCTCTTCACATACCTAAAGAAGCTTTTACTATCCTCCTTTATATTCTTGGCTAGCTTACTGTCGTACCTCATCTTTTCTGCCCGTATTGCCTTTTTAGTCACTGTACCTTCTGTTGATCTTTAAAAGTTCCCCAATCCTCTGGCTTCCCGCTCATCTTTGCTATGTTATACGTCTTCTCTTTTATTTTCATACTGTCCTTGACTTCCATTGTCAGCCACGGTCACTGACTCCCCTTCTCCCCTTAGAATCTTTCTTCATCTTTGGAATGAAATGATCCTGCATCTTCTGGATTATTCCCAGAAATACCTGTCATTGCTGTTCCACTGTCATCCCTGCTAGGATATCTTTCCAGTCAATTTTGGCCAGCTCCTCCCTCATGGCTCCATAGTCCCCTTTGTTCAACTGTAATACTGACACTTCCGATTTTCCCTTCTCCCTCTCAAATTGAAGATTAAAACGTATCATATTATAGTCACTACCCCCTAATGGCTCCTTTACCTCGGGTTCCCTTATCAAATCCGGTTCATTACACAACACTAAATCCAGAATTGCCTTGTCCCTGGTAGGCTCCAGTACAAGCTGCTCTAAGAATCCAACTCGGAGGCAATCCACAAACTCCCTTTCTTGGGGTCCAGTACTAAACTGATTTTCTCAGTCTACCTGCATGTTGAAATCTCCCATAACCACCGTAGAATTACCTTTGTTACATGCCAATTTTAACTCCTGATGCAACTTGCATCCTATATTCGGGCTACTGTTTGGGGGCCTGTAAACTCTCATTCGGGTAATTTTACCCTTACAATTCCGCAATTCTATCCACAATGACTCTACATCTTCTGATTCTATGTCACCCCTCACAAGGGACTGAATTTCATTCCTTACCAACAGAGCCAACCCACCCCCTCTGCCCACCTGTCTGTCTTATCGATAGGATGTATACCCCTGAATAATCAGTTCCCAGCCCTGGCCCTCTTGCAGCCATGTCTCTGTAATTCCCACAATATCATACTTGCCAATTTCTAACCGAGCCTCAAGCTCATTCACATTATTTCTTATACTTCACACATTCTTATACAACACTTTAACTTCGGTATTCACCTCCCCTCTCACACCGGTTCCTATTTCACCTGACCTTGCTCTCTTATCCCTTCTTGAACTTTCCGTCCCATTAATTCGTGTGTCTTTCGTAACTTTTCTTGTACTCTCTTCCCCTTTAACTATATCCTTATACTCCCAATTTGTCAACCCCTCCCCCCCTATTATTTAGTTTCAACCCACCCGTGGAGCACTAGCAAACCTGCCTGCCAGAATGTTGGTCCCCCTCCAGTTAAGATGTAACCCGTCCCTTTTGTACAGCTCATCCCTACCCCAGGAGAGGTCCCAGTGGTC
Source organism: Malacoraja senta (assembly GCA_038087875.1). Lineage (NCBI taxonomy): Eukaryota > Metazoa > Chordata > Chondrichthyes > Rajiformes > Rajidae > Malacoraja > Malacoraja senta. The sequence continues at coordinate 79,780,338 of CM075981.1, read as the reverse complement.
TATAAATCTAAATCCCTGCACCAGCCCCCCCAGCCACACATTCTGATCCCCCTATCTCCCTGTTCTTGCCCTCACCAGCATGAGGTACTGGAAGCAATCCAGAGATAACCACCCTAGAGGTCCTGCTTTTCAGTCTTCTTCCTAACTCTCTAAACTTACATTGCAGAACCTCCCTCTCCTTCCCGACGTCGTTTGTGCCTACGTGCACAACCACTTCTGGCTGCTCACCTACCCTCTCAAGGATGTTCTGAAGTCGGTCCGAGACATCTTGGACCCTGGCACCAGGGAGGCAACACACCGTCCTCGAGTCCTCTGATCCCCGACTCTCCCACAAGTGGAAACATCCACTCCAGATCTACTCTATCTAGTCCTTTCATTTATGATCGGCTGATTACGTTGGCATCCACCGCTTGATGAAAAATCCGCTAACTGAATTGAATCCACATATCATTCCTCATAAGGATGGACAAGCCAACACACCCGAGGCCTATATGTCCTTGACTCTGCCTCCGTCAGCAGGACATCAACCTTTTAACAATCAACGTTGTCTGGCAGGACATCAATTATGTCAATTTCTACTAAACCTCTGACCTGCCATGGCCCTGAAGTTCAGCCAATTCTATTTTTAAAGGCATTGATGACAAAAGCAGGGGGTATTGGCTCTGATTAAGCTATCACCGCACCGTTGAGCTGCACAATATGCTTCCGTGAGGAATGCCAAAGAGAAGCCACTTTCCATATGTTAGTATCACTGCCCACTTAATCATTCATTCAGTGGTGCAATCTGAACAAAACAAACACACTGAAGATAAAACATTAAAAAGATTAGGCCGGTTAACTATCACTGCTTTCTGGAATGAAATTAGCTTTGTTTTAATGGCTAAATATTGTAAATTGGATAATCAAAGGGTATTTTAAGGTTGCACGACATTTCAGCTTTGAACATCCTGTTGTAACTTTTCTGCCTGATCTTTTAAATTGGCATTTGTTTATGAGGTGCATTTTCACATTGAGTGGAGGAAGGGACTGCAAATGCTGGTTTACACTGAAGATAGACGCAAAAAGCTGGAGTACCTCAGCATCAGACAGCATCTCTGGAGAAAAGGAATAGGTGACTTTTCAGGTCAAGAAGGGTCTCGACCCGAAACGTCACCCGTTTCATTTCTGCTACCTGACCCGCTGAGTTGCTCCAGCATTTTGTGTCTATCTTCACATTGAGTGAGGCAGCTTCACTTGACTCAGGGAGTGCTCATTCTGCTTACCGAACTAGCAGGCAGGAAGTCAGAGGCAAGGAAAGAGAAAGATAGATTCTTGATTAGTACGGGTGTCAGGGGTTATGGGGAGAAGGCAGGAGAGTGGGGTTGAAGGAAAGATAGATCAGCCATGATTGAATGGCAGAGTGTTTAAGAAGGAACTGCAGATGCTGGAAAATCGAAGGTAGACAAAAATGTTGGAGAAACTCAGCGGGTGCAGCAGCATCTATGGAGCGAAGGAAATAGGCAACATTTCGGCCCGAAACGTTGCCTATTTCCTTCGCTCCATAGATGCTGCTGCACCCGCTGAGTTTCTCCAGCATTTTTGTCGACCATTGAATGGCAGAGTAGACTTGATGGGCCGAATGGCCTAATTCTACTCCTATCACTGATGAACTTATGAAACTATAATGGGTTACTTACAATGACAACTGGAAAATGAAAAGGATGAAACACTTTGAAAGATGAAGAGCCTTCTGACTTGGTGATGTTTTGAATGTCCCAGTCCCCTGACCCGACAATGGTTCACATTCTTTGATTCTCTGATCCTCTAAGGGTTTCACTGTCCTGTACATGTGACAATAAGATACTCTTTACCGTGATTGTTCAGTTTCGCTGACACCTGCTACAGTTGAATGGGGGCAATATGGATCACATGGCTGCAGAGGAGATTAGTTTAACTTGGCATCGCATTCAGCGTGGACATTTGTGGGCCAAATGGGCCTGTTCCTATGCTGCACTGTTCTATATTCAGATTCCTCGCCCACTGAACGAACCTGTGTTGCTTTAGGTTCCCCAACCCTCTAACGCCAAGTGTCTGTCACTGCTTTTCCATCTGTAACCCAATCCTTCTGTCAGACGCTGCTACTACCCATGGACCTGCTCCGCGACACAACAGGCTGGTGCATGTACTGGAACCTCCAGACAACCAACCTTTTAAGGATTTTAAAAACTAAGGCACAGGTGGAGTAACTCAGCGGGTCAGGCAGCATTTCTGGAGGACATGGATAGGCAACGTTTTGGGTTGGGTCCCCTACTTCAGACTGAGTAGTGCGGGGGGGGGGGGGGGGAGGAAAGCTGGAGGAGCATCAGGGGCAGTAAGTACCAAAGATCCTATAGCGAGCAAGATAGATCACTCGGCGAAAAAGACGTAGTACGGTCATGGGCAGAATCATGGGTTATTTTCTGCCCCATTTCCGTAACCGGCTTCCGTCTCCACACCAAAGATCCCATAGCGGAGCAAAGATAACTAGTGCGGAGACGGAAGCCAGTTACGGAAAACATCCTCGTAAAAATAAAAGTTATTTGATAAAAATCTTCTCCTCATTTTCAGAATTTTAATTTATTACACAAACTGTTCCCCCGCAACGTTGATTACACTGCGGGTCGGGTCGGGTTACTGAAATGGTTGAAAAAAAGGCCCACATTCCGCTCCATTGCGTACTACACATCAGCCCATTGCATTTAGAAGGAGTGGTCTATCTTGCTCACGCTATAGGATCTTTGGGCAGTACAAACCAGGCGAGTAATAGGTGGAAAGTACACATAAAAGCTGGAGAAACTCAGCGGGTGCAGCAGCATCTATGGAACGAAGGAGATAGGCAACGTTTTGGGCCAAAACCCTTCTTCAGACTCATAGAGATAGGTGGATACAGCCGAGGGTTTGCTTGGCAGATGGGTGGGAAAAGGACAGAGGGAGAACAAAACAAAAGACGCAAGATAAAGTGAGAAGAGGCATAGAATGTAAGCCAGGAGAAGGGATTTAGGTGGAAGGGGATTGGGGGGGAGGGGGGGTTAAAAAAGAGTGGATTATTTTCATTTTGTTCACTATACAATTGAATGTTGCAAATTTAAGCAAAATAACTGTTCAAACATTAGAGAAACCCTTGAAACATGTAGCAATAATTTAGCCGAGAGGTTCAGGTACAACAAATCCAAAAGATATTTGATAACAGATAGATGTTTGTTTCATATTAACCACACCTGCCAGGTTACTGCGCAGTTCAAGTACTTGAGTTTCTTTGCTTGTGGTTTAGCTGCAGCCCTCGTGCCTGCCTGGCTGAGGGTTTAAGACCCACTTGAACACAAAACCCAGCTTGCTGTTATTTCCTCCTTTGCAGCCCTTGTGGTTGAGGCTCAGAAGCAGCTTAGCAAACGTTACCCTCAGGTCAGCAGCTAACTTCGCCTGAACTGTGATCACATCTGAATAGATTTCGCTCTGACTGGTTTGCTTCCATGCGAGGTCAACGTCAGATCTTAAGCTGCACACCAACAATTAGGTTGAGAACATACAAGGCACAGAGTCATGGAGCACGGAAACAGGCCCTTCGGCCCAATTTGCCCAGGCCGACAAAGATGCCCCATCTCCGCTTGTCCCACTTTTGCTCACACTTGGTCCATATCCCTTTAACCTGGGATAGCTGGTTTACACCGAATATAGACACAAGAAGCTGGAGGTCAGGCAGCATCTCTTGAGAAAAGGAATAGGGTCGAGAACCTTCTTCGGACTGAGAGTCAGGGGAGAGGGAAACGTGAGATATGAAAAGGTACATAGAAAAAAAATGAATGAAAGTTACGCAAAAGGACAAATCAAAGCCAGCAACGATGATCAAGGAGAGGTGGAGCCCACAATGGTCCATTGTTGGCTGTGGAGAAGGTGTAAACGAGTAATACAAACAGATAAGCCAAGGATGTTGAGCTCTACATGTTCACAATCAGGGGGCAAATGCATCTTTAGAGGTCTTCGGCAAGTGTGTCATAATGGACAGAGATTGGAAAGAATATCTGAAGAAGGGTCTCGACCAGAAACGTCACCCATTGCTTCTCTCCAGAGATGCTGCCTGTCCCGCTGAGTCACTGCAGCATTTCGTGTCTGTCTTGGTTGAAAAGAACCCCACCAGGTGCTTTGCTCCACCATTTAACCCACACCTGACCTCCATTCCACCATCAACCCATCCCTCTTGCTTCACCCACAACACGCTCTATACTTTTCCCACAGCTTTTCACCGGCACTTAATACCTTCCTGTTCAGACAAGAACCCTTTTTGGCCAAAAACACTTAATCCTGATTTCTCTCTCTAAAAAGATACCCAGATCTTCAATGTGTCTTCTCGCAGTTTTGATCTGCTCACATCAAAAAGGGAGAGGTTGCACATATTTAAAAAATGTCATTAATGTTATTTCAATATTACATTATTCTGCATAAAGTATCAGTGATTATGTTGAAAGCAGTTACAACGTTAAGCAAGATGTGGAAGTTTTCATAATTGCAAAGGGATCTCTGCTGCCTAAAGACAGACTTGAAGTCTTAATTAAATACATTTTGCATAGATTTGCAGTTGTTGTTAAGACAGTTCCATTAATGCCTTTTCTGCATTGAATGCAAGGCTATGATAAATGAATTTAATCTCTCAGTTAATCTGTAGGAAATCCAGCAATCACGTTATAAAGGGAAGTAATCAGTGATAAAATGGAAAATAAATTTCAGAAAAGATGCGTTATTTCTGGGAAGTCCATCAAAACGGTGCGACAGATATTCTCAGATTGAAATCATCGCTGCGTTTCATAATCGTCTGTCACTCCTGCTCAAGTCAAATTTTCCAAAACAGCAAGAAGAAAGCAATTTGCCCTCGGCCTGCAGTTAGTTACCATCTTCACTGGTTCCTCGGTTAGTGGACCCACGAGGACAGATACATAGATACATAGAAAATAGGTGCAGGAGTAGGCCATTCGGCCCTTCGAGCCTGCACCGCCATTCAATATGATCATGGCTGATCATCCAACTCAGTATCCCGTACCTACTGAGTTGGACCTGATACCCCATGATCCCTTTAGCCACAAGGGCCACATCTAACTCCCTCCTTAATACTAGACCAATGAACTGGCCTCAACTACCCTCTGTGCAGAGAGTTCCCAGAGATTCACCACTCTCTGTGTGAAAAAGTTTTTCCTCATCTCGGTCTTAAAGGACTTCCCCCTTATCCTTAAGCTGTGACCCCTTGTCCTGGACTTCCCCAACATCGGGAACAATCTTCCTGCATCTAGCCTGTCCAACCCCATAAGAATTTTGTACGTTTCTATAAGATCCCCTCTCAATCTCCTAAATTCTAGCGAGTATAAGCCAAGTCTATCCAGTGTTTTCTTCATATGAAAGTCCTGACATCCCAGGAATCAGTCTGGTGAACCTTCTCTGCACTCCCTCTATGGCTATAATGTCCTTCCTCAGATACCCTGGACTGTAAGTTGGGTTGGAACCAAGGAGTGCTGCATCATTAGAAGTGCCTTCTTCTGGATGAAATGTTAAGACAAGCTATGTTAAGCTTAGTTCACCCTCTCAAGTGGGTATGAAAGGCCATGTTTCAAATTTTATTTTGGGGAAAAAAAAGAGAATTCTTTATACATATTTATGGCTCACCCAATATCTGATTGTTGGACTTTTATTATATTATCGTTCATGGGAGCTTGCTTGTGCAAATTTCAAATGTATTTCATCAGGCAACTGAACCATCCTACCAGCATCTAGACAGCAGACCTGAGCTACTATCTACCTCATTGGAGACCCTCAGACTATCTTTGATCAGACTTTACTGGTATTATCTTGTACTAAACGTTATTCACGATGTCCCCTTCATCATGTATCTGTACACGGTGGATGGCTCAATTGTAATCATGTATTGTCTTTCGGCTGTTTAAGAAGGAACTGCAGATGCTGGAAATCGAAGGTAGACAAAAATGCTGGAGAAACTCAGCGGGTGCAGCAGCATCTATGGAGCGAAGGAAATAGGCAACGTTCGGGCCGAAACCCAAACGTTGCCTATTTCCTTCGCTCCCTAGAGGCTGCTGCACCCGCTAAGTTTCTCCAGCATTTTGTCTACCTATTGTCTTTCAGCTGACTGGTTAGCACGCAACAAAAGCTTTTCACTGTACCTCGGTACACGTAACAATAACCTAATGACCATGACAGATGGTAAAATAATTTTGGATGCCATGTGGTTGTTAAAAGTGCCACAGAAATCTAATTTTTTTAATTTTTTTTGCATATCATTTCATTTCCAAAGGCCATCGCCTCTCAGATTCTCTCTCGATTCCGGTTTGGTGTCTCCTGCCCATTTTCAGCAAGGCCCTGGCACTGCATTAAAGCTGCTGGATCTAAAGCTTTTGTTGTATCATAGCAGAGATCGGAATCATCTCTGAAAGCACCAAGATGGTATGCTTCTGGTATAGAAACATAGAAAATAGGTGCGCATGAGTAGGCCATAGGGAATGCAGGAAGACGCAAAGTGTACCATTAATACCATGAATGCAGCATCAGCTGTTACTGTGCCAAAAAAAACAGGTTCAGCAATGGGAAACATAAGAAGCAAATTGAAATTTTTAAGGGCCTGTCTCACTTGGCGATTTTTTTAGGCGACTGTCATAGTCGTAGCAGGTCGCCGAAAAACCGGCGACTGAACTATGGGCCTGTCCCACTTAGGTAATTTTTTTTGGGCGACTACTGGCAACTACGACAATGGAATTCACCGAAGTCAGTACCGGCGACAACCCTTCGTCACCTGGCGACAACCTACGCCATCCTGGCGACAACCTATGCCAGCACCATACGTCAGGAGAAGACAAGCTACGACAAGCCCAAGTTTTGAACATTTCAAATCCAGCGGCGACCAGAAAAACGCTATGACATTTTGGGCGACTGAGGAGACGACTCACGACCGTACGGCGACACCCCGGCGACCGCCTAGTCGCCGGCAGTCGCCTAAAAAATCGCCTAAGTGGGACAGGCCCTTTACTTTGCTGTGAGTTGGATTTGCAGATTGTTGGGGAAGGAATGGTTTCACGAGGTGCAATTTCCTCCTCAGGCAAGAGTACAACAGTGAAACGACTAAACTATTTTATGCGTGCATCATAATAATCTTGGGTGAAATAACTAATTTGAATCCATGCTACAGTCACTGGCTTCCATCTTGCTTTGCTGATTATTATCAGTCAGTACATATTCGTAAGGTGTGCAAACTCCATAAACTTGCTGAACTGGTCTCATTGCCAAAATTAACTCGTGCGGCAGGTTTTCTTTAAAGTGAATCAATGCTATTTCAACAACTTCAACCCTTTAGGCAAAAGATTTATTATTGTAAAGGGTTCAAAGAACAGCCAGTTACATAGAAAATTAATGTTAATGGAGAAAAAAGGAAGGGCAGTTTTGCTCAAAAAGTATTTGTGAAATAAGGTGTCGGAGAAAACCACCACAGATAAACTGTCACAAAAGAGCTAGCATTGAAACAGCCACACATACACCTGGAATGCATCTCACAGCACCTTACTTTTGAATTTCAATGCAAGAAGCAGAGTAATGAACAATTAAAAATACATTTAAAATTAGCCTGTTGGTCGAGGGAGAAATGACACCCAGCCCATCAAGAAAAAAGAATTTCTCTTCTTCAAGAAGTTGTACAAGGCGTTGGTGAGGCTGCATTTGGAGTATTGTGCGTAGTTTTGGTCACCCTGCTCAAAGGAAGGCAGAGGAGCGCAGTTGAAGGAGGGAGCGCAGGAATTGGCTGCAGAATCTAAACTAGTTAATCAGTAAATTGGTTAATTGATCAACAAATAAAAGCAGGGCTTGATGTAGGGGAGTTGCCTTGTTGAGGTGAAGTGCCTTGGAGATAGTGCGAGTCTTTGGCTCAAGAGTGCCTTGGAAGGTACAGTGTGAGCTATTGGCTCAAGAGTCTTCGGCGAGGAGGCTGAGGCAGGGAGACTACATTGAATCGGTTCTGCGTGTGTCTGATATTTTAAACTTGTGACATATTGCCATGCAGAAGGAGGCTATCGGCAACAGAGAAGGGAATAGGTTTCACTCAACTCTGAGCGTGTCTCATTTGTGATTTTGTCCATTGAAGTAATGGCAGGCAAGTTGTACAGTGTCTCCCCTGCAGAATATGGGAAGTCAGGGACACTGCTGGTGCTTCTGACAACTACACCTGCGGAAATTGTGTCCAGGTGCAGCTCCTGAATGAACGCGTTTCCTGGACAAGACCTACAGTGAGGTTGTCACACCGAGGATACAGGAAGAGCCAAGGTGAATTGAAACCCATTTAAACCCTTCACACTATGATTTTCCCTTTTTGGGAAGCAATCCTGAGATCACTGCTTTGCAGGTCCTGCTTTTCAGTCTTCTACTCAATTTCGTAAACTGGTGTTACAGAACCTCCTTACTCCCATATCGTTCGTGCCAACATGCACAACAACCTCCGGCTGCTCCCCCTCACTCTTGAGGATGCCATGCAGCTGCTCAGAGACATCCTAGGACCCTGGCACCAGGGAGGCAACGCACCATCTGGAGTCTCGCTGCTGCTGCAGAATCTCCTGTCCGCACCCCTGACAATCGAGTCCCCACCACTATGGCTCTGCCTGACATCACTGTTCCCCCGTTGAGCCTCAGCACCAGGGTTGGAGTCACCGCCCTGGCTGCCACTCAATCTTGTCGTGTCTTCCACTCCGACAGCTCCCAAGAGGGTGTACCTGTTTTTAATAGGTACAGGCACCGGGGCTCCCGCACTCCATGTTTACTGCTCTTCCTCATCGTCAGAGGTGACATTACGAATGGTTCGTCTATATGGGTGGAGCCGAGGAATAAGAAAGGGATGATCACCTTGTTGGGGGTGTACTACAGACCCTCGAATAGTCAATGGAAATTAGAAGGACAAATGTGCCAGGAGATTGCAGACAGCTGCAGGTTAAATAAAGTTGTTGCAGTAGGGGATTTTAACTTTCCCAAAAAGGGAAAATCATAGTGTGAAGGGTTTAAATGGGGTGCAATTTCTCAAAAGTGTTCAGGAGAATTTTCTTGAGCAGTATATGGAGGCCCCTACACATGAGAGGGCAAGGCTGGATCTAGTATTGGGAATTGGGAAGGGCAATTTAATGAAGTGCTTGTGTAGGAGCCTTTGGGACAGGTGGCCACAGTTCAATTGGGTTTAAGATAGTTATGGATCGGGACGGAGAGGGTCCACGTGTTAAAATGCTCAACTGGTGTAAAGGCCAACTTTGAGGGTATGAGAGAAGGTCTCGCTCAAGTTGACTGGAGAAGGTTATTTGAGGGGATAGGAACATCGGCCAACTGGGATGTTTTTAAAAGTGTTCTGAAGAAAGCTCAGGATGTGTACGTTCCGTTAGTGAAGGGCAAAGCAGGCAAACAAAAGGAAGCTTGGCTGATGAGGGAAATTGAGACGTTAGTCACAAACAAGAAGGATGCATGGGACAGGTGTAGGCAGCTGGAATCAAGTGCATCCCTGAAGGAAGGGAAGGAAGGAAGGAAGGAAGGGGAGAGAGAGACGGAGAGACAGATCTCAGGAATCAAAGCGGTCACCTCCGTGGTGGAGCCACAGGAGATGGGCAAGGTCCTCAATGAGTATTTCTCCTCTGTATTTACCGAGGAGAAAGACAGTAGGACTGAGGAACTTGGGGCAGTCATAGAAGTGTCTTGAGAGCAGGTCAGTGTTACCTTCGAAGAAGTACTGAAGGTACTGTTGTGTACTGTTGTCATGCAACTCAACTTCCTTAAATTAAACAGTAGCAAAACAGAATTTCTCCTCATTGGCTCCAAATCAACACTCACTAAAATTAACAACCCCACTCTCACTATTGACGGCACCACTGTCTCCCCATCTCCTCAGGCACGCAACCTTGGCGTGATCCTTGACTCAACCCTCTCCCTTGAGCCTCACATCCGCCATGTTGTCAAAACATCATTTTTTCACCTCCGCAACATTGCAAAAATCAGATCGTCTCTCACACCCCCGCTGCTGAAAGACTCATCCATGCCTTCATCTCCTCCTCCGGACTGGACTACTGTAACTCTCTTCTTTTCGGACTCAATTCCAGCAGCATCAAACGACTCCAACTGGTCCAAAAGCAGCCGCTCGACTCATTACCCACACCAAATCCCTGGCACCACATCACCCCAGTTCTCAAAGAACTTCACTGGCTTCCCATTTCCCACCGGATCACCTACAAAATCCTGGTCCTCACCTACAAAGCCCTCAACAACCTGGCCCCCCCTTATCTCATTGACCTCCTCGTCCCCCTACCAACCCTCACGGTCCCTCAGATCCACATCAGCTGGTCTCCTCTCCACTCCGAAATCAAACCTCTGCACTTTTGGAGGCAGAGCCTTCTCCAGGGCAAGCTCCCAGGCTCTGGAATTCCCTCCCACAACTGGTCCCGAAATTCTGAGTCCCTCACCATCTTCCAGTCCCGCCTCAAGACCCATCTCTTCACCTCTGCATACCCTAGTCCCATGTTCCCCTCCCCTCAGCTTACTGCTACTATTTTGTTTTGTTTATTCCTGACTCCAATTGTAAAGCGACTTTGAGTCCTGAAAAGCGCTATATAAATAAAATCTATTATTATTATTATTATTATGAAGGTAGATACATCTCCAGGCCTGATCAGATGTATCCGAGGACATTGCGGGAAAATAGAGAGGAAATTGCGGGAGCCCTGGTTGAAATTTATGAGTGTCCTTAAATACAGGAGAGGTGCCGGAAGACTGGAGGGTGGCCAATGTTGTGCTTCTTTTCAAGAAGGGCTGCATGGAAAATGCTGGGAACTATAGGCTGGTTGAGCTTAACACTGTAGTTGGAAAGTTACTCGAGAGTATTTTGAAGAGATAGGTTATACCGGCATTTGGATGGGCAAGGGGCTGATTAGGGGACAGTCAGGATGATTTTGTAAGTGGGAGGTCGTGTCTCCACAATCTTTTTTTTTTTTTTTGAAGACGTGACCAAAAAGGGTCAATGAGGGCAGAGCTGTTGATGTTGTGTGCATGGATTTCAGTGAGGTATTCGACAAGGTTCCGCATAGTAGGCTGCTCTGGAAGGTTAGATTGCATGGGATCCAAGGAGAGACAGCTGAATGGATAGCAAAATTGGCTCCATGGAAGGAAGCAGAGAGTGATGGTGGAAGATTGCTTCTCAGACTGGATGCCTGTGACTAGTGGTGTGCCTCAGTGTTTGGCGCTGGGCCCATTACTGTTTGTCATCTACATCAATGATTTGGATGAGAACATACAGGGCAAGTTTAGCAAGTTTGCTGATGATACAAAAGTTAGTGGTTTTGCAGATAGTGAAGATGGTTGTGAATGTTTGCAGCAGGATCTGGATCGAATGGCCAGGTGGGTGGAGGAATGGTTGATAGAATTTAATACAGAGAAGTTGAGGTGTTGCATTTTGGGAAGTCGAACAAGGGTAGGACCTACACAGTAAATGATAGGCCTCTGGATAGTGTTGTAGAGCAGAGGGATCTTGGAGTACAGGTACATGGTTCCTTGAATGTTGAGTCGCAGGTAGATAAGGTGGTCAAAAAAGCTTTTGGCACTTTGGCCTTCATCAGTCAGAGGATTGAGTATTGAAGTTGGGAGGTCATGTTGCAGTTTTACAAGATGTTGGTGAGACCGCATTTAGAATATTGTGTTCAGTTCTTCGCACCAAGTTATAGGAAAGATATTGTCAAGCTTGAAAGGGTTCAAAAAAGATTTACGAGGATGTTGCCAGGACTAGGTGTGAGTTATAGGGAGAGGTTGAGTAGGCTGGGTCTCTATTCCATGGAGCGTAGGAGGATGAGGGGTGATCTTATAGAGGTGTACAAAATCATGAGAGGAATAGATGGGGTAGATGCACAGAGTCTTTTAGCCAGAGTTGGGGAATCGAGGACCAGAGGACATAGGTTCAAGGTGAAGGGGAAAAGATTTCATAGGAATCAGAGGAGTAACTTTTTCATACAAAGGGTGATGGGTGTATGGGACAAGCTGCCAGATGAGATAGTTTGAGGCTGGGACTATTCCATCATTTAAGAAACAGTTAGACATGAATAGGACAGGTTTGGAGGGATATGGACCAAAAACAGGCAGGTGGGACTAGTAGCTGGGACATTTTTGGCTGGTGTGGGCAAGTTGGGCCGAAGGGCCTGTTTCCACACTGCATCACTCTATGACTTGAAGGCCTGAACTATGAGGCTATGGCTAGGACTTGTATTCCTTGGAGTGTAGGAGCTTGAGGGGTGATCTTACTGGTGTATAAAATCCATAAGAAGAAGAGTCTTTTATCTAGAGTAGTGGAATCACAAAACTGGAGGAACCGGGTGTAAGGTGAGAGGGTAAAGATTTAATAGTGGGTATATGGAACAAGCTGCCAGAATTTGTAATTGAGACAATCAATGTAGCAGCATTTAAAAGATACTTGGACAGATACTTGGATAGGAAAAGTTGAGAGGAATATGGGCCAAACATGTGCAAAATGGGACCAACTTAGATTGGGCCGAAGGGGCCTGTTTTCTTGCTTTACGACAATGTGCTCCGATAGTTTAATTCTACCTGCAGTAACAAATCGGACCAGAATTTAGCATTTCATCATATATTCGCTTAGAATGCAACAAGCAGTTGAAAAGTATAGGGAGGAACTGCAGATGCTGGTTTAAACCGAAGAAAGACAAAATGCTGGCGTAACTCAGCGGGACAGACAGCATCTCTGGAGAGAAAGAATGGGTGATGAAACGTCACCCATTCCTATCTTGAGATACTGCCTGTCCCGCTGAGTTCCTCCAGCATCTGGTGTCGATCTCGGCAGTTGAAAAGGCAGTTTACAGCGGCAGGACTGAAGCCATTAGAAAACAAATATATCCAAGTACATAAAGGGCCTGTCCCACTTGCCGATTTTTTCGGCGACTGCCGGCGTCATATTAGTGCCGCCAAAAGATTTTGAACATTTCAAAATACAACGGCGACAGAAAAACGTTGCGACACATGAAAAAAGCACCAAGCGTCATACGTCACGCCGCAAATTTTTCGGTGACCTGATACGTCAGTCAATGCTGCCGGCAGTTGCCGAAATAAATTGCCAAGTGGGACAGGCCTTTAATCCTTCTTCTCACAGCCTCAGTCCCCTGCAAACCACACTCCTTTCTGTTTTTGCAAGCTGCAAATGGAGTGAACATGCACCTTAAATCTTCTCTCTCTCCACAACACACCCTACCTTTGTCATTTTTTTCGTTGCAGCTTTCCAAAACTTCAAACCAGCCGAGAATTGCAGAAACAACTAAATGCTGATGTGCACGAGGCCCAAAGTGGCACAGACAACAGAACAAGCCTCGTACATTTAACCGACGAGCATTTCTCCCTCCCACTCTGCCATCCAGGTCACAGGTCGTAGCTTGGATGGATGGATGGAGGCAGAACTGCCGAGGGCTTTGTGAAGAACAGCACGGATGTAAAAATGGGAATTAAATAGAGAATTGAAGTTTACAGACATTATTACAAATGTGAGGAGCTGCATCAGCAAGTAGACATGTCACAGCAATGTAACAACTCCTGCATAGTGATCTAAACACATATTTTCTCCATCTCCCTGAATTCCACAGTAGATACAGGATATATCGCTAGGTACCAGCGGTGGTGCAATAAAGAGCATATGTACTTAGTGCAGTTCAAATTACTATTTGATCAATAATAAGATCATGTGATAGGAGCAGAATTAGGCCATTCAGCCCATCAAGTCTACTCCACCATTCAATCATGGCTGATCTATCTCCCCCTCTCAACCCCATTCTCCTGCCTTCTGCCCATAACCTCGGCGATCGCTTTGCTGAACACCTCCGCTCAGTCCGCCTTAACCTATCTGATCTCCCGGTTGCTCAGCACTTCAACTCCCCCTCCCATTCCTAATCTGACCTTTCCGTCCTGGGCCTCCTCCATTGTCAGAGTGAGGCCCCGTGCAAAATTGGAAGAAGAGCACCTCATATTTTGCTTCGGTAGCTTACACCCCAGCGGTATCAACATTGATTTCTCTAACATCAAATAGCCCTTGCTTTCCCTCTCTCTCCATCCCCTCCCCTTTCCCAGTTCTCCCATCAGTCATACTGTCTCCGACTACATTCTATCTCTGTCCCGCCCACTCCCCGGACATCAGTCTGAAGAAGGGTCTCGACCCGAAACGTCACCCCTTCTCTCCAGAGATGCTGCCTGTCCTGCTGAGTTACTCCAGCATTTTGTGTCTACCTTCGATTAAAACCAGCATCTGCAGTTCTTTCCTACACATTCTGTTCCACAAAGCAATCAGCCAGTCATTTGCATTTGATCTTTCAACAAGGAGTCCACGTTGTAATCACTGAAAATATATTGGATTGGAGGTTGTATATAGGAATCAGCTGAAAGGACTGCTTGGGTCCATGGAAGGTGGGAAGGGATGAGATAAAAAAGCAAGTGTTTTATCGAAGGTAGACAAAAATGCTGGAGAAACTCAGCGGGTGAGGCAGCATCTATGGAGCAAAGGAAATAGGCAACGTTTCGGGTCTATAATGCATTTTTAACTTTGCTTTTTATTTTATTTTAATTCTTCTATTTTCATTCATTTTATTATTTCATTTTATTGTATGACATGTATTTATGTGAAGCACATTGAGTCTGCCTCGTGTATGAAATGTGCTATGTAAATAAAGTTGCAGTTGCAGTCGAAACTCTTCTTCAGACTGTTTTATCGACTATTGTTTTCAACCAATTAAATAAAAATGTAATTTAAGGAGAAGTAGTACCTTCGTACTTTTAGTTCCACCTGTGGCAGCAAGCAAGACTTTATATTATTGCATCTTTCATTACAGATTCCAATATTCTCTCTACTGCAGATGTTAGATTAACTGCTCAGCAGGTCCCTGCTTTCACTTTTCTTCGTTTCTCAAGTAGTGGGATCACGTTTACAACCTTCCAAGTCCCAGGAAAAACTCCAGGATCGATATAATTATTACAGTCTCACAAGGTCATAAGTGATAGGGAATTCGGCCCATCAAGTCAAATTCAATCATGGCTGATCTATCTCTCCCTCCTAACCCCATTCTCCTGCCTTCTCCCCATAAACTGTGACACCTGTACGAATCAAGAATTTACCTATCTCGGTCTTAAAAATATCCACCGAATTAGCCTCCACAGCCTTCTGTGGCAAAGAATTCCACAGATTCACCACCCTCGGACTAAAGAAATTTCTCCTCATCTTCTCCCTAAAAGAACGTCCTTTAATTCTGAGGTTAAGACGTCTGGTCCTAGACTCTCCCACTAGTGGAAACATCCTCTCTCATCCACTCTATCCAAGCCTTTCACTATTCTGCATGTTTCCACTTGGTCCCCCCTCATTCTTCTAAACTCCAGCAAGTACAGGCCCAGTGCCAACAAACGCTCATCATAGGTTAACCTACTCATTCCTGGGATCATTCTTGTAAACCTCCTCTGGACCCTCTCCAGAGCCGGCACATCCTTCCTTAGATATGGGGCCCAAAATTGTTCACAATCTCAAAAGCCACCTCTTTCAAAACACTGCAATGTGAATCATTAGATTTTAGTCGCCTCAACTTCGCTAATGCTTTCTTTATGAATAGTTATTTCACTTAGTTCCTCATTCTTGCTGGACCCTTGGTTCATGAATATTTCTTGCTGACTTGCTCCATGACGATAAACAGAATCACAGGTTACTTCCTCTGCCATTTCCTTATTGTTAATTATAAATTCTCCCATCTGATGGTAAGGGTTTACACTGGCCCTGGCTAATCTTTTCCCTTTTACATTCCTGTACAAGCTCTTACAGTCTAAACATACAACGGTACAGCACAGGAACAGGTTCTTGTGTCCACAATGTCTGTGCCAAACACGATGCTAAGATAACCTGATCACATCTGCCTAAACGTGATCTATACCCCTCCATTCCCCACATATACATGTGCATAGACATGTGCAGACCAATTGGCTGGATATTTAAGGACATCTTCAACCTTTCACTGGTGTAAGAGGTTCCTTCCTCCTGCATAGGGGCATCTTTTATACTTTTGTACCACGAGGAACATGATGTCCGGCCTCAATGAGTATCATTTGGTAGCACTTACAACAACCGTAATGAAGTCCTTTGAGAGGTTGGTTATGGCGTGAATCCACTCCTACCACACAAATGGCCTGGGTCTGCTACAGTTTGCCTATCACTACCACATGTCAACAGCAGATGCTATCTCACTGCTGCTCCACTCTGCTCTGGATCATCTAGGCAACAGGAACACTTACAACAGGCTGTTGTTCATTAACTGCAGCTCAGTGTTCAACTTTATCATCCCTTCAAAACTTCATCATAAAGCTCCAATGCCCTGGTTGAGAGGGAAAGATAGATCATGATTGAATGGCAAAGTAGACTTGATGGGCCGAATGGCTCCTATAACATGAACTAATCACAAAGCAGGGGCGCCAGTGCCTCTACTTTCTCAAAAGTTTCAAGAGATTCTGCATGTCACTGAATATTCTAACAAACTTCCATATACAGAAACTCCCAGACTTGCATAATAGGCAACTTGTGTAAACTCACACTTACATAGAGATACTTTATGCCCACTGATGCCCACGTGGCCTCCGCATCAAATAGTAACTTTACTCGTGCATAGTAGCACTTTCGTTTCTGACTTGCGCAACATGCGACTTACGCAAGAATCCACGGGACGTAAGCCTTATGCAAGTCGCGAGAGTCTGTACTGTAGAAATTATCCTGACTGGTTGCACTATGGTCTGCTACAGCAATTCCATGTCTTCCCAATTACACCTGCAATGTGATTATGGAGAGGGACCAGTGTCATTATCCCCCTCGATGGCAATTCCACCCTTCTTGAAAATTGCTAATTAATACAATATAACTGCCTCTGGTGGAACCATCATTCATAATGAGCTCCACAACAAGAGCAGCTTTCATCTCTTCAAGCCTTCTGTTATGTAATTAAGATCTTTGCCGAACAAACATTAACTAGTTTCAGTTGTGAAACTTCCCATTGATCACCAGCCTCATCAGCATGTATCAAGTTGTGAACAGAGGAAGATGACTGAACGTTATTGCCTTCCATCACAGTGGGAAACGTTGATTCTGCTGTGGTGGATGTTTATGTTAAACTCTATCGTGTGTTGTGTTATTTTTATTTGTATGGCTGTATGGTAACTCAAATTTCACTGCTCCAATTGGTGCATGCGACAATAAATGTGAACTTGAACATGTGCCATATTTCACAAAACTCAACATCCTTTTACGATTCCCTTAACCTCAGTTACAAGAACTCTTCTGGTGCCTTCCAACTCAAATAATCAAATTCAATAAGATTAAGATAGACACAAAATGCTGAAGTAATTCAGCGGGACAGACAGCATCTCTGGAGAGAAGGAATGGGTGAGGTTTCGGGTCGAGACCCTTCTTCAGACTAAGATTATGGTTGGGAGTGGAGGCTGCCTGATAGATCACAAATTAGGGTACAGATAAAGGGTGAGATAAGCAAGTTCTGCAGTGACCACATGTTGGGCTTGGGAAAAGACACTGGGTTGGCAATTAGGTAGATGGCAAAGGGTTACTGAAATAAGGGCCATGATTTGACCCAGGGGTTCGGGAGTCAGCACGAGATCAGGAGGCTTAGGGGGATGAATGAGGCCTATTTTAAAGGGTTTCCAATTCAGCAATGGGGTAACTGAGAGTACCCAGGACAACTTGGTCAAATTGCTTCCACAATAATCTTAAAGGAGCATTGCACAATGAGTGATGCTACCCTATGCGTGACTGATGGTGGGAAGTGAGGCAGTCACTCAAGAGTGGACCATTCTGGGAAGTGCTTGGTTGAATTCTCAAAGTGACACAGAAAGGGTCACCGTCATATCTAAATTACATAAACCTGAAAAAAAAAAGTGATCGGAAATCTAGGCCAGTTTTGATTTTGGTCAGGGCAAAGTCTCTGAAGAAATATTTTACTAGTGATTTTGGTATTCCTTTCCTTTTAAAGCATCTCTCAATGAAATGAGATTCTGAGAGAAAGTATTCGTTGTCTAATAAAGGAGAATAGAGGGATGTGGATCACGTGTGGCTAGAGGAAACTAACATACCCTGGCATCATGCGCGGCACAGACATTGTAGGCCAAAGTCGCCTGTTCCTGTGCTGTACTGTTTGATGTTCTGAATTAAATCATTTCTTGATAACCATTGTCATTGTTTTAATCCAATTTGTAATTTGCCAACAGCAGTAGTCGGGTGGCATCAGTGGTCATGATGAATCTTGCTTCTGAGGCCCACAACACACAATTCCTGTTACAATAAATCAGGAAGAAATGATTGTTGCTGTGAAATAGTAAAATTAAGCTTAAGATAAGCTTGTTTCTACAAGACTCACCAACACACCAGAATCTCCAGTGACCGAACACTATGGAATCATGCAAAATATCTACACTCGTATCTAATTTATATGATTAGTGTCAAGGCTATTTACTTTTCTGCTGGATTCATAGGCTTGCGTCAGGTAAAGATCACACCAATAAAAGCACATTATCTCATCGAAGGGTCCCAACCCAAAGCGTCATCTAACCATGTTCGCCAGAAATACAGAATAAGCCATTTAGAACGGAGACGAGGAAACACTTTTTCTCACAGAGAGTGGTGAATCTGTGGAATTCTCTGCCTCAAAGGGCAGTGGAGGCCGGTTCTCTGGATGCTTTCAAGAGAGCTAGATAGGGCTCTTAAAAATAGCGGAGTCAGGGGATATGGGGAGAAGGCAGGAACGGGGTACTGATTGGGGATGATCAGCCATGATCACATTGAATGGCGGTGCTGGCTCGAAGGGCCGAATGGCCTACTCCTGCACCTATTGTCTATTGACTTGCTGAGTTACTCCAGCACTTTGTGTCTTTTTGTTTATATATGTCGCCAACTGATGAACTGCAGACTGCTTTAGATTATACTTTGGTCAGGATTCACGCCCTGTCCCCTGAGGTAGAAGCCAGTGGGTTCAACTTCCCACACCAGAGACTTGAACACAATCAACTCTGACGACATAGCGATCGGAAAATATCAGAAAGTGCACCGCAGGATACAGTGGGTATTGTCAATGGCGTCAATCTCACTTCCAGATAAGACATGAACCAGAGGGAAATAAATGGGAAACTAGCACGAGATATGATCCTATCTGTTTCCCAGTGGCTGGCACTAGCCAGCATTATCGCTTAGAATTATTCCTCGTGGTTTTCCAATACCTAACAATTTTAACCATCCGAGGTAAACTAACCTCCATTGATCATGGAGTCATGGTTATACTGCGTGGAAACAGGCCCTTCGGCCAAACCTGCCCACACGGACCAACGTGTCCCATCTACACTAGTCCCACCTGCCTGCATTTAACCCATATCCCTCTAAACCAGTCCTATCTATATACATGTGTAGGAAGGAACTGCAGATGCTGGTTTAAACTGAAGATAGACACAAAATGCTGGAGTAGACTTCTTCACACTGAAGAAGGGTCTCGATCCGAAACGTCATCCATTCCTTCTCTCCAGAGATGCTGCCTGTCCCGCTTAGTTACTCCAGCATTTTGTGTCTATCTTCTATCTATATACCTGTCTAAATGTTTCTTAAACGTCTCGATAGTACCTGTACATTGCGACAGTACCTGCAAAGGCAGGTGGATAAGAAGTAGAAGGATACATAGACAAGGATATTTTACTCAATAACTTTGTGAAGGAAACTCCGTAGGAGACAGATCCTGGCAGAGAAATTAAGTAAAACTACAACGCTACAGGTTAAAAATTACATGGTTAACGATCTATTGCAATATGTGTAATTTGTCCCTTCCCTCACTACCTATTTTGTGGAAGTGAACAGATTCTGTTAATACAACTTGTCACTCCCAAGATTGGAAATACTGTTTCTGTCCTTTGCACACTTTCAAGAAACCAATTAACCTTTAAGAACAGAGTTAGAAGTTTTGTACTCAGAACAAATACAAAAATCTGTAGATTCTTTCAACATGCTCATATCTAATTATTCCAAACACAATATTTTCTAATGACTAATTTCAGCGGAGATTTTACAGACTAGGAAAATCGGAGGATTTTAAGATAGCAAATAAGAACATATTTCCCCTGGTAGAATGGTCAATAATAAGAAAAACACATTTTATAACAAATGGCTTGTGAGTTTAGTTTAGAGATAGAAACATAGAAATGTAAAAAAATAGAAAATAGGTGTAGGAGTAGGCCCTTGAAGCAAGCACCGCCATTCAATATGATCATGGCTGATCATCCAGAATCAGTACCCAGTTCCTGCTTTCTCCCCATATCCCTTGATTCTGTTAGCCCTCAGAGCTCTATTTAACATCCAGTGAATTGGCCTCCACTGCCTTCTGTGGCAGAGAATTCCACAGATTCACAACTCTCTGGGTGAAAAAGTTTTTCCTCATCTCAGTCCTAAATGACCTACCCCTTATTCTTAAACTGTGACCCCTGGTTCTGGACTCCCCCAACATTGAGAACATTTTTCCTGCATCTAGCCTGACCAATCCCTTAAGAATTTTATATGTTTCTATAAGATCTCCACTCATTCCTCTAAATTCCAGTGAATACAAGCCCAGTCGATTCATTCTTTCATCATATGTCAGTCCCGTCATCCCGGGAATTAACCTGGTGAACCTACGCTACACTCAATAACAAGAATGTCCTTCCTCAAATTAGGAGACCAAAACTGCACACGATACTCCAGGTGCGGTCCCACCAGGGTCCTGTACAACTGCAGTAGGATATTTATCCACATTATACTGCATCTGCCACGCATCTGCCCACCCATCCAACCTATCCAAGTCACCCTGCAGCCTCATAGCATCCTCCTCGCGGCTCACACTGCCACCCAGCTTTGTGTCATCTGAAATTTGGAGATACAGCATCGAAATAGGCCCTTTGGTCCACAGAGTTCATGCTGATGATTGATCACCCATTCACACTAGTTCTACACACTGGCTCCACACTAGGGGCAATTTACAGAGGGCCAATTAACCTGCAAGTCTTTGGCTCGTGAGAGGAAAGCGGAGCACCTGGAGGAAACCCACGCATCACGGGGAGAACATGCAAACTCCACACAGACACCACCCGAGGTCAGGATCAAACCCGAGTCTCTGGTGCTGTAAGGCAGCAGCTTACATAATCGTGCCCCAATGATGCAGACGTGAGATTTGTTATATTTGGAATCCATTGATCATCAAAACACCTCCAATTGTAACACAACAGGGCTATATGGGGATTTTTTTTTTTGAGATAGCCCCTTCTAAGTGCTGGCTACAGATATCGTGAGCCAAGAAGCTATTTCTAAAATTGGAGGAAATGCACCTCATATTCCGCTTGGGCAGTCTACACCCTGGTGGCCTGAACGTTGAATTCTCCCAATTCTGCTAGCCCTGGCTGTCCCCTCCCCTTCATCAGCCATCTGGTTGTCTCCTCCCCTCCCCCAACCCTCGGGCTCCTCCTCCTCCTTTTCCTTTTTTCCTTTCTTCTCCCCACCCCCTATCAGTCTGAAGAAGGGTTTCGGCCCGAAACGTTACCTATTTCCTTCGCTCCATAGATGCTGCTGCACCCGCTGAGTTTCTCCAGCATTTTTGTGTACCAGCTATTTCTAGTGGGTTGATTCTGTTGTAGTTAGGATACAGGGAAACCTAGAAGTGGCTTGCATGGTCCATGTTCATACTGCTTGTTATGCAGAACACTCAAAGACTGAAGAAAAGGAGTAATGGGTTTCCCTTCAAGAGGAAAGTATAAAGAAAGAACAATTGGTCCCCTGAGGGTATGCCTGACACTTCATAAGCTTACCATACCATGGTTCCAACCTTACTCATTAAATATCCTAAAGGAAAAGATCTATCTAATCTCTGCTTCTGAAATTGCAGTGGCGGTGACACCTCTTACTTGGCAAAACTCCAAAATGGAATAGATTGCTCATATTCAGACTGAATGAAAATTAGTAACAGCTTAGTTGGAAAACAAAAGATGTCTCCATTACTATTGTGACATTTGTGCTTCTCTTGATAACAAAAAGCACAATCTACACATAAGTTCACACCATTAATTACCTAATTAGGCAAGGCGGGAATGGACAGGTAAAGCAAGGAGGAGGACCCATGTGAAGTCTTCTATCCAGACCCCCGCTAAATGAGGGTGACACGGTGGCAAATCGGTAGAGTTGCAGCCTCACAGCGGCAGAGACCCAGGTTTGATCCTTGCTAGCGCACTGTCTGTGCAGAGTTTGTACGTTCTTCCTCTGACTGCGTGGGTTTTCTCTGGGTGCTCCAGTTTCCTCCCACATTCCAAAGACGTGAAGGTATTTGCAGGTAAATGGCTTCTGTAAATTGCCCCTAGTGTGTTGGGATTGGATGAAAAAGTGGAATACATATCTGTGTTCCGTTATTCCATTTCGAGACACATGGCAATAAAGCTCTCGACTCTCTCTTGAACTAGTGTGAACGGGTGATCGATGGTGGCTGTGGACTCGGTGAGCCAAAGGGTCCCAACCCAAAATGTCACCTATCCATATTCTCCAGAGATACTGCCTGACCGGCCAATTTACTCCAGCACTTTGTGTCCTATTCCAGTACCCTTCTTTTTTCTCTTTCAACACACCAAGCTGTTCCTTTTCAGGTACATACCCATACTCTTATTTTCATAAACAGAGCACTTTCATTCAGCCATACTTGACAAGTCTGAAGAAGGGTTGTCTATTTCCTTCGCTCCATAGATGCTGCTGCACCCGCTGAGTTTCCCCAGCATTTTTGTGTATCAAGTAGAAACATAGGATTGGTTATTTAGACTTACATGAACTTGCTCCACCAATGTATGAGTAGGAAAGAAATGTAGATGCTGGTTTAAACCGAAGATAGACGCAAAAACCTGGAGGAACTCAGCGAGTCAGACAGCATCTCTGTAGAAAAGGACTATGTGACGTTTCGGGTTGAGACCATTCTTCAGACAGAGTCAGGGGAAAGGGAAACGAGCTTTATAAGTAAGTAAGTTAGTTTATTGGCCAAGTATTCACGTACAAGGAATTTGCCTTGGTGCTCTGCCCACAAGTAACAACATGACATACAGTGACAGTTACGAATGACTCAGAAAACACTAAACATTAATAATAATAAAACATAGAACATAGAACAATAAACTATAGTTGTGGGAGTCAGTAGGTTTATAATAGATCTCAGTCCATAGTCTATCTCCTGTGATGGAGATGGTGAGATCAAGAAAGGGGAGGGAGGTGTCGGAGATGGTCCAAGTGAATCCGAGTGCAGGATGGAAATTGGTGGTGAAGCCCCCAAAAAAGGAACCTCGTTTCCCTCTCCCCTGACTCTCAGTCTGATGAAGAGTCTCGACCCGAAACGTCACCTATTCCTTTTCTCCAGAGATGCTGTCTGACCCGCTGAGTTACTACAGCTTTTTGTGTCTATCACCAATCTATAACATCCACTCATTTGTCACACATCTCTCTTTCCCCCAGATCCCTTCAGAAATGATCTGGAATTCTCTGGGCGGTGGAGGCAGGTTCTATGGATGCTTTCAAGAGAGAGCTAGATAGGGCTCTTAAAAATAGTGGATTGGGGATATGGGGAGAAGGCAGGAACGGGGTACTGATTGGGGATGATCAGCCATGATCACATTGAATGGCGGTGCTGGCTCGAAGGGCCGAATGGTCTACTCCTGCACCTATTGTCTAAATGTGGTTTCACAAAAATCTTTTAATTTCAGATTTTGAGTCATTGTAAGCTACAGCATGGAAACAGGCCCTTCAGCCCATCGAGTCCCGCTTACCAATGATCACTCGTTCGCACTAGTTCTAGGTTATCCCACTTTCTCATCCACTATCTACACACCGGGGGAATTTATAGAGGCCAATTAACCTACAAACCCACGTCTTTAGGATGTAGGAGGAAACCAGAGCACCCGGAGGAAACCCACACGGTCACAGGGAGAACGTGCAAACTCCCCACTGCTAGCACCCGGTCAGGATTGAACCCAGGTGTCTGGTGCTGTTAGGCAGCAGCTCTACTAACTGCGTCACTGTGCTGTCAATAAACAATAGTGAATTGTTAAAATTAACAATTGACCAAACGTTAATTGTCATTTGCAGAAAAGAATTCCAATTTTCTATCTTCCTTTGCAATAACAAGTATTTGAATTTTGGACTATTATTGAAACAGGAGCTTCAGTCTGCTGAGTCCACACTGGTTGTGAGCATCGGTTTACAGCCTCATTGTATTCTCCCTGCATTCCTATCAACTCTTCCCCGACTCCACACACTATGGGCAATTCAGAGTAGCTAATTAACCCCTAGCCGGCTGGCCTCTGGGAAAAAAAACAGCAGTGTCTTCAGAAAGCTGACGCAGTCACAAGGGAAAAAAAGTGCAAACTCCACACAGACAGCGCTGGAGGTCAGGATTGAACCTGGGCCACTGGAGATGTGAAGCAGCAGATCCACGCTGCACCACGTGCCTCCTTGTGGTTGCTGGACTTCCTCATCCACAGAACTCGTTTCTCTCTCTCTCTCTTTCTACCTCATGAGATCTTGAAAGCATCAACCTCATAATCTTTAAAAAAGCAAAGAAATATAATCCTAGTTTGTGCTGATAGAGGAGTTATTATTATGGTCTCTCGGTGATGCTATCAGTTAACAAGATATTGAGCAGTACAGGACATTGGGGTCGTTTATGAGAATGGACAATGTTACTGAAATCCATCTGCTGCAGAACTGAAATTTGTAACACAGACCAAGGTGGTCTGAATTAACGAGAACTTTCATGTACATCTTATATGTGAAGTCTTCTATCCAGACCCCCGCTAAATGAGGGTGACACGGTGGCAAATCGGTAGAGTTGCAGCCTCACAGCGGCAGAGACCCAGGTTTGATCCTTGCTAGCGCACTGTCTGTGCAGAGTTTGTACGTTCTTCCTCTGACTGCGTGGGTTTTCTCTGGGTGCTCCAGTTTCCTCCCACGACCAGGTTCAGGAACAGCTACTTCCCCACAGCCATCAGGCTATTAAACCTGGCTCGGACATAACACTGAACTTTACTAGCCAATGTTGTTATTTGCACTAGCCAGATGGTTCTTGTAATGGAATCTTGAAATCCAGGCACTATTCTGATCAATCGACAATACTTTGGCCCCACTTCCTCTCATGCTTGTCACAATGGAAACTGGCTCAATCAATGATGAATGTTTTGTCTCTGCACAGTTTTATAATCCAGGAGCTCAAAACGCTAACTTGATTCATATGGCTTCAATGTTTAGTCATATTTTATCCAGCTATTTGATGACATGAGTGACTATCCTGGTTGCCAGTTTAAACTGCTACAGCAATCTGTAGAAATTGCTGAATGTCACCAGCATCCAGAAATTTTCAAAAATCACTGGTAATCAATTCAATAATGAAAGTTCTGGAAATATTTTAAACATAAAATATTAAGACGGAAAGACGGAGTGCAGAGAAGATTTTACGAGGATGTTGCCAGGACTCGAGGGCCTGAGCTATAGGGAGAGGCTAGGACTTTATTCCTTGGAGCCCAGGAGCCTGATGGGGCGATCTTATAGAGATGTATAAAATCACGAGGGGAATAGACACGGTGAATGCACAGAGTCTTTAACCCAGAGTAGGGGAAAATCAAGAAGCAGAGGACATAGGTTTAAGGTGAGAGGGGCAATTTTAATAAGAACCTGAGTGATGACGTTTTCACTGAAAAGTTGGTCGGTATATGGAACGAGCTGTCTGGGGAGAGAGTTGAGGCAGGATTTTAAAAAACGAAGATTTAAAACAGCATTTAAAAGACTTTGAACAAGTACATGGATAGGAAATGTTTGGAGGGATATGGGGGAAATGCGGGCAAATGCGGCATCTTGGTCAACATGGATGAGTTGGGCAGAAGGGCCTGTTTCTGTGCTTTATGACACTCTTAAAGTATATACAATTAATTTTTAAAAACGGACATAACCTTACACTTATCCTTCTGACTCATGGCTGCTCATGTCAACTCACAAGTATAGGTTAGTTGAAACTGGCACAAGCTTAGTCTCCAGTGTACTGGAAAAGTGGGAATAACATAGAACGTGTGTGAACGAGTGATCAATGGTCGGCGTGAAATCAATGGGCCAAAATGCCTGCTCCCATGCTGTGTTTTTCAATCAATCAAATACTCTGCTAATCCTCATATTACCAGATATTACTTGGAAGATATACTGAGGAGAGCCTGAAACTCAATTACATCCCTACAACTCGGTACTTGAGGAATGGGCATGGAAAATGTCCATGGTCAAAGCAAAGCATGCAATGAAAGGCAACTCTCCACTAAAAGCCAATACACGTTTGCAAGCACCGAAGGAATCCACTGTTCAAGTCTAAATTTACATCAGCTGTGGCTGACCGAGGAGTACTCTCCCCTGAACCCAAGATTTTGGCACAAACGAGTAATGTAACAAGCAACGAGTAATTTCACTGTACCTCGATACACGTAACAATAAACTAAACTAATATGTGGGAAGGAACTGCGGATGCTGGTTTACACTGAAGATTTACACAAAACGCTGGAGTAACTCAGCAGGGCAGGCAGCATTTCTGGAGAGAAGGAATGGGTGACGTTTCGGGTCGAGGGTCTGAAGAAGGGCCTCGACCCGAAACATCACCCATTCCTTCTCTCCAGAGATGCTGCCTGTCCTGCTGAGTTAAACTGAACTAATGTTCCTGTACAATTCCAAAGAAGCTGTCATCTTTAAGAAAGTAAAAACAAAGCCCAATGCGTTCTGGCAAGCGGTTCTGAAACTGCTAATGGCACTACTTTGAAGAGCAAGGAGGTTCATCTATGGTACAATTTTGTCCCTCAATCAGCAACACTAAAAAAGGCAGCTATCTAATTATTACTGCATTAGATAGCTGAGTGGCCACAAATCAGCTGTTGTGTATCCCGAATTACAAAAGTGACTAGGCCACAATAGTACTTAATTAGTTGTAAATTTCTATGGGACGTTCGGAGGTTGTGAAACATTAACAAATATTTTCTTTTATTGTTAATGCAATTCTCCCGAGATATCACAGCTTTAAAATGACCCATTAATGCAGAGAGTGATACCGTGCGGAAACAGGCCCTTCGGCCCAACTTACCCACACCACCCAACATGCCCCAGCTACACTAGTCCCACCTGCCCGTGTTTGGTCCATATCCCTCCAAACCCATCCTATCCATGTACCTGTCTAACGGGTTCTTAAATGTTGGGATAGTCCCTGCCTCAACTACCTCCTCTGGCAGCTTGTTTCATACACCCACCACCTTTTGTATGAAAAAGTTACCCCTCAGATTCCTCTCAAATCTTTTTCGCCCTTCACCTTAAACCTCTGGTCCTCGAGTCATCTACTCGGGCAATGTAGTGTAAATCACATCTACAGTTGGTAAATTCATTTCACAAACGTCATAAACGTTTATCAAGAATAGATGCGGCACAGTCATTTCTTAGCATTGCTACAGAGTTATATCACACTGGGACGACAAACAGTTCAATGACAAACTTATCCAACTCACAGTTCACCTCTATTAGTCAACAACAGAGTGCAGTTATGATTGACATCGTTCTAAAAATATCAGCTGATTCTCAAGGTTTTAGTGTTCTAAAGGTATTTTTGGACTCCAAACCCAATCTATTTATGTATTAGTAAGAAACATGTAGCAGAGATACCGGATAAAGCGCGCTTGAAACTTTTATGCAAATTGAATTCACCACCAGGATTCAATCAGAAAAAAATCTTATTTTTTCAAACCAATTGCTAGTATTTGTAACTATTCTGCACGGGTGACCCATTGGTAAAGAGATATACTAACCCTGTCCTTTGCCGCTGCACGAGTATGTTACCTGCTGGACTCTAAAGGGCAGCCAAGATGAAGTGTACAACTCCGAAAAACAAATTGGTCGCTAAGATGTGTGTGCGGGTTCGGGGGGAAGGCAGACACGTTTACTTCTGGTGCGGTGAAGTTCCTCAGGGTCTGCAAAGAAAACTCCCACCGCCTCTGACAAACAACATGAGTTCCACTTAGACAATACCAGCAACCTCCTGAGAGTCAAACATTGCATGAGGATTGTGGACTCACCTTTCTGGCTCCTGTCCACTGATTTCTCCGCAGTTCAGCTGCACCGTGGTTTACAACCCCATACTTGTCCCGGTCTCGGTCAGTGAAGGAATCAGCTCTACTCTGCTTTCAGCCGAGTAATTTTTTTTTTTTTTAGGCCAGTTGGGTTGGGGCGTTTAACTTTGACGAAATGAAACCCCACTTTGCTCCAATGCTGCTGTCAAGTGTGTGGGCGGAGAGTTATAAAAACCGCATTGACACACATTAAAACAGAGAGGAATAAGTGCAAGCTGAGAATCTCCGTTTAGAGAGCCGAGGGAGGGGGCTTCTGGACAACAAAAGCAGGTTGTACTCCACATCAGAACTTCATACGTGGCTGGCAAATCCCAATACGAGTGTTCTCCTCGTGGCTGCTGCACTCTAGCCTTTCCAGTTTGGACACAAGTCCTTCTCTCGGCCGAGATGGGATAGTTTCAGTCTGTCGCCCTTGGCCAATTCAGGGAGTTGTCTGGTCTGGGCTGGGTTGGAGGAAGGGTGGGTTCAACGCCTGGGAAGTTTGACTGGGCTGGGCGGTGTCAAACAAAGCGAAATTGCTGAGGAAACTCAGCAGGTGGGGCAGCATCTGTGGAGGGGAATGGACTATCCAGGGGAAGGGTCTCAACCCCAAACGCCAATTGTCCATTTACCTCCACAGATCCTGTCTGATGTGGTGAGTTCCTCCAACAGTTTGTGTTTTACCTCAGATTCCAGCATCTGCAGTCTCTCCTGTCTCCATTATACTGATTCACTGCAAAATCTCTACAAGGTATGTATGTATGTATGTATACTTTGAAGAACAACAATGTAATATAAAGGAACTGCAGATGCTGGTTTATACCAAAGATATACCCAAAATGCTGGAGTAACTCAGCAGGCCATGCAGCATCTCTGGAGAACATGGAAAAGTGACGTTTTGGGTCAGGACACTTCTCAAGGGTTCCGAGCTGAAACATCACATGTCCGTGTACTCCAGAGATGCTGCCTGACCTGCTAAGTTACTCCAGCACTTTTTGTGTCTTTTTTTGTCTGCAGTTACCTGTTCCTACTTCAACGATCCAGTGTTGACAGGACACCGGACCTTAAAGTGAGAATGTAAGAAATTACATATCTCCCTGGGCCAAGATTGGACTTTTCAGAGACTTGGAAGCTGCAAGATGTCGCTAGAACATGGCGACTCTCTAGGTGCTGTTACGCGTTCCTCATGCGGGAAAGCAATGTGCAAAGGGAGCAAGGTATCCCATCTCACAGAGAATAGCAAGCTGACCCTTCACCCCTAGGGGTCCACGAACTCTTCAAGGGTAATACCCCTGTGTCCATTGACAGCATCTCGCTGATTGATGGGAAGTAATCACCTCATAGTCATAATCAAAGACTTGTCCCATCCCAGTCATTCCTCCTTCTTCCTGCTCCTGTCGGGCAGAAACGCGCACCACCAGACTCAGCTTCTTCCCCTCTGTTATCAGGCTGCTGAACAAACCTTCCATAAGCTAGGGTACTGTCCGATTCACCTCTACCCCCATTGCGGACATTGGACTTTGTCTATGGACCTGAAGCACCACAATGCTGAAAACTATATTCTGCACTCTGTATCTTCACCTTTTGGTCTACCGATTATACTTGTGTTTGATGATTGTATTGGGGGAATAGAGGCTGGCTGAGAGAATGGAGCAGCTGGGCTTGTACACTCTGGAGTTTAAAAGGATGAGAGGGCATCTCATTGAAACATATAAGATTGTTAAGGGCTTGGACACACTAGAGGCAGGAAACATATTCCCGATGTTGGGGGAGTCCAGAACCAGGGGCCACAGTTTAAGAATAAGGAGTAAGCCATTTAGAACGGAGACGAGGAAACACTTTTTTCTCACAGAGAGTGGTGAGTCTGTGTAATTCTCTGCCGCAGAGGGCGGTGGAGGCAGGTTCTCTGGATGCTTTCAAGAGAGAGCTAGATAGGGCTCTTAAAAATAGCGGAGTCAAAAGATATGGGGAGAAGGCAGGAACGGGGTACTGATTGTGGATGATCAGCCATGATCACATTGAATGGCAGTGCTGGCTCGAAGGGCCAAATGGCTTACTCCTGCACCTATTGTTTATTGTCTATTGGTAGGTGATAGGTGGTGCTTGATGGGGAAGGGGGTGAGGGGTAGATACAGCAAGGTGGAAGAGGTGGGGTCAAGCAGAGGGTGCTTAGTGATAAGTTGAGCCAGATGGGTAAGGAGTGGTGGGCAGATGGAACCAGGAGCAGTGCGGGGTCAGAGGGATGAACAAAGGAATAGGAAAACGAACTAGACAGGTGAATGTGAGGGGCACGAGCACTCCTGGAGTTCTCCTTCTACACACATTCCAAACAGCATGCAGACATGATTATTCCACTAAATAATTAAACGCAGAGTACCGGTAATCTCAGTAAACAACATTTGCACTCTATTGAATTCAAAATAGCTGCAGAAATCTCTGACTTAAATGATGATGGAGGCTACTGTTATGTTCAGTTTGCATAATGAGTGGAAACTCTTTCATAATTACCACTATCTACAAACATAGACTTATGGATCCAGTAATTTTGCTTAACATAACATACTTGACACTGAAGATCAAAGTAAGAAATTCAGTTAGCATCTCTTGATCTTTTAATAAGATTTTTATCCATTTTGTACTATCTAGTCTTTAAACCATCATTTTTTCACATTTTAATTATGTCACTAATTTTTTTCTTGTTTTTGTGCATTCCTTCGACGTGTTAAAACACTTCTTGACCTTGGATATATTGGATTCATTTAGTTAGTTTGGTCTTGTTTACACTATTTTCTTCTCATCACGATTTCTTTCACACGTTTGAAAATGAGTATTGGATTTCTGTTAAGGCTTGTAATTGCTAGAAATTAAAATATTTAATTAAGGAAGTAAAGAGCAATTAGCAAATAAGCAAAAAATAAACAATCTCGTGTAGACCTTTCCATAGATTTTCTTTTTGAGTCTCTCCTTTGAGATTATCACAGCTGAATAGCAGTTTATGTTAGTGAGGCACCAGCATTGATGACAGATAAGGTTTAGCCTAGCCTCAGAGTAAACATAGTAGTTAGAATGCCAGGCTGATTGTAGGAAGGAACTGCAGATGCTGGTTTAAACTGAAAATAGACACAAAAAGCTGGAGTAACTCAGTTGGTTAGACAGCATCTGTGGGAAAATGGAATAGGTGACGTTTCAGGTCAAGACCCTTCTTCAGACTGAGAGTCGGGAAAGGGAAACGAGAGATATAGCGGTGATATAGAGATACCTGTTCCCTTTATCATCTTTTGCGCATCTTTCATTCATTTGTTCTTTTTCTCTCTATATCACCGTCTTTCCCCTGTCACTCGGTCTGAAGAAGGGTCTCAACACAAAACGTCACCTATTCCTTTTCGCCAGACATGTTGCCTGACCCACTGAGTTACTCCAGCTTTTTGTGTCTATCTGCCAGCCCGATAAAGCAGGGAGATCTCGGGGAGACATAAGAATCGCAGATGTTGAAATCTTGAGCAAAACACAAAGTGCTACATTAACTCAGCGGGTCAGGCAGCATGTGTGGAGGAAATGGACAGGTGAAGTTTTGGGTTGTGACCCATCTTCAGACTAATTGCAGTAAGGGGGAGAGAGCTGGAGAAGTGGTGCGGGCATGACGGAGCATGATAGGTGAGGAAGGTGGAAACAGGTGAGAGGGTTACATTGGTTGAGTAAGTAACAAAGGTTAGAGGTGAAAAAGAGACAAAAGATCAGGCAAGGAGAAAATGTAAAGCCAGAGGGAGATAGATAGATGGAAAGGGAGGGATGGGGGAAAAGGGAGGAGTGGGGGGGGGGGGGGAGGGGAGGAGTAGTGGGAAAATGGGGCGAGTCCACAAATCCAGGCCCATTATCAACCGTCCATCTACACTAATCCCATATTAATCCTATTTTTATTTTCCCCACATTCTCATCAATTTCCCTCGGATTCTACCACTGGGGCTGATTTACAATGGCTAATTAACCTACCAATCTACAGGTATGAAAACGGCCTGCAGAAACCCAAAGCACCCGGAGGAACCCCGTGAGGTTTCAGGGAGAGCAAGCAAACTCCACACAGACAACACTCAAGGTCCAGATTGCGTCCGGGTATTTGTCGCTCTGAGGCAGCAGCTCTATTAGATGCAAAACTGTGCCACCCTTGATAAATATTTTTATACATAACCCCCAGATATATATTGCAAACACCTTGCAATACACATACTGCACTTCAGCACCATCCTGTCCAGTGTACATGAAAATGCCAAAGAATTAAACAAAACTACATTAGTCTAGAGTAAAAAAAAGACACAAAGTGCTGGAGTAACCTAGCGGGTCAGGCAACATCTCTGGAGAACGGATAGGTGACGTTTGGGGTCGAGACCCTTCTTCAGACGTCAATGGGTTCCGGGCCCACCATGTTCTTCTTCCATCGCCTTCCTTGTTTCTGCCTTAGTTTAGAGTAGCTCTCCTTGGTAATCAGGAAGTGTCATTAATCTGCAAAAGGTAAGCTTAAATATTTCTTCTTGCTTATTAGTGTAGTTAACTATCAATTTTGACACAAATTGTCTTGGAGAAAAATGGTCTTTACTCAGCTTTGTATTTTTTGGGTTAAGATCTATGAGCTAATCAGATGTTATTCAAATAACAGGGCAGAATGGAATATAAAAGAGTCTCAGTAGTCATGGAATTAATTTAAAATGTGATAATACCCATGCTGATTTCTGTACTTTATGGTGGGTCTGTGTCATTGGCAACAATTGGACATTTCTCTTTTTGGAAGGTTAGATGAAGAAATTTGAATTTCCTTTTTGAGAGGATTGAGAGGAGCATTTGCAACCCAAACTACTTTATAGCCATTGGACAGCAACTCAATTTAATTTCTCAGCTCAGTCATTTGCCTATTGCGTGCTGAGATCTGATAAATAATATTTTGCTTCCTACAGACCAACGGTGAACAGATACAGAGCATGGAATTCGAATCCTTGGGGAAGGTGTGGAATTTCAGTGAGTGACCAGAGCATCAAATCTGCCAATAATGGCATCAGGTTCGAAACAATGAGTGGGACCACTAAACCTTCAGATTTAATGCAGGCTGTGATTCAGATATGTAAGTACAATATTTGATCATTGAGATCAAACCACAGGAGCTGTTTGTGAATATAATGCAGGCATATAGTTTTCATAGCTTCCTGAAATTCACTTGAGAAACCACATCACAAACACAGACACATTGAAAGGATCTGAGGAGCTGACAGGCAAATATGGAGATGAATCCTCCAGTCTTCTGCTCTTGAGTGATTGCGTGACAGTCTTTCAACAGCATAATTATGCTGGGCTTCTCCTTAAGAAATTTTGATGAAAGGCTTAATATGATTTGTGCTAACCTCATCAACTTGGTTGTTTAATTTGGATATTTTTCAAATTATTCACTTCTTTGCAGCGGTTAGTCAATCGGCTCGGAGGCAACAGAATAGGAGCTCGTCGTTCCACGGGAGCAGGAACAGAAACAGCATGGGAAATCTCGAGAATCACAAGAGACTGATGCCAAACTCACCGACACACGAGAGAAGGATGGCAAGAGACACGTTACGACCTGTCTATTCACAGAGGCTGAGTTTCATGGACATGTTTGAAACAGTGTCTGATGGGTCACAGGCTGTCATAAAAGATGCTGACTACCTTTGGAGCTTGTTGGGGGGAATATAAATCTGCTGCGTGTTGAACTTGGTGGAGATGCTGCACAAGTGGCTGCGAAAGTCATCACCACCCTCAATTTTTGCACCTCATCATTCTCCCCCATGCAAGTGGCCTCTTGTAAGTGCTTCAGACAGATGAGAGATGCCTTGCTTTTACTGGCTGGTAATTTTATCATTGACAAAGCTAGTCAGAATTTGCAGGTTTGTGAGTCAGGCTGAGTTCTGGCAGAGGCTGGGTGTAATCCACTGGAGAAACACAAAAGAGCAGGATTTGGCCCTTCAGACCATACCATCATTGAACACAACTATAGCTAAAGTTATGAAGGCAGATTGAGGGAATTGGCAATAGATGCATTGGCGGGTAGGTGAATATGTGTCAACATTCATAATTCTTAATCTACTATTGGATCTTATTCTTTCTGAA
Organism: Malacoraja senta; assembly: GCA_038087875.1. Taxonomy (NCBI): domain Eukaryota; kingdom Metazoa; phylum Chordata; class Chondrichthyes; order Rajiformes; family Rajidae; genus Malacoraja; species Malacoraja senta. Next base: position 79,745,967 of record CM075981.1, on the reverse strand, counting down.
GAAGGGTCCTGACCTGAAGCATCATCTATTCATTTGGCCATTTGGTCAATTGAGTCTGCTCTGCCATTCAGTCACGGCCGATCCATTTTTCCATTTCAACCCTTTTCTCCTGCTTTCTCCTCGTAACCTTTGACGCCCTTACTAATTAAGAACCTATCAATCTCCACTTTACCCCCCCAAAAAAACTATGACTTGGCCTCCACAGCAGTTTGTGGCGATAAATTCCACAATGGTAAATCAGCATTTGCAGTTGCCTGTGTCTACATCTCATTCTCACTGTTGGATTTGGCAACTATCTCCAGCAACATCTTGGTGTCCCTTGTTGGCTTCCCCCTCCCAACAGATTGGGAGTCTGATAGCTTCCAGCATGATTGTCAATGTCCATTTTCTCCTCATCTCATGCTGTGTGGATAACACGTTGTCATGTGAAATCCTTACAATTTGCTCTTAAGATAACAGATCTGAAATTGGACCATACGTGTTATCACTACAGATATCCATAAAATTATATGTTAATACAATGGCTGAATTAAAACAAATACACAGCCAAATAAGTTCCTGCCATTCCATCTCAAAATTTAAATTGAACTCCGCATTTGAGCAGAATGTCTCGTTCAGGGATAAACTTGACGTCGTCACAAATTGTATGACAAAGATGAAAATAAATCAGTTTAATCAACGTCTAGTGACCCGCGTTGGATGAGCTTGCATGTGGAGATCAGTTGCACATTACATTAGACTCAAATATGATGAAAGGCTCCTGATCATCATTGTGTGAATTCATGTATGAAAAATGAATGAGTTGCCGTGAGGAAGCCGGCATTGAAAGAAGCCTCACTCTGCTTGGGAGAGCAGCTAGAGAACAACATCACATCACATCACAAAGTAAACTTTTGTAGATTTTGGAAATATGGAGCAAATATTGAAAATGCAGAACGTATTCAGCAGACCAGGCAGCACTCACATGGATTGAGGTACAATGTTAAAGTCTCAGGTCAGTGGACTTGTTAGATGTTTGACAATAACAGAGAGATGATGGGTAAACACAGCAGGTCTGGTCACATCTGCAGGGAGAACAGTGTTTAAATACACGATCAATAGATTTTCTTAGGAGCTGAAATATTAACTCTGCTTCTCTCTCACACTCTCCAAAGAGTGTTCCCAGCGTTTTCAGCTTTTATTTCAAATTCCCAGCAGCGGAAAAGCAATGTTAAGGTGAATAGAGACAGGGAGAATAGTGGAGAGTGGATGGAAAGAAAGGATGAAACCCGATTTTCAATTAAGTCAGGTGGACAGAAGTGATAAAACGATCAGACAAATGATGAAGGAAAGTAAAAAGCAATTATTATTCTTATTAAATCATTGAAAACATTAGCGACGCAGTGGTGCTGGTTTCCGACGGGCAATGGTAAAAAGCAGTGGTAAGAGGTAACATGGATGCTGTCTTTGTGGAGTTTGAATATTCTCCCTGTGACCGCATGCGTATCGTCCTGATGCTCCGGTTTCCTCCTACATCCAAAAGACGTGCAAGTTTGTAGCCTAATTGGCCCTCTGCAAATTGCCCATTGTAAATGCAAAAGTGGGGTAATATAGAACTAGTGTGATCGATGATTAATGATCAGTATGGACTGGGTGGGTCGAAGGATCTGTTTCCACATTGTATTTTTCTGATCTCTCAATCGATCAGTTTGTACTGGTGTAGAGTTGAATTGACTGTTCAGAAGCCTGGTAATAAGAGGGGATGAAGCTATTCCTGAATCAGGTGGTGCGCGCTTTCGAGCTTCTGATCTACCGCGGGAGTGGGGAGAAGGAGGAATGACCGGGGTGGAAAGGTCCTTGATTATGTTGGCTTTCCTGAGCATAAGGTGCAGATAGAAACATAGAAAATAGGTGCAGGATAGGCCATTCGGCCCTTCGAGCCAGCACCGCCATTCAATATGATCATGGCTGATCATCCAGAATCAGTACCCTGTTCCTGCTTTCTCCCCATATCCTTTGATTCCATTAGCCCTAAAAGCTATATCTAACTCTCTCTTGAATGCATCCTGTGAATTGGCCTCCACTGCCTTCTGTGGCAGAGAATTCCACCGATTCCCAACTCTCTGGGTGTAAAACTTTTTCCTCATCCTTTGCTAAATGGCCTACCCCTTATTCTTTACTGGGTTGGAAAGTTCATTGATTATGTTGGCTGCTTTCCTGAGCCTGTTTCCGGACTCCCCCAACATGGGGAACATTTTTCCTGCATCTAGCCTGTCCAATCCCTTAAGAATTTTATATGTTTCTATATGATCCCCTCTCATCCTTCTAAATTCCAGTGAATATAAGCCCAGTCTTTCATAATTTATAAGATCCATTCTTTCATCATATGTCAGTCCCGCCATCCCAGCAATTAACCTGCTGAACCTACGCTGCACTCCCTCAACAGCAAGAATGTCCTTCCTCAAATTGAGACCAAAACTGCACACAATACTCCAGGTGTGGTCTCACCAGGGCCCTGTACAACTGCAGTAGGACCTCCTTGCTCCTACACTCAAATCCTCTCGCTATCAAGGCCAATATGCCATTAGCTTTCTTCACTGCCTGCTGTATCTGCATGCTTACTTTCAGTGACTGATGTACAAGGACACCTAGGTCTCATTGCACCTCCTTTTCCTAATCTGACACCATTCAGATAATAATTTGCCTTCTTGTTCTTGCCACCAAAGTGGATAACCTATCTTTTATCCACATTATACATCCACAAGAACAAGAAGCATCTGCAATGCATTTGCCCACTCACCCGACCTATCCAAGTCACCCTGCAGCCTCACAGCATCCTCCTCGCAGCTCACACTGCCACCCAGCTTTGTGTCATCCGCAAACTTGGAGGCGTTACATTTAATTTCTTCGTCTAATTCGTTAGCATATATTGTAAATAACTGGGGTCCCAGCACTGAGCCTTGCCGCACCCCACTAGTCATTGCCCGCCATTCTGAAAAGGACCCGTTAATTCCTACTCTTTGTTTCCTGATGGAGTTAATAGTGGGGAGTCTGTGTGATGGACTGGACTACATCTAGAAAGTTCTGTAATTTCTTGCAGTCTTGGGCGGAACTGTTCCCAAACCAATTTGTGACGTAACCTGACATTTTGCTTTCTACAGTGCATCTGCAGAAGTGTGTGAGAGTTGTGGGAGACATTTCAAGAGTCCAAGAGTCATTGGATTCCTGAGTTACCAACTCTCCAGGATTTATCCTGTAGTTTTTAAGTACTTAAAGATCAAAAGCAAGTATACATGAGAAAGATTAAAGCAGAATTTGGAAAATAATTTTGCATATCACTTTTGAACATTTTCATTTATTAACTATTTTTTTAAAGGCCAAAATAAACTGTGTTTACTGGACATGGCTGAAGGTGGGAGATGTTTTAGAATATAATCTTGAGAATATTAACGTGAGTTTAGTTTAGTTTAGCGATACAGCGCGGAAACAGGCCCTTCGTCCGCACTGACCAGCAATACCCGCACACTAAAGCCCCTGTCCCACTTAGGAGACCCTAAGCAGCAACCTCTGGTGAACTTGCCCGCCACCCAAAAAAAATCAAGGTCGAGGTGACCTGCAACCTCCTACCACCTCCCACGCATATGTTGAAAACCTTCCTCGACTATGAAGAAAACCGGCTTCGACTAGACCTGCGACTAAAAAAATTATCGTTTTTTAAAACGGCAACCTATTTTTAGTCGAGGCCGGTTTTAAACATGATGAAAAAATAGCAGCAACCTAGATGAAGCCTCGACCACGCGGAAACCACTTTTGACCATTAGGGAGAGTGACCAAAACCTCTGGTGACCTCATGGAAACCTTGAGTGGCGGGCAAGGTCACCAGAGGTTGCTGTTTAGGTCTCCTTAGTGGGACAGGGGCTTAAGGCTATCCTACACACACTAGGGACAATGTACAATTATACCAACCCAATTAACCTACAAATCTGTACATCTTTGGAGTGTGGGAGGAAACCGGAGATTCTGGAGAAAACCCACGCAGGTCACGGGTAGAACGTACAAACTCCGTACAGACATGCATCCGTAGTCGGGATCGAACCTGGGTCTCTGGCGCTGTAAGGTAGCAACTCAACCGCTGCGCCACCATGCAGTTAATGGTATGGCCTGTGCAAGTTGGAGTAAACACAGCAAGGAGGAAGTGGTACAGGCAAATTCAGAAAGGCAGTAAGGAACCATAACAAAGAGAAACCAAAGTGGTTGAGAAGGCATCAAAAAGCCATTTGAGCTCTGCAGTACAGAAATGCTTAGCTGTGGCAAAAACAATTCTTCTGAAACGAAAATGGTTCTTGCAAAATTCAAATGTTTGTCACAAATAATGAATGGTTTGTGAAAGGGGTCGGGGGATGGCCACAAAATGGCAGCGTCACACTTGACAGATGCAGACCCGGTGCAATGCATTTAGACTCCATGACTAAAATTTCAAACAAAACCAGGGAGCACTTTCTTTCACTGTTCACATCTCTCTTCACCAAAATCAAAACAAACCTAGTGAGACCCTGGAGTCTGAATGCATCATAAAGCCGAGTGAAATGCAAATGTTCACTCAGTGATCCTTCACAACCACAGAGGGTAGTCGAGGCCAGTTCATTGGCTATATTTAAGAGGGAGCTAGATGTGGCCCTTGTGGCTAAAGGGATCAGAGGGTATGGAGAGAAGGCAGGTACGGGATACTGAGTTGGATGATCAGCCATGATCATATTGAATGGCGGTGCAGGCTCGAAGGGCCGAATGGCCTACTCCTGCACCTAATTTCTATGTTTCTATGTTTCTAACCCCCCGATGAGCATGACATTTGTTTAAGTTTAGTTTTGTTTCCGTTCTCCAACTCTATTCTTGATATTAACTTCTTGTAATTGTTGGTGTGCACAGTTCCCCTGGGGGGAACATGTGTCATCCTAATCTCCTTTCTTAATAGATGAACTCATAACATTGGACTTTTTTGCCTTCCATCACAATGAGGAATGTGAGGAATCTGCAGTGGTGGATGTTTATGTTAACTTTTATGTAGTTGTGTGTCTTGTTTTCATATGGCTGCATGGTAATTCACATATCACTGTACCTTAATTGGTATATGTGACAATAGAAGACCTTTGAAACTTTGAAACCGTTGTATAAAATCAGAAAATACCAAAATAGCAGGTTGCAGAGTCCTAGATAGACAAAAATGCTGGAGACTCGTTACCACCCTTTTTCCTCGAGGTTTTTCCTTATAACTCTCATGGACTGGGCTAAACATTTGTAATTCCCTTGAGACACTTACAATTAACATTTCCAAATAAGACAGGCCATGAAATAATTTCTTGTCGGCTTCTCAACCTATGAAGTCAACAGGTGACATTTTGGAATACCATAAAACATGTCGATTGTAATTTTCCGTAAGTTAGGATGAACCTAAAGAGATTTTCAACCAGTGAAATGCTGCTCACATTGTTGATTCAGATAAGTTTGTAGGAATGCAAATTGTCCATTCTAAGTGATGGAACAAACACAGAACCATATCATAATTAGGCAGGCAGTCTCTGTGGAGACGGAAATAGAAATAATATTTCAGGTTGATTAATGTTGGATTCTCCTCATTATACACCCTCCAGACAGACCTTTTTAACAGCTGGCCCCATCATAGTTTTAATAATTTCAAAGGTCTTTTATTGTCACGTACCAATAGATGTGTGAATTACCATACAGCCATATGAAAATAAAGCAACTAGACACACAACTACAAATGGAGTCAAGAGGGGGAGGAGTTGTACGGTTTGATAGCCACAGGGAAAGTGGATCTCCTGTGGCGTTCTGTGCTGCATCTTGGTGGAACCAGTCTGTTGCTGAAGGTGCTCCTCAGGTTGACCAGTGTGTCATGGAGGGGGTGAGCTGTATTGTCCAAGATGCTACGATTGATACAATTGAAAAAGAAAATCCATCAAGAGGACACTCTTGGATAAATCGATTCATACCAGCCCTTTTACTTCCTGCTGGCTTCCTCTTTTGCACTGAAGTTTCCTTTAACTTATCTCACCATGAATTACTATGTATCCATAAACTTGGAGAGCTTGGAAATAGATCTGTGTGGGCACTTTTGACATGCCAAGAAAATATAAAATTAATTGGGATTTTGTCAAATTTCTGAAAAATATGCTGTTTATGGTTTTAAGTTATTTTATCAATTCATTTTACCTGTGGGAAATGTGGATTTAAGTTAATGCTCATTAGAAATATTTGGAACTGTGGCAGACTAATCTAGAGAAGGTATGGTGAAGGTTATTCAATTGGGTTTGGATCAAGAATAGATCTGAACATAAAACAAATGAGATGTTTCACCCTGTTATTTTTCTCCGTTTTTAAGCAAGGTGATCAGGGAGGAACATGCCCTCAAATATTTCAGAAATTATGTTAGCATTAATCTATTACCTTTGATATTTAGTGGCGTTTAATACAGTTGCTCCAAAAATTATGTTATCATGGTTGACACCAGCCAATCCAACCCCCTCACATGTATCCATTGTCACTTGTCACATTTATCCCGCTTCCACCTTACTCCACACTATTACAAGCTGTCTGAAGAAGGTTCCCGACCCGAAACGTCGCCTATCCATGTTCTCCACAGATGCTGTCTGACCTGCTTAGTTACTCCAGTACTTTGTGTACTCTGTAATATTCCAACAGCTGCAGTTCCTCGTGTTATTACTATTATTTATTCCTGTGCACAAACATTTGATGTAAATAATAATCAGACATCAAAAGCAACATTTAAAGTCATGCTGAAATAAGGTCAGGTTGGGGGGGAGTTCCCCCCGCCACGGGTATCATGTAATCCCGTGCTACCTGCTCCGTGGTCGGATAGTCGGCGACTAAACCGTCTCCCCCACCTGGTTTGCCAGGTGAGGAGGGGGCTGTGGCCCCCCAGCAGGACCTAAAACAAGACCTGTCAAAGGGCGGATGAGCTCCTAGCGAGCCAACGGCCATCCACACTTCAGTAGAAGTTGCGATCACTGTCGTACATAGCATTGTAAGGATGATGATAAAGAACACACACCAACATCCTATACTTCCAGCGGCGGAAGTCCGCAGGAACTGGAGGACAAAGATGTGTGGTGCATCTGTCACCGTTCCCGTTGGAAACCAGCACCACTGCGTCGCTAATGTTTTCAACGATGATGAATGAATAAATGATGTAATAACAAGGAACTGCAGATGCTGGTTTATACCAAAGAAAGATACAGCGTGTTGAAGTAACTTAGGAGGTAAGGCAGCATCCTTGGAGAGCATGGGTAGGCGATGTTTAGGGTTGGAACCCAAAGTCATGCCCTTCTTCACACTTAAAAATAATCCAGGTTACTTTGACACCATATTGTTGCAGGACACAATGTTTGACTATTGCCCCTAAACTTTCAAGACGTTCTATAATCATCTGCTTTCAAATCTAGAATAATGTCCACCTGGAAATCTCATTATTCTTTGTGTCTGACCACTCAAAGTCAAGGTTTACCTGTTCTTCAAATGTGACTGATGAACCAGGAAATAAATCCCAGCATCTCACAACACAGCTTGTGAAGGGGAAGGCAAACTGAGTTCTTGCACAGATGTTATGGACTGCTACTACAGTATATATCAAAGAAACAAAAAAGTTAATAATTAACTTTGTGCCACGGGTTTTTCCTTTATTGAACCATTTCACCTTGTGTTAGCTTTGGATTCATAACACATTGCACACCATAGTAGAGGAGAACCAGAAGACAGAGACATAGAATAAAGGGGTAAGAGCCAGAGGGAATCTGTCGGAAGAATCTTGTTAACCAGTGGGTGGTTGGAAATTGGAATGCGAGGCCTGGAAGACTGATAGTCGAAGCATGTACACAATAAAGGTGGCGCAGTGGTAGAGTTGCTGCCTTACAGCGCCAAAGACCCGGGTTCAATCCTGACTACAGTTGCTGTCTGTATGGAGTTTGGACGTGACCCAGGATCTCTGGTTTCCTCCCACACTCCAAAGACGTTCTGGTTAGTAGGTTAATTGGTTTGGTAAAATAGTAAATTGTCCCTGGTGTGTGTAGGATAGTGTTGGTGTGCGGGGATTGCTGGTCAACACGGACCCGGTCGGCCGAAGGTCCTGTTTCCACGCTGTCTCTCTAAACTAAACTAAGGAGTATCTCGAATATCCAATTGCATTGCCATGGTACAGAAGATTGTTGTCTAAATGCTGGTAAAAAAGGGATTAGTAGAGGTGCTCACTTGAATGTCCACATGGACGTGGTTAGCTGAGTCACCTGCTATGACTATGATGATTCAGTAAATTTCCATCAGATAGAAAATGGGAACATTTTGGTGGATAATAGCACCAAAGCAAGAATTTCATTGTCCTATCAGGGACACATGACAATAAACTCACTTGACTTGACTTGACTTGGATTAGCTATGTTCCAAATTGTTACAAAATTATAATTACATCTTGTACTTATCCATCACCATCATGTTCCAGCAGTGAGTTAAGACATAAGCAATCGAGAGGATTCTCCTTAACTTTAAATCCTTAACAAAATATTCCCATTTTCTATTGAATGAAGTTCTACAATATTGTCCTTCAAGGAGTGGAAGAGATGTGTTAACAATGCAAAGAGGAAAATATATTTTATTTAACTGCTATTAAATTATGTCAGAAATAACAATAAAAGCACTATAAAAGTGAGCAAATTCATAGAACAACATTTGATAAAGATCAATCATATTCACATGTAGTTATAAGGGAAGAATGGTATTTTTTCAATACGTAGCCAATTATCAAGTAGTTGAAGGATCATAATATGTTACGGTTTAGAAGAATGTGATTTTTATTTTTTAATTATTTCTACAAGTAAAATTGATTTATAATTTTAGGAATTTATTTTGATATTTATCAATTTAAATTAAAGAGGTGTTGACTGACATTGTCATTGACAATAGTTTTTTAGAATTACAAATAAAACTACAAGAAAAAGATACGCAAACCAAATAAATCGAACTTGCTTTATGCCATTGTTTTTATTTGACAGTTACATTACAGACATGAGAATTCTTTTAAAAGATACAAGTGTAAAACTGTCTGTTCCACTTTTAAGAAGTCTGTCTGACTGTCTGTTTATTAATGATTCCAATTATTTATCATGGAAAGATTGTCTTGTCAATCTGCAAGTGTCGGGAGAAATGGACATTTATCGATGTTTACTGATAATAATTGCATTCTGCCGTGCATAGTTTTGAGAAAATAATGCAGTATTCACTGGAATCTTTGGAGACACGTGTTACTTTTGAAATATTACATCTGTTCTTCAATCTTTGTTTTTACTTTTTTTTACATTCTCTTTTATTTTTCAAAATTAAAATAACCAGCAGTTTGCATTTTGTTAAAAGCTTTTTTTTTGCTAGTTCTAACAGGTCTTTTTAGATTTGACACATTCTTCTGTGGATTGCTTGTACAGCCAATTGCTTCTACAGTGCCTTTGAGCCTTGCTTGCAATCATATTTAGAAACTTGTGGAGGAGGCCTGAAAATTCAATCGCCTCGTATAATAGAGCAGGGATAAGCGTGGCACTAATCTGCTTGGAAGCAGGTGCATTGAAATACATGCCTCAAGTCAAGTCGGGTTTTTTGTCAAGTACAGCGAGGTACCGCAACAATGAGAATCTTGGAGGCACAAGAACCTGCAGCTATCGTGAGCAAAAATGGAGGTCAGTTCTCCAGTACTTTGTTTTTTTTTTTGCACAATGGAAAGCTTGCTAGTACCAGCATTCAGACATCGCACAAAACATAAATTATGCATATATTATATACAAATTATAGAAGACTCAAAAGAAAAAAGACTGCACAAAACAAGAAATTTGTCCAAAAACAATTGGAAAGAGGGTGAATGGTCGTGCAAGAGGGAATTGTTCTTGAATGGAGAAGGTAATCAGTCCATTCAGACAATGAAGAAGGTTTAATAAAAACTAGCTGATGAACAACTCATCGGACAGTACTGTGTAGAAGAGAATTAGAATCTTCTACCCAATCCACTCCATCATTGGGTAGGTTCTGGTCGAAGAGTCTGCAACCATGTGGGCCTGTGTTTATAAGGCTGCCTTATCCACACAGGAATTGAAAGTGAGCCAAATATTCTTCACATTCAATCATGGATTAATCAATCTGTGAAGAATAGATATATCCTCAGTGAGAAAGTGAGAAAGGCTGAAAGAGTAACTCATTTCTTTAGTGACATGTGAAGTTGTGTCCTACATGCTACCCTGAGTGTACAGGAGATCACGTTCTCACCATCCACTCACACTTGGACTCCAGACATTTGCCATGATTGGTGCTATAAAATACTGCTCAGAGCATGATCAGCCAGAGCAGATATTGTGCAGAAATCGTCTGAGGCCATTTGATGAATTGGTTCACGCTTTTCTGTTGGAAAGACTAATGGGCCTGTCCCACAGGCGATTTTTTAGGCGACTACAGGCGACTTAGCTGTGGCCACATGTTCGCCAGTGGTCGGCGGGGTGTCGCCTGTATGGTCGTGAGTCGTCTCCTCAGTCGCGGAAAGAGTCGTAGCGTCTTTCTGGTCGCCGCAAAATTTTCAACGTGTTGAAAATTTTTCGCCGACAGTGGGTTTGACGCATGTGAGTGTATCTTGACATCTCCTGACGTAGATGCTATGGTAGGTTGTCGCCAGGTTAATGTAGGTTTTCACCAGGTGATGTTGGTTCTCGCCGGTGCCGACCGGTGAATTTCATTGGCGCATTGGAAAAACCCAAGTCCACAGCTCCACGTGGTCAGGCGTATATAGTGCGTGGACATTGTGCATTTGGTTTCGTGGACATCGGATGGTGCAACCTGGCTCCAAGAAGATTATAAGAATTTTTTAAGCACTGTTGTATGCTCTTTATAATCTAATAATAAATCTAACTTTTGTTAAAGTGATGATTCTTCACAGATTTATTACAGATAATTTCAATTTTTATGTGGTTATAATATTTTTGTACGCACTGTTGCATGTTCTGAACAACATTTTTTGGTTGTTAAAACTTTTGTATGTTTCAATATCAATAAAGGAAATGCTTGCCATTTTGACGGCAAATTGATGTATGAAGATATTATTTTTCAAAGTAGTGTCTCATGGCATCACTTTCAAATATTTAAATTTCATATATTTTGATCAATAAAACAAGCACAAGCACAAGCATTGCACTGCATTTAAAATTAAAGTCTTTTGGGAGGATGTGGGTGGCCCTGAAACGGGACTTTTCTTGTGGTTTGTTGCGGGCTCTCTTCCCGGAGTGTGGGCTGTTTGCTGCTGGTCTTCAGATCATGTCGTTCTGCCATGGTACACTGCCTAGTGCAGAGTTGTAGTAAGTGCAGAGATGGTCTCTCTAGTCCTTGGCTCTCTTTTTGCCGATGTTTCCTGGCAATCTCTCCAGTGCCACCATAGGTGCCGCCTGTCCTCCAGTTCTCCATGAGCCTGGTGTGATGTTGCCTGTCTGGTTGTCCACTCGGTCACCCTCCACCATAGCTGCTGCAGCACTTCTGGTACGGATCAGGTCGTGGAGGACACATGCTGCGTAGATAATGGTCACCACATTCTTGGGCTCCTGCTCCATCGTAGTCAGCAAGCATCTGAATCTGTTGGCGAGGATGCCGAAGGCGTTTTTCACAACCCTCCTAGCCCTGGACAGTCTGTAGTAGAAGATGCTCTGCTCCCTTGACATCTGCCTGTGAGGGTGTGGCTTCATCATCCATGACCTGTGGGAAGGCATCATCAGCAACCGTTTTACAGGAAAAATGGATGATTCCATTCTTTTCGAGGTGAAAATGACGTAATTTGGCTTCAGTTGACGCCAACAGGGTCGTAGCTTGTCACGGGTGGCTGTAGGTTATCATAGGTGTCGTCGTAGGTGTCAAGTCAAGTCAAGTTTTATTCGTCACTTGCACATAAAGTGCAAGTGAAATGCATTTGCCAGCAGTGGTACAATAAAAAAAAGAACACACAATACACAATAAAAATTTACACAAACATCCACCACAGCATTCATCACTGTGGTGGAAGGCACAAAAATTGGCCAGTCCTCCTCCATTTTCCCCCGTGGTCGGGACCTCAACCCTCCGCAGTCACCACTGCGGGCGTCCAGATGTTCAGACAAGGTAGGTCCAGATAACTCCTGAATCGGTGCCTCCCCACCGGAGACCACGGCTTCAAGTTGGTGTAGGCCGGTGGTCGAAGATTTAAAGTCCCCGCCGCACCGCACCCAGAAGCACCACAGACTGCAGGGCCGGCAGTCGGAGCTCCTCTCCAGGGATCCCCGTCGAGGGACCCCGCTCAGGATGGTAAGTCCCCGCCGCGCCCGCGGTAGAAGTTGGCCGCGGGCCAGCGGTCGGAGCTCTTCTCCTGGGTCCCCAACGAGGGATCCCAGGCCCAGGATGCCGCCAGCTGGAGCTCTGCAGACCGCGGCTTCAGGCTGCCGCGGGCCAGCGAACGGAGCGCTCCCCTCCGGCGACCCCTGGCGAGGGCTCACCCGCTTCACGACAAAAGAGTCCTCATTGCGCCCGCTGCTGAAGCTGAAGCCCCGCGCGCGTCTCTGGGAAAGGCCGCACCGATCCTTGCTGTTAGGCCACGGGGGAGGTGACCAAAACGGTTTCCTCCTTACCCCCCCCACACCACCCCCCACACAAGACACACAGAGAGACATTAAATACACACATTAAGACACATTAAAAAAACAAAAAAAGTAGAAAAAACTAACACGCTGCTGGCAGGGCTGCCGGCTCGCAGCGCCCCCACCGACCAAACAGTGTACGTCCTAAGTTGTGACAATTGGGTCGCCGGTTGTCAGGAGCTTGCTGTAGCCTGACGTCGACTAGGTTGTAGGTTGTTGTAGGTTGTCGTAGACATTGTCGTAGGGGGGGGGGGGGGGGGTTCAGTCGCCATTTTTTTTGGCGACCTGACAAGACTATGACAATTGCCGGCAGTCCCCTAAAAAATCGCCAAGTGGGACAGGCCCACAAGGATAGCATGAACTCAAAAATGAACTGGTGATTACAATGTGGAGCCATGAATCTTTTTGCCCCTTGTCAAATCACATCATGCTTATTGTAACTGTCGTCTGTGCACTAAAACTGTCCAAATAGAGTCAAATTCAACAGAAGATGTTTGACAAAGTCTCACACTTGACACTCCAACAAGTGTGATTCCCTATCTTTTAAAACTAAGGTGCTCTGAGATTAGAAGAGATACAAAAATACACCAATCTTGTCGCTGCAAATGCCATTTTAGCAGTTCACTGAAGCAGATTCTCAAATAAATGTTGGTAAACTTCCACTTCCTTCTTAAATTGTGAATGTTGGTGCTAAGAACTGAACCACAGAGGCCAAGGAAATAGTTTCCCTTGAGTCCCCCAAAAATGTTATTGTTATTAAAACCATTTCATTGGATATCTCCTCGCCAACTTCAATTCAATCTTATAGTCATTATTTATTGCATTAATTTATTGCAAAGCCCTTTCAAAAATATTACTTACTTTTGCACACTAAATTGCATCCTTGTAGGATAAGTGCTCAAGGTATTAGTGAATGGTTTAAGAATGTCTCACTTCCAGAAATTCGGCACTCTACTAAATACAATTTAATGCATTTATTCAGTCAAGCTATGAAAAGAAGGACATGCACTTTCACAGTACCTTACACATCCCAGGACACATCTGAGCACTTTACAGCCTGTGAAGTACCTTCAAAGTCTACTCCCTGTAGTCATATTGGGAAATGCAGCAGCAAAGTTGTGCACAGCAATTTGATATAATGTACTTGGCATGTTCATTCTTGTTAAAAAAAAAAGCACCCATCACTGGAGTTTGAAACCCAGTATTCTGCAATATTCTGTGACCTTCACTATATTTAATTCAAAAGTGGCAAATCTCCACTGAGAGCAACTGCTCTCAGATGAAAGCATCTAAGTTGGTATCTGGGATGTGGAGCAAATGAAGCAACGGGTGAATTGGTGGACAACGAAGCGGAAGAACATTGTATCTTCAGATGGTATTGCAGACCATCATAATCCTCTTCATTGCCTTACATCCTGTTATTATTTCCACCATTTCTATTTTCTTTCCTCCTTATATTCATCTTTCTCAATCTTTGACTCATCGATGTACTGGATCTGCATGGAAGTTGAGAATTGGTGGTAAAAGCATCAGCCAGGAAGCAAAATATGGAACCAAAGAAGTTTTGCATGTGTTGAGTTGGGAAGACAAAAGCATGTCCAATTATTTAGCTCTTCTACTACTTGGCCATCCTTGCCGTCTTTCATGACAGATCTGCTTTTCAAGAAGTATAATGGGCTGCTTGATCACAATGGATCCAAAGATGAAAACATGCCCTTCCTTGCCCTGCTTTCAACAGATACTGAGGACCAATTTCCCCATAAAATGGACTAAAGACAAACTGGTAGACTGAATGTTAGAGTCATAGAGTTATACAGCACAGAAACAGGCCCTTCAGCTCAACATGTTCATGCCAACCAAGATGACCCATCTAAGGTAGTCCCATTTGATGGTCCTACACAATGAAGGCTTGGAGTTGAAAGAATAAACCATATAGTCAGGGAGACCTTGTGCAAGAAATAGCAGATTATTGTTCTGTTAAAGAACATGGATTTAGGTTGAGCTTGTAATCACCGTTTGCAAACTGAATAACATTGTGCATTGTTCAGAACATGAGCACTCCTATTGATCAGAGTGTAGGGTCCAATTGCTGTTAAAATGATGGCATTGTAGTGAGTGGCGTAGTGAGGAATGAAGGGTATAAAGCAATTGCCTTTCCCACTGATGTTGTCAGAAGTACGCTAAGATGTTGTTAATCTTCTTAGGGTAAGAAAGTTGATACTCAATGCCTGTGCCATCTCCTTCCCCCATGGGACATTCCAACCTACATTCACTGTGAAATCCAGTGTTTTTTGTTTCATGCAGTTGCAAGCTATCACGTAACATGCTTCAAATAAATTGGAAATGTGATAACCTTGAGTTTCAGGGAAAGTATTTAATGCAGCAGTAATATCTTTTCACAAGTAATGTTTTTCAATGGAATGCATTGTGTATGGCTTTCATGATTTACAATCAAATGACAAAATAGAGAAGGTTGAAAATCATTAACCAGTCAGTCATTGACAGGTGACATGGAAAAATTGTGCAGTAATAGGGTTAGGATGGATTACCCACTGTTTCAGCAGTTGAATATATTTGGGTTTTTATAGAACAATTCAGAGAATGTTTACTGCCCTTGGATGATGGGGTTGTTTCTTGAGGGACTATTGAACAGGTAGAGCCTATTGGAGCACAGGAGAATGAGAAGTGATCTTATTGCAACATATACGTAGATGCACGTCTATAGAAGACACTTACAGTAGGTAGTACACACAGCGATTCATTTATTAGTGTACGTCTAGCAATATCTGAGTCAACTGATTATTAATGAATGGAGTTTAGAGAAAGTCATCTGTTTTGCAGGGAGACCATGATTGTGGAAATCTTCCTGGCAATTGTATCAGGGCAGGCACGGTGGCGCAGCGGTAGAGTTGCTGCCTTACAGTGCTTGCAGCACCGGAGACCCGGGTTCGATCCTGACTACGGGTGCTTGTCTTGTACGTTCTCCCCGTGACCTGTGTGGGTTTTCTCCGAGATCTTCGGTTTCCTCCCACGCTCCAAAGACGTACAAGTTTGTAGGTAAATTGCCTTGGTATATATGTAAGTTGTCCCGAGTGGGTGTAGGATAGTGTTAATGTGCGGGGATCGCTGGTCAGCACGGACCCGGTGGGCCAAAGGGCCTGTTTCCACGCTGTATCTCTAAACTAAACTAAACTACACTACAGGGGAGATTTTTACTGCACATCCAGCCCATTGCTCCCTTTCTGCATTCAGCATCATGACCCAATGTACAAGGTTCCATGGAAACATCTCTTTGGAAGCCTTCACTCTTTTCCTCTGCTTCTGCTGGACATCTAGATGTGTTACCTGTTGCTCAGCGTATTCTGGCTCATCATCCTCAGACACAGCCTGTTGACTTCAGTTGACCGAATTTTGCAAGATGCAGGAAACTACAGTGAAGACTCGCCACCAGTTTGGTTTGCACTACTGTATACCCCCCACCCCCACCCCCAGTTGGTTGAGGACAGCAGAGAGCGCTGGAGTAACTCAGCGGGTCAGACAGCATCCCTGAAGAATATGGATAGGCAACATTTTGGTCAGGACCCATCTTCAGTCTCATTTTAAGAATCTGATGGAAATCCTCAGAGGGCGGTGGAGGCGGGTTCTCTGGATGCTTTCAAGAGAGAGCTAGATAGGGTTCTTAAAAATAGCGGAGTCAGGGGATATGGGGAGAAGGCAGGAATGGGGTACTGATTGGGGATGATCAGCCATGATCACATTGAATGGCGGTGCTGGCTCGAAGGGCCAAATGGCCTACTCCTGCACCTATTGACTATTATCTATTGTCCTCATTATTCTCATTCTACTCTTCATTATACTTTCAATCCTCATTATACTCTTGTAGCACCATGGCTGTTGTTGCGGTGAAGTTCAACTGGAATAGGAGTCAGCACAAGTATCAAAATACTTGGAACCCCTTGAGCAATGATCCATCTTTTGGAGCATAGTCAGCTGAAGATGTCAGGCAGCACAGATTCACCAAGGATGAAGGAGACATGTGCAGTCATTGCGTTCAATAAGACAATGAGTCTCCAAGAGACAATCTTTCTTACGAATGTCAACCTGCACACTTACGAAAAAGACACCCCTTTTCTTAATGGCAGACATCAGCAATGGTTGCCTGAACTTAATGCACATGTGAGATTTTATTATTCTGTTACATCAGAATATAATGAAATACCAAGAGAACAAGGAGAGCTGCTATAACATTTGCACCTAGATTATTCCATTCACTCCAATGCTCTGAGCATATGGCCCTTGTACATCACGGACTTACATACAGTAGAATCATAGAAAGTTTAGGATACATTGGACGTCATTATCCCATCCTGCTCTAATTATCACAAATGGACTACGAAGCCTCATTCCATTTTCTAGCCCACAGAATTACATGTCATGGCTCTTCAAGGATGCCTCTGTGTGCTGTTTAAGATTGATGTGGGATTTTGCGTCCACCACCATTTTAGGCAATGAGTTCCAGACACTGGTGAAAAACTTTCTTATTCTCTCTCCAATCATCCCACCTATTACTTTAACTCTGTGCCCCTTTTTTGACCTCTATGTATAACGAAATAAATCTTTCTTATTCACACTACCATATCTATGTCCAAAGAAAACAACCTTGGCTTATCCAATCTTTCATCATAATGATTATTTTCTAGTCCTGGCAACGTCCTCATAAATCTTCTCTGTGGCGTTTCCAGCGCAGGAACATCTTTCCTGTAATCTTGTGTCCAGAGTATTTGGGCAGTTCACAAGCTGTGGTTTAGTGGCCGTTGGTTGGAGTTCTATTACACTCTCCTGATACTCTCTCTACATCAGGTAATAAAAGAAAGAATGATTCTATTGATTTGTCCTCCTACCTTTTATCTGTGAAAGTGCACTTTGCTTCTCCACACCACCTAATTATTGTATTGTTTCTGCCTTGTTGCGCCTTTCCAATTGCAATATCTTACCTTTCTTAGAATTAAATTCCACTCACCACTTTTTGGCTCAACTTACTGACCATCTATTATCTTTCTGCTGTCTATGGTTTTCATTCTCGTTGACAATCACATGGACATTTTTTATACCATTTCCAGACTTTATTATATCCCCTGTATTAAAGTCTATATTTTTTAGATATTACATAAAGCACAGAACTAATGACTGAACTCTGTGAAATCTCACTTGTAACAGGCTTGCAGTCAGCGCAAACAGTCAATTATAAGCTTTTGCTTTTACATAGATACATAGAAAATAGGTGCAGGAGTTGGCCATTCGGCCCTTCGAGCCTGCACCGCCATTCAATATGATCATGGCTGATCATCCAACTCAGTATCCCGTACCTGCCTTCTCTCCATACCCCCTGATCCCTTTAGCCACAAGGGCCACAGCTAACTCCCTCTTAAATATAGCCAATGAACTGGCCTCAACTACCCTCTGTGGCAGAGAGTTCCAGAGATTCTCCACTCTCTGTGTGAAAAAGTTTTTTCTCATCTCGGTCTTAAAGGATTTCCCCCTTATCCTTAAGCTGTGACCCCTTGTCCTGGACTTCCCCAACATCGGGAACAATCTTCCTGCATCTAGCCTGTCCAACCCCATAAGAATTTTGTACGTTTCTATAAGATCCCCTCTCAATCTCCTAAATTCTAGCGAGTATAAGCCAAGTCTATCCAGTCTTTCTTCATATGAAAGTCCTGACATCCTAGGAATCAGTGTGGTGAACCTTCTCTGCACTCCCTCTATGGCTATAATGTCCTTCCTCAGATTTGGAGACCAAAACTGTACGCAGGGTCTCACCAAGACCCTGTACAACTGCAGTAGAACCTCCCTGCTCCTATACTCAAATCCTTTTGCTATGAAAGCTAACATACCATTCGCTTTCTTCACTGCCTGCTGCACCTGCATGCCTACTTTCAATGACTGGTGTACCATGACACCCAGGTCTCGCTGCATCTCCACTTTTCCTAATCGGCCACCATTTAGATAATAGTCTGCTTTCCTGTTTTTGCCACCAAAGTGGATAACCTCACATTTATCCACATTATACTGCATCTGCCAAACATTTGCCCACTCACCCAGCTTATCCAAGTCACCTTGCAGTCTCCTAGCATCCTCCTCACAGCTAACACTGCCCCCCAGCTTAGTGTCATCCGCAAACCTGGAGATGTTGCCTTCAATTCCCTCATCCAGTTCATTAATATAAATTGTAAATAGCTGGGGTCCCAGCACTGAGCCTTGCGGTACCCCACTAGTCACTGCCTGCCATTGTGAAAAGGACCCGTTTACTCCTACTCTTTGCTTCCTGTTTGCCAGCCAGTTCTCTATCCACATCAATACTGAACCCCCAATACCGTGTGCATTAAGTTTGTATACTAATCTCTTATGTGGGACCTTGTCGAAAGCCTTCTGAAAGTCCAGATACAACACATCCACTGGTTCTCCCCCATCCACTCTACTAGTTACATCCTCGAAAAATTCTATGAGATTCGTCAGACATGATTTACCTTTCGTAAATCCATGCTGACTTTGTCCAATGATTTCACCACTTTCCAAATGTGCTGCAATCCTATCTTTAATAACTGACTCTAGCAGTTTCCCCACTACCGATGTTAGACTAACTGGTCTGTAATTCCCCGTTTTCTCTCTCCCTCCCTTCTTAAAAAGTGGGGTTACGTTTGCTACCCTCCAATCCTCCCTTGGTTATGATTAACCAAGAGAGCGGAGCTATTTGTTTAACATCACAATGGAAGTCGAAACAAGGTTTTTTCCCACCTACAGGTGGGCCACTTGCTACAGTGCTGACTATATTAGACACTGTATTTTCACTTTATTAGTTTTTTTTTTATTACCACATAAACTCACATGTTTGTGTTTTGTGTTTAGTGATAAGCGTAAAATGGATATACCAACAAAACTTAGAAACTCAAAAGTTCCCCCAATACCCAAACACCTGGGATATGGATGCACCACAAGATTTAAAGGTACTATAATTATTCAAAATGCAAGATGCTAAACAAAAGAACCTAGGAGGAATCTTGTTCTGTAGTTGGAATATAAGAGGTATTAACGAACCTATTAAAAGGGGTAAGATGCTAGCTCAGCTGAAACTGTACAACTCTGACATTATCTTCTTACAAGAAACTCATTTAAAATCTCAGGATCAAGCTAGGTTGAGGGCGAAATGGATAGGTCAAACATACCATTCTTCATTTACTTCGAAATCTAGAGGTACGTCAATCATTATAAGAAAAGGTATACCATTTAAAGCTAAGAATATCATAACAGACATCAAAGGGAGATACTTAATAGTTAATGGAGAAATTCATGATACTCCAATTACCTTGGTAAATATATATGCGCCTAACTTTGACAACCCTAATTTTTAAAATAAAATTTTGAACATAATTGCAGAGTCTAACTATCAAAATGTTATAATAGGAGGAGACTTTAACTGTGTTTTAGATCCGTATTTAGATAAATCAAGCCAAAAACAGAGAGGGAATATGAAATCTAAAACCGGTGAACTTCTCAATACTTACATAAACAATACTAATATAGCAGATGTTTGGAGAATTGTTAATCCAACTGGCAGGGAATAATCGTTTTATTCAATGGTACACAAAACATACTCACGTATAGATTATTTCCTGCTGGATACAAAATTAATCCCTCATACTTTTAACCCAACATACCATACAAATTCGATTTCAGACCATTCTCCACTAACTTTCTTTTTAAAACTGGAAGGAATGTCTAAGAATAAATCGTTTTGGAGATTTAATTCTCAAATCCTAAAAGATCCACAAGCGAGTATATATTTAAAAGAACAAATGGATGCCTTTTTTCAAATAAATGACACTCCAGATATATCGTCTACTGTATTATGGGAATCTTTTAAAGCATACATTAGGGGTATTATAATTTCATATCAAGCTTTTCAAAATAAAAATAATAAGAATGAACAAAGACAGTTAGAAGAACTTATTAGACAAATGGATATAGATAATGCTAAAGATCCGTCAATAGATAAACATAATAAAATAATAATTTTGAAATTTAAATTAAATAAAGTATTATCAGCCAAACTTATAAGACTTTTTCAAATTACAAAACAAGAGCACTTTGAATTTGGGGATAAACCGCATAAACTTTAGGCTCGCCAGCTAAAAAAATGAGAAAAAGAATATACTATCCCAAAGATTAAATCAGATAAAGGGGAATTATTAACCACACCGAAGGATATTAATATAAGATTTGCGCAATTTTATGAGAATTTGTATACATCTAAAACGACAATTGATTCCAATAAAATCACAGAGTTTTTGGATAATTGTAATCTTCCAAAATTAGAGTTGAAGGAACAAGAGGAATTGGGTGCACAAATCTCAATTAAGGAATTAGAAGATACAATAAACTCACTAAAGAATGGAAAAACACCAGGTCCTGATGGATTTACTAATGAATTTTATAAAAGCTTCTATGATAAAATTATACCAAGATTACAAAAAATGTACCAATATGCTTTTAAAAAACAAATACTACCTGATACATTAGCGGAATCAACGATTACACTAATACTTAAGAAAGACAAAGATTTAGAAGAACCGGGTTCATATAGAGCTATAGCATTGTTAAACACAGATCAAAAAATATTAGCGAAAACATTAGCTAGAAGATTAAGTAAATATATTAGTAAATTAATAAACCCAGATCAGACGGGGTTTATCCCTAAGAGATACTCATCTAACAATATGAGACATTTACTCAACATAATGCACTCACACAAATCTGAAGAACAAGAATTATCAATTATTTCGCTGGATGCTGAAAAAGCATTTGACCAAGTAGAATGGAATTATATGGATAAAGTATTACAAAAATTCCAACTGGGAGAGAATTTTATTCTATGGATTAAATTATTATATAATAAACCTACAGCTAGAATATTAACTAATAACATATTATCCTCGAAATTCCAACTATCAAGGGGAAATAGACAAGGATGCTCATTATCACCACAGTTGTTTGCTCTTATTATTGAACCGCTAGCAGAAAAAATTAGAATACACCCTGATATCCATGGGTATAATACTAAAGATTCAAATAATAAAATATCTTTATACGCGGATGATATATTACTGTACATTACAAAACCTCAAATCACTATACCAAATATATTAAATTTAATTGAAGACTTTGGATCTTTTTCTGGATACAGAATAAATTGGAATAAAAGTGAAATTATGTCAATAAAACCGAAAGATTCAACACATCTTTTAAAATTCCCTTTTAAAATAGCTACAGAAAAATTTAAATACTTGGGAATTGAAATTACTAGAACATATTCAATTCAATTCAATTCAATTCAATTCATTTCCTTTATTGTCATCTTGCAAGCAACAGTTGTGCAGTGCAAAACGAAAAGACGTTTCCCAGGCACATGACGTTTAAAACATTTCACACATAATAATAATAATAACAACACTAAAACAATCCAGTCCCTGATGGAACAGTATAAGTTAAAATAGATACAAACAACGTTAAAATACAGTAAGACAAATACAGTAAGACCAAAAGATATACTAGAACATATCAAGGTATGTTTAAAGCAAATTTTGATCCCCTACTTAATAAATTAAACACACTAATTAAATTTTGGAAAACGCTCCCGATGTCTTTAATAGGCCGAATAAATGCAATAAAAATGATTTCTACCACAAATTTTATACTTATTTCAATCGATTCCTATATACTTACCAAAGAAGTTTTTTTTTAAACTGGACTCAGATATCACTAATTTTATATGGGACTATAAATCACATAGAATACAAAAAACTCACTTGAATAAACCTAAAGTATTAAGGGGTTTAGCACTACCTAATTTCATGTATTATTATTGGTCAGTAAATATTAAAAATATGATTCAACTGATGGATAACTCTGCCCAGCAAGTGGACTGGATTGTAATGGAGAAAGAGGATTGCTCCTCTGGAAACATTGGAGCGATCCTCCTCTCACCAATGAAACTGAATAATATAAATTATAATAAGAACCCAATTATACATAGCACAATCCAAATTTGGAAACAAATAAAACAAAATTTAAAATGAAGAAATGTATCACTTTTATCTCCCATAGTTAATAACCCTTTGTTTAATCCCTCTACTATAGATAAATCTTTCACACATTGGGATAGACTAGGAATTAAAATGTTCGGTGTATGAAACTGGAAAATTACTTTCATTTCAACAATTACAAATAAAATATAAACTCGGAAATAATCAATATTTTAAATATTTTCAAATATGCGACTATTTGAAAAAATATACAAAAGATCATTATAATAGCCCAGCAGATGTATTGGATGATGCAATGCAGATAAAAGCTGAATCAGCAAACTTAATATCATATTTGTATAATATTATCTTAAATGTAGAAATACCATCTACGGAGGGTATCAGAAGAGACTGGGAACAAGAGTTAGCTATTAAAATTTCAGTGGAAAGGTGGAATGAACACTTATTAAACGTGCATAAATGTTCGATTAATGTAAGACATACTTTAATACAATTTAAAATTTTACATAGATTATATTATTCCAAAACTAAAATCCATAAAATTTTCCCAAATGTATCATCCATTTGTGATAAATGTCAATCCCAAGAAGCTACTATAGCGCACTCATTTGTTTTCTGTACAAAAATTCAAAAATTTTGGAATGAAATTTTCGAAATCTTTACAAAATTATTTAAAATAAAACTGATACCCAAAGCAGAATGGATTATCTTCGGAATAACTGAAGATGGTCCAGAACTAAATGTGTTTCAAAAGAAACTAATAGACTACGGGTTAATAACTGGAAAAAAGCTAATCCTAAAATTTTGGAAGAAGGCTCCAATACCAACTATAAACATGTGGATTTCAAATATGTTCGAAACATTACACCTAGAAGAGATAAGACTCCTCCTGGCAGGTAAACCAGATCACTTCCACCTGACGTGGTCTGCATTTATAGAATTATTACAAATATAGGGTGCAAAGGTACCTTAAAAAAAAAACTGTGGTCAGGTAAGGGGGGATGAAAGTTGGAGAGTTGGTATGTCCCATTTGCGTAATGCTCATAAAAACTATTTGTTTTTCTCTTTTCCCTCTTTCTCTTTCTCCTTCTTTTCTAGGGTCTATTTCTTAACTCTTTTTCTTTTGTTTTTAATTTTGTTCTTATAGGGTCTTCGTTCTTTCTTGTTGTCACATTTTCTACACTTTCACTTTTTCCTTTACTTTCTTCTTTCTCTCAATCTCATCCTTTCCCTTTACTAGTGTAAAAAACAAACGGAGTACATTAATTGTAAGGAGATATAAGTGACGAGTACTAATGTATGTGGTTGTAATGTAATGTACTTCTAATTTAATTTAATTTTTTTAAATAAATAAATAAATAAAAATTATCACTAATGCATCCACTATTTCTGGAGCTACTTCCTTAAGTACTCTGGGATGCAGCCTATCTGGCCCTGGTGATTTATCGGCCTTTAATCCATTCAATTTACCCAACACCACTTCCCGACTAACCTGGATTTCACTCAGTTCCTCCATCTCCTTTGACCCGCGGTCCCCTGCTATTTCCGGCAGATTATTTATGTCTTCCTTAGTGAAGACGGAACCAAAGTAGTTATTCAATTGGTCCGCCATATCCTTGTTCCCCATGATCAATTTACCTGTTTCTGACTGCAAGGGACCTACATTTGTTTTAACTAATCTCTTTCTCTTCACATATCTATAAAAACTTTTGCAGTCAGTTTTTATGTTCCCTGCCAGTTTTCTTTCATAATCTATTTTCCCTTTCCTAATTAAGCCCTTTGTCCTCCTCTGCTGGTCTCTGAATATCTCCCAGTCCTCTGGTATGCTGCTTTTTCTGGCTAATTTGTATGCATCATCTTTTGCTTTGATACTATCCCTGATTTCCCTTGTTATCCACGGATGCACTACCTTCCCTGATTTATTCTTTTGCCAAACTGGGATGAACAATTTTTGTAGTTCATCCATGCAGTCTTTAAATGCCTTCCATTGCATATCCACCGTCAACCCTTTTAGAACTAATTGCCAGTCAATCTTGGCCAATTCACGTCTCATACCCTCAAAGTTACCTTTCTTTAAGTTCAGAACCGTTGTTTCTGAATTAACAATGTCACTCTCCATCCTAATGAAGAACTCAACCATATTATGGTCACTCTTGCCCAAGGGGGCACGCACAACAAGACTGCTAACTAACCCTTCCTCATTACTCAATACCCAGTCTAGAATAGCCTGCTCTCTCGTTGGTTCCTATACATGTTGGTTTAGATAACTATCCCGCACACATTCCAAGAAATCCTCTTCCTCAGCACCCCTGCCAATTTGATTCACCCAATCTATATGTAGATTGAAGTCACCCATTATAACTGTTTTGCCTTTGTTGCACGCATTTCTAATTTCCTGTTTGATGCCATCCCCAACTTCACTACTACTGCTAGGTGGCCTGTACACAACACCCACCAGCGTTTTCTGCCCCTTAGTGTTTCGCAGCTCTACCCATACCGATTGCACATCCTCCAAGCTAATGTCCTTCCTTTCCACTGCGTTAATCTCCTCTCTAACCAGCAACGCTACCCACCTCCTTTTCCTTTCTCTCTATCCCTCCTGAATATTGAATATCCCTGGATGTTCAGCTCCCAGCTTTGGTCACCCTGGAGCCATGTCTCCGTGATCCCGACTATATCATAATCATTAATAGCTATCTGCACGTTCAACTCATCCACCTTATTACGAATGCTCCTTGCATTGAAACACAAAGCCTTCAGGCTTGTTTTTACAACGCTCTTACCCCTTATACAATTATGTTGAAAAGTGGCCCTTTTTGATTTTTGCCCTGGATTTGTCTGCCTGACACTTTTACTTTTCACCTTGCTACCTATTGCTTCCGCCCGCATTTTACACCCCTCTGTTTCTCTGCTCACTCATTTAAGAACCCCACCACCTCTTATTCTCTGTTTATTATTGTTTTCTTCTTTCCCCCCTACATGTTGGGTCTGAGTGCTTTCCTTCTCTGCCTCCTGCCTCACACACTGTCTAATAGCTTTCTCTATTTGAGTCCCTCCCCCCAACCATTCTAGTTTAAAGTCTCCCCAGTAGCCTTTGCAGATCTCCCCGCCAGGATATCGGTCCCCCTCAGGTTCAAGTGCAACCCATCCTTTTTGTACAGGTCGCACCTTTGCTTCCCATCATTGAATAATTTCCCCTATCCTTATCTCACAGCTTATGTATTTACATCTTTGGCCCTTGTCATAAGGTCATAAGGAATAGGAGTAGAATTTGGCCATTCGGCCCATCAAGTCTACTCCACCATTCAATCATGACTGATCTATCTCTCCCTCCTAACCCCATTTCCCTGCCTTCACCCTGACACCTGCACTAATCAAGAATCTATCTATCTCTGCCTTAAAAATATTCACTGACATGGCCTCCACAGCCTTTTGTGGCCAAGAATTCCACAGATTCACCACCCTCTGACTAAAGAAATTTCTCCTCATCTCCTTCCTAAAACAACGTCCTTTAATTCTGAGGCTATGACCTCTGGTCCTAGACTCTCCCACTAGTGGAAACATCCTTTGTCCAACCATTTCCTATCAAAGACCCCTCGCCA
Organism: Malacoraja senta; assembly: GCA_038087875.1. Classification (NCBI taxonomy): domain Eukaryota; kingdom Metazoa; phylum Chordata; class Chondrichthyes; order Rajiformes; family Rajidae; genus Malacoraja; species Malacoraja senta. The sequence continues at coordinate 79,719,576 of CM075981.1, read as the reverse complement.
GTTTCACCTGTCGTGTTTAAGAAAGAACTGCAGATGCTGGAAAAATCGAAGGTAGACAAAAATGCTGGAGAAACTCAGCGGGTGAGGAAGCATCCATGGAGCGAAGGAATGGGTGACGTTTTTGGGTCGAGACCCTTCTTCAGACCTTTCACTAGCCAAGCTTTGCCCTGCCTCTCCAATCTTGCAGCTTTCTCCCCCCTTCCCCCCCCCCCACCACATCAACCTGAAGATGGGTCCCGACCCAAAACACCTATCCATGTTCTCTAGAAATGCTGCCTGACTCGCTGTTACTCCAGCACTATGTATCTTCTTTTTGTTGTAAACCAGCATCTGCAGTGGCATTTACATTTGAATCATTTTTACCATTCTCCCTCAGATAACTTGGACATTTACCTATTTAACTAGTTTGCGTATCAGAGCTTGTCAAACGCTTTACCAAAATTCACTGTCCTCAATGACACGTCCCTCCATCCAGGTCTCTAGTTAAATTATGAAATAAATTCAGTCAACTTTCCCACGGTCAACCTTCTTTTAAGAAATCGACAGACACTAACTTTCCCTTTCTGAGAAGAATGATTCAGGTATTTACATTATTTACAGATTTAAACTATGCAAACTTTTTTAGCCACTTTGATGTTCCGATTAAAAAAAGACACAATGTGCTGGAGGAACTCAATGGTTCAGGCAGCATCTCTGGAGAACATGGATAGGTGAAAAAAGGTCAGGGTCAGGACCCTTTTTCAGACTGATTTTGGGGAGTGGGGGGGGGAAGAACGGTGGAAGAAAGGATGGGCCGGGCATGCCTGGCAGATAATAGGTTGATACAGATGAGAGGGGGGTTTTGGTGGGTAGATGGTGGATAAAGGCCAGAGATGAAAAGACAGAGGATGTTAGACGACAGGATTGAAGAGTTGCGAATTGGGAAGCGAGAGGAAGAAATGAAGGTGGAAGGGGAGGGGAGGGGGCGAACAAATAGGTGTGTCCAGGTGGGGCACAGGGCAGTGGGGTGGGGGAAAAGGGGGGGGGTGGGTGGTTTGTAGGAGGAAGGGAGAAAGGATGGGACGTTCCTATAATTAGCACCGTATCTACTACTTGAGAAAGTTATAATTTCTTGAATGACATCAGAAGAATCTTGCATCAGTTCCTTCCTGTCTTCACTGCTTTAGATTGTGGAATACATTCATGATCACGACTCTTTGATATTCTCTTATGTATCTCTTGCAGTACCAAGTGATTTACAGCAACACTTCTATTTCCTATTTTTGGAAAATATCTCTTTTTGTATTGCACACTTCAACTATCATTCCAATATGCTATTTCCGTAGGCATTAACATATATTAAATCTATCATGTTATCTAAAATGTTTCGCTGTGTGGTGCAAGTCATCATTTTTTTTCCGTCTTAACTGCTGCTCTCCCTTTTTCCCCTCAAGTTTGAATGGAACTGAACCCTCTACTTCCTTGGAAGGCTCAGGAAGTTTGGCATGTCCCCTGCAACTCTCACTAACTTCTACAGATGCACCACAGAAAGCATTTTATCAGGATGCATCACAGCTTGGTTTGGGAACAGCTCCATCCAAGACCGCAAAAAATTGCAGCGAATTGTGGACGCAGTCCCAGACCATCACACAAACCAACCTCTCTTCTATTGATTCCATTTATACCTCACGCTGCCTGGGCAAGGCCAGCAGCACAATCAAGGACGAGTCGCACCCCAGCCACTCTCTCTTCTTCCCTCTCCCATCAGGCAAAAGGTATAGAAGTGTGAAAATGCACACCTCCAGATTCCTCCCTGCTGTTATCAGGCAACTGAATCATCCTACCACAACCAGAGAGCAGTGCTGAACTACTATCTACCTCTTTGATGACTCTCGGACAATCCTTGATTGGACTATGCTGGCTTTACCTTGCACTAAATGTTATTCCCTTATCATGTATCTATACACTGTAAATGGATCGATTGTAATCATGTATTGTCTTTCTGTGGACTGGTTAGCATGCAACAAAGGGCCTTTCACTATACCTTGGTACATGTGACAATAAACTGAACTGAACTGTTCTGTTGACCAAAATCTAAGCCTTTGGTGCATGTGTAAAGAAGTGTTGCAACGACATTGTTCTGATGTTTATTTAGCAAAGGTTTGCCAATTGATAGGGAAACAAGGAACTGCAAAAAAAAAAGCAAAGTGCTGGAGTAACTCAGCGAGTCAGGTAGCATCACTGGAGAATATGGATCGGTGACATTCAGAAGAGTCACGAACCGAAACATCACCTCTCCATGTTCTTATAACGTTGTATTATACCCACCTCCACAGCTTCTGGTACTGCAGCTTGTTCCATATAGCCACCGCCCCCTGCGTGGATAAAGTTGCCCCTCCGGTCGCTTTCAGTCCCCCCTCCAGTGAACAATTATGCTTTTAATTTGAGAAAATAAAGACATGTTGCGGCGCACGGCGATATCGAACCCGGCGTTCGGAAGCTGCGGTCACGTGACTCGGGAGGGGTTGCTTTTTTCGCGCGGTTTCGCTTTCGCGCCACAGTTGTTTTGCTGACCACCGTTGAGATCAGACGTGTATGCAGAGACCTTACTAAGGAGCGAGTGTTCAATAAAAACCGTTCAGAAAACTTAGTCGTCGTTTCTGCATCCGCTAAAGACAATTCATTTGAGCAAAATATTGGATTGAATGCGAAATGCTAACAACAGCTCCAAATGCTAACAATTGCAACATATTAAAGAAATAAAATCCAAAGACTTGAAACAACACTTATGAGCAGGTATTGGAAGAGATAATTGTGTCTGATGCGATTGTGTTTGCTGCCTTCATTTCTGTCCTTTAGTTTTTTTTTAAAGTTTAGTTTAGTTTATTGTCACGTGTACCAATGTACAGTGAAAAGCTGTTTTGTCGCATGCTATCTGTGTTCGACAATTGAATAACATTCAGACAAAGCAATGATGTTAGTTGTATAATTTTTAGGTTACCCAGCGCTGCTCCAATTGATGGTAATTTGAGGCTCTAGTGGGGAACTTTTAGAATTTCTCACACCTTAAAAATATTGTTTATTAAAAAAGCAAATGCAGTCCAATGCAGCCGGTGATTCGTTTGTTTTAGTCAATTCATTTTAATTTCTGTTAAATTAGGTTGCACACTGATGGAGGACTGTGGAATTATTATGATAAATCTGTCTTCAACAGAATGATGCAAACTGCACCAGGTTACCACTTACACATCTGGAAGCCAGAATGTGGAGGTAGAAAACATGCTTAAAAATATGAATACATTCTTCTTACCTGTCTTCAAGGGAGGGATGATACTGAGGATGACAAAGCAACCCTTTGCTAGTGTGGCAGTGATACTGGAAACATTGGGTGAAACATTTCAGAAGGATGTAATATGTTAGTACTTAGAGTACCATGGGTGAAGAATGGACAATCTGACCAACATTGTTCTTTTCTGACATTAGTCATCATTGTCAGCGATTCAAGGATGATCTCCACCACAGATTTGCATAAAGGTCCTGAGATGACTTTGGAGTCCAATGATGAAACCACAAACCAACCCACATGCCACTGACATCTCCTTGCAGGTCAGCTGCCTGCTCTCCGAGAGTTCTTTCCTCTTTCTAACCCCTTTCCTCTCATACAGCTTCAAAGGTGAAGCTCTTTTCCTCAAACTGGACCATTATTTGCAGGAAAACATGGCACAATTGAGGCCATTTGAGGGCACCTCTTAACCTTTTGCTCTTTATCGTCAAGTGTGGATGCCTAAGCTAGTTTATGTGTCCCCTGTGTATTTTTGTTTTTTGATTTGCACAATATTGTGTCTTGCCTCTATGGGAATGGTGCAGTGGTTGTTTGGGGACAGATGGTAACAATGGCAGAGGCCCTTTCAGTTCAGTGAGAATGAGATTTCTTGTGGCATCTAGGGGCGGTAAAACCCAGGCGGGGCCCAGAGGGGACACGTCCCCTCCATGTTTTGATGGCGAGTTCCGCTCTTGGTGGCATCTGTGAAAATTGATTCCTGATGCATAAATCTTGAATTGATCCTTGTCAGAAGTGTCGCCCGTCTTAGGTCCAGAGTGGTGTCAGACTAAGGGAAAACAAGACACAGCATGCTGGAATAATGCAACAGGTTAGGCAACAACTCTGGAGAACGTGGATAAGTGACGTTTCGAGTCAGGAACCTTCTCCAGTCTGAGAAGAGTCCGACCTGAAACATCACCTATCTATGTTCTCCAGAGATGCTGCCGTGACCTGCTGAGGTACTGTACTCAAGCACTTTGTGTCTTTTTGTTAAATAAGCATCTGCAGTTCCTTGTTTCTACTTCAGACTAAAGGAGCTTGGACTGTAAATGGCTCGTAAATGGAAGTAGTTCATTCTATGTTTACTAATATAAAGCTCAATCTCATTGGGGTTTTCAAGCTACCATTAATTTCTGATTGGTTTAATGAAAATAATGCTGACATTTAATGCTCCAAAATGCTGGAGTAACTCAGCGGGTCAGGCAGCATCTCTGGAGAACATGGATAGGTGAATTTTCAGGCCGAGACCCTTCACCAGTAACCCTAACATTTAAGCCCTTCTTTACCAGAAAAGTCCATCATATGTGGCACAATTACTTACCAAGCAGTGTCATTAATGGCATCAGGCACAAATATTTGATAAAGTACACATAGATCCCAGCATGATCCAGAAAATAACAACCCAAGCAATCAAGGTAAATTAAAAAGTTAGTTTAGAATTTGTTCAGTGACCGAATACAGAATGTATCATTTGCTAGAAATGTAAGTGATAAGAGATTAAGTGTTTAAGAAGGAACTGCAGATGCTGGAAAATCGAAGGTACACAAAAATGCTGGAGAAGCCCAGCGGGTGCAGCAGCATCTATGGAGCGAAGGAAATAGGCAACGTTTCGGCCCGAAACCCTTCTTCAGACTGATGAAGAGTTTCGGCCCGAAACGTTGCCTATTTCCTTCGCTCCAAAGATGCTGCTGCACCCGCTGAGTTTCTCCAGCATTTTTGCGTACCTAAGTGATAAGAGAGATGTATACAATGAAATTCTTCACTGTGCAGAATTGGGTCCTTTGATTTTTAGTGTATAAATTATTGGGATTGATATGAAAGAGCCACAGTTAATAATCTTGCCAATGGTACACCAACATTGGCTTAGTGGTTGAGGGAAATAGTTCTGGTGTGAGAAGATAGGTGGACACAAAAGTGATATATTGAATTCATTCCCGAGAACTGTGAGGTAATATAGTTGGTGAGGTGCAGGCATGAAAGTATGATAAATAGTAGAATACTAATAAGTGTAGTCGATAAGAGGGATCTTGGAGATTACGTCCACAAATCCCTGAAGATAGGACTGCAAGTTGATTAGCTAGTTTTCAGAAGGCATACAGACTGCTGGCTTTACTTGAAATATAATATGCAAGAGGAAAGCCATACAAAAACCAAATGAAATATTAATTGGGCCACAGTTAGACTTCTGTGTACAGTTCTGTTCAATACTCTACATGACGTACGTGATAGCACTAGGAAATGCAGGGATTTACAAGAATATTGCTGGAGCTAGAGGATTTTAGCTGTCTTGAGAAAGTGGCTTGGCTGGACTTCTTTTCTTTGGAACTGAAGAAATGGAGGCAATGTTGAGATGAGTATATAAAATAACATGAGGTCTGGACACTGTAAACAAAAAGAAGAAATCCCCCTCAGAAGAGAAGTCAGTAACAAAAATGACATTTAAGTTAATTGCAAAAAGAATCAGAGCAGAGAACAAAACAAAAGATATTTAACTCATCCAAAGGATGGTGATGGCAGGAACTCTCAACTCATTGAAAAAGTAACTGGATAGGTACTGAAATATTCCGAACCAAAGTGGCTGTGAACCAGAGGCTGGTGAGCGAGGTGTCCCTGAAATCCAATTTTGGTTGGAATGGAGATGTAGGGCAAAATGATCACCTGTTATGCTACAATTTTCTTCCATCTATTAAATTGGTGCTGGGATTAGTTAGTAAAATATGATTGTCATTTTCTTGCCCATAATACTGTAAGTTTGCTTCTTCCCAATTGATCCTTAAAAAGTAGAGACACAAGAAATTTGAGATGCTCGAATTTGGAGCAAAAATCAAAGTGCTGGAGGTCTTCTGGGGGTCAGGCAGGCAACATCGGTGGGGAGAAATGGTCTAACGACGTTTCAGATTGGGACCCTTCTTCAGATTGATCAAACTGAAGGGTCGCACCCCACCCCATCTGTCCATTCCCTCCACAGGTGCTGCCTGACCCGCTGGGTTCCTACAGCAGTTTGTTTTCTACTTATTCTTTAAATCTTTTTTTTACTGATAGGTTGGCTGTCAGCAGGTCACCTCCTGGCTAGTTACGAGGCTGGGAAACCTGCTAAAAGTGAAGGAAATAATATTCAAATTTACCATTGAAAAAACAACTTCAAACGGAAAGGAAGGAAAATTGTTGGTAATCTTTCGTGATCATAGAAAATCACAAAGCACTTCACAGACAATGATGCATATCTTAAGAATAATATTGCAATATAGTGCAGGAATCAACTTGTGTACTGTCTCATCAACCGCAAGGTGACAATTACTAATTCATCTTTTACTTTTGTTGTTTGACAGATACTGTAGTTAAAATCCAGAACATCAGCAACATTTTCCCTGCCCTTCTTTTGAATAGCGTCATGGAACTTTTACATCCACCTGCCCATGAATTGTCCAAAGACATAAAAATACTAAATAAATGGATATTATTATTATTGTTACTACTTTCCATTAAAATATGGTCAAGCATCAAACCGGCTTGAACTTAAATTTTGCCAGACAGTAAAGTCAAGCGACAATAGAATTCAATTATTGTATGTACTGACAGCAGAACAATGAAATTCTTACTTGCTGCAGTTTTACAGGCCCATAAATGCAATTAAACACAGATTAATACACAGTAATCAATGTGATTAGCCATAAATTGGAGGTAATCATAAGTGTAAAACCAACGTCATGCAACCAGACAATCAATAGAAGATCATAATTTTGACAATAATCACAAGTCAAACTCTCGCTCAGCATTCGTACATTCAAGAACTATTTAAATAAGGGACTACATAACTAATTTCCAATCCTTCATAGACACAAAGTGCTGGAGCATCTCAGCAGGTCAAACAGCATCTATGCAGAAAATGGATAGGTGACTTTTCGTGTCGTGACCATTCAAACATTCTGAAGAACAGTCCCTATCCAAAACGTCACCTATCCATTTTTCCCAGAGACACTGCTGACTCACCAAGTTAATGCAGCATTTTATGTCTACCTTTGGTAAAAAACCAGCATCTGCAGTTCCTCCAGACACAATATTATTTTAGGTTTGCTTCATTAATCCACATGATCTATAGCAAGCATTTTGCTGTTGATGAAACCACGGGTTGCATAATGCAAAGATATTGGAAAGCTGTTAAAATTGCCAGTGTCACCTTATAAAATTGATGTCGGGGCTTTTTAGCATTGCCAGAGCAGATATCTTCCTGTATCACTGATTCTTCCTGTCAAGCAACACTATGTTCCGTCAAAATGCTTTTGTTATTGTGTACTTTTCTCATCCCCCTTCCTTTCCTGGAGGCACTGACTCAGAGTTATTTCAAATTCATACCACAGAAACAGGCCATTCTAGTCTGTCATCACTTGCTATTCGTACAAGCTTCTTCCCACCCCTCTTAATTTGGTCCTATTATCTCTTTAGACAATAGACAATAGACAATAAGGTGCAGGAGTAGGCCATTCGGCCCTTCGAGCCAGCACCGCCATTCAATGTGATCATGGCTGATCATCCCCAATCAGTACCCCGTTCCTGCCTTCTCCCCATATCGCCTGACTCCCCTATTTTTAAGAGCCCTATCTAGCTCTCTCTTGAAAGCATCCAGAGAACCTGCCTCCACCGCCCTCTGATGCAGAGAATTCCACAGACTCACCACTCTCTGTGAGAAAAAGTGTTTCCTCGTCTCCGTTCTAAATGGCTTCTTAAACTGTGGCCCCTGGTTCTGGACTCCCCCAACATCGGGAACATGTTTCCTGCCTCTAGCGTGTTCAAACACTTAACAATCTTATATGTTTCAATGAGATTCCCTCTCATCCATCTAAACTCCAGAGTGAACAAGCCCAGCTGCTCCATTCTCTCAGCATATGACAGTCCCGCCATCCCGGGAATTAACCTTGTAAACCTACACAGCACTCCCTCAATAGCAAGAATCTTTATTCCCTTGGGGCATCTTAATCAGCATGGACGAGTTAGGCTGAAGAGCTTGTTTCCATGCTGTACGACTCTAGGACGATACTCTATGAATGGGGGCAAAGGCAGGAGAATGGGGTTAGGAGGTAGAGATAGATCAGCCATGATTGAATGGCGGATTCGAATGGCCTAATTCTGCTCCAATCACTGATGACCTTATGACCTGATGATATGCATTATCATCACCAGCCAAACTTTCTCTTCGCATGGGCACGTACAACTCTGCATTTGCACCATGGGATTCAGCTGCTCCTAACGGCAGGACATCCCATATTCTTAACTCTACTCAATAAGATAGATTCTCCTGAATTTGTTACAGATTTTCTCATATTCACATTGGATTGCAGAGAATATATGGTGCAGATTGGTGCACTTGAGCCTTCTCCTCTTTCCTTACCTAAACCTATCATTCTAAACCTTCGTTCACTCCATAGATGCTGCCTCACCCGCTGAGTTTCTCCAGGATTTTTGTCTACCATTGTAACCTTCTATTTCTTTCTCCCTATTCACTTCAGCCACTCACTGTGGGAACAAGTTTGACCTTCTCGACACTTATTTAGAACATAGAACAGCTCGGCACAGAAACAAGCCCTTTGCCCACAATGTCTGTGCCGAACATGATGCCAAATTAAATTAATCTCCTATTTATTAGGGTGTTTCTTCTGAATTCCCCGTGATATATTGGGAAATTGTACGTGGTATCAACTTTTCAACATTCGCTCCTGTGCACACCTACATTACCTCTGAGGCCTCGCACAGATCATCCATTAGTCCTCTCGCTAGAATATAAGCCTGGTTAGTTGTTCCTGATGGTTATCGCCTTTCAGTTCTACTGTGAAGAAAGCTCTCCACAAAAGTCTGGTGATATCTTGACGTGGGCTTCCCTTTTGTTGATGTAATACACATCCACAAAAAGCACAATCTTTAAGAATTATTCAACGTGCTAAATAAAGATTGGGCCATAGAAAAATAAATAAGGCAGAGCATCAAACATGCATAAACATTTAGGGTCTGAAGAAGGGTTCCGACCCAAAATGTCATCTGCTCATTCCCTTCACGGTTGTTGCCTAACCCGCTGAGTTCCTCCAGCACTTTGTGTATTGCCAGTAAAATGATCTTGGATCTGATGCAACTAACAAGATTTTCAGAGTATTTTATAGCAAGACTAGTTCATAAACAGCTTAAACTCACAACAGTTGAAGTTATTTCCATTGATTGTGGTGCAGAAGGCTGCATGGTGGCGCAGCGGTAGAGTTGCTGCCTTACAACGTTCATTACAACGCCGGAGACCCGGATTTGATCCTGACTACGGGTGCTGTCTGTACAGAGTTTGTACGTTCTCCCCGTGACCTGCGTGGGTTTTCTCCGGGATCTTCGGTTTCCTCCAACACTCCAAAGACATACAGGTATGTAGGTAAATTGGCTTGATATAAGTGTAAATGGTCCCTAGTGTGTGTTGGATTGTTTTAATGCATGGGGATCGCTGGTCGGTACAGGCTCGGTGGGCCGAAGGGCCTGATTCCTTGCTATATCTCGAAACTAAACCAAATTAAACTATTGTGCAAAGAATCATAAAAATAACGGCTTTAGAATTTTCACATTAAACTAAGTGTGCATGGAAGTTCCAAACTTACAATAAACATCAAGAATTCAGTTAAATTTATTGTCACGTGTACTGAGGTACAGTGAAAAGCTTTTGTTGCATGCTATCCAGTCAGCAGAAAGACCAAACAAGATTACTACCGAGCCATTAACAGTGTATAGATCCATGATGAGGGAATAACTTTTAGTGCAATGTAAAGCCAGAAAAATCTGAGCAAGGATAGTCCGAGGGTCACTAATGAGGTAGATAGTAGTTCAGCACTGCTGTCTGGTTGTTTGGATGATTCAGTTGCCTGATAACAGCTGGGAAGACTGTCCCTGAATCTGGGGTGTGCGTTTTCACACTTCTATAGCTTTTGCCTGATGGGAGAAGAGGGAATGGCCAGGCTGCAATTCACCCTTGATTATGTTGCTGGCCTTGCCGAGGCAGCATGAGGAATAAATGGAGTCAATAGAAGGGAGGTTGGTTTGTGTGATGGTCTAGGTTGCATCCACAATTCTCTGCAATTTCTCACGGTCTTGGATGGAGCTGTTCCCAAACCAAGCTGTGATGCATCCCGATGCTTTCTATGGTGCATCTGTAGAAGTTGGTGAGAGTTGTACTGTACATGTCAAACTTTCGAAAGCCTTCTAAGGAAGCGTTGGTGTGCTTTCTTGGTTGTTGCTTCAATATGGGTGGTCCAGGAGAGATTGTTTGTGATATTGACTCCTAGGAATTTTAAGTTTTCAACCATATCTACTTCGGCGTCGTTAATGCAAACTGGGAAATTAATGACAGCAACAATAGCAGTCTCATTGTTAAAAACTTCAAATTCCTGGGTGTGCATATTTCCGACGATCTTTCCTGGACCCAGCACACCGATGTAATCAGCGCCTCTACTTCCTGAGAAGATTACGGAGATTCGGCATGTCAAAGAGGATTCTCTTGAACTTCTACAGGTGCACAGTAGAGAGCATACTGACTGGTTGCATCGTGGTCTGGTTCGGCAACTTGAACGTCCAGGAGTGGAAAAAGCTGCAAAAAGTTGTAAACACTGCCCAGTCCATCACTGGCTCTGACCTCCCCACCATCGAAGCGATATATCGTAGTCGCTGCCTCAAAAATGCAGCCAACATCATCAAAGATCCACACCATCCTGGCCACACACTCATCTCACCACTGCCATTGGGAAGAAGGTACAGGAGCCTGAGAACTGTAACGACCAGGTTCAGGAACAGCTTCTTCCCTACAGCCATCAGGCTATTAAACACTACAACTTCAGAAGCTATGAACTATAATAGACTATTATTATTATTATTATTATTATTGTACTGTTATTGTTTGTTCTTTTTTTCTTCTTGCGTTTTGTTATATTATTTATTATGTTCACATATTCTGTCGTGCTGCAGCAAGTAAGACTTTCATTATTCTATCTGGGGCATATGACAATAAAACACTCTTGACTTGACTCTTGACTTGGCATTCAGAACATGGGCCAGAGTGAGCACAATATTCCAATGATTATCTGTCCACAATTCAAATCATCTTTCACAGAACATGATTGCTTTTACATTCAATTCAGCTAGAAAACAATCCAGATACTTGGTTTATTTATTTATTTATAAAAGGGCTTATTAAGTTGCATTGAAACTTTGAATTATGTGTTCATCGGTGCCCTGGACTTTGTTCTTCTATGTCCTGTGAATAACTATTTTGCAAGAATCATGTGGCTTCTTTATTCTTCCTGCCAAAATGTATTATTTCATAATTATTTATATTGAAACTTATTTGCTAATTAAATTCACATTTTGTAAATTGATTGCATTGTGAATTTACAAAATCTTTCCAAAGTACATTACAAAATTGTGCCTGATCAAAGTTTGGCACCAAGCCATGTATGAGGATGTTCAGACAGACGACCAAAACAGTTTTGAAGAAACATATTAAATAAGAAAAGAGGAACAGATGGAGGTTTAAAGTTTAGCCTCTAGAACGAGGGAACATAAACGAGGGATTTCTAGCGTCTATCCCATTTTCAGCTGACAGAACAGTGTGCAAAACCAGATGAACCAAATGGTAGGTAAACCAAAATGCAAAAGCAGATGAACCAAATGAACCAACAAGTAAGCCCAACATTTGAATTCTGATATCTCAGAGGATTCCAGGGTTCAAGCAAGGTAGTGAGAAAGAAGCAGAGATTGATTTTAAGAAGGATACAAATCTTTAATTTCATGCTTTTAAATTTATGAAACATTTCTATCACTCTGTTGTCAGTGCTTAACAACCTTTAATCTCAAACCACAAAGTGCTGGAGGTACTCAGCAGGTTCGGCAGCATCTGCGGAAGGAATGGACAAATGTCTCTTCTTCAAACCGAAACGCATTGTGCCTGTCCAATCCCTTTACAGATTCTGCCTGACTCACTGAGTTGCTCCAGCATTTTGTGTTTTGTTCAAGGTTCCAGCATCTGCAGTTCCTTGTGTCTCTAGTCTTTTATATCATTCATTTGTGGGTCTTGGGTCTCACTGGTTAGGCCAGCATTTATTGCATCATCTCTAACTGACCCTGAAAAATGCTGGAGAGCCCCATTCTTGCAGTTTGTGCCTCCTAATTTAAGCCTATTATTTGATGATTTTATTTCTTCTGTTATTTATGTGTCTGCAGAATGTTGTAATCTATTATCCCTTAGTAAATTAGTTTCTTAGGTCGAAATTAAATTAGATAACGTAGCATTGTTTATTTCCCAGCACTATGTGATGGAAAATCTATTTAATCAAAGGGTAGATCGCAATGGTAACCATTTCCTGATTGCGTCTACAGTTAAATTCAAGCAGGCACTTCCAGACGCGATCCGCATTAATGAGTTTTCAGCATCGAATGTGATCTAATGGTATCAATTATCATGCAACACAGATATCCTGATTTTTGAGCCAAGAGTCAAAAGTGTTTAATTGTTATATGTACCAGCAACGGATCAATGAAATTCTGGCAAATATGAGATGAATGTATGGAGGAGAGGAAAGGCATGGGGTGACACGCCCCACCCTAGGGGAGCCATGGCCTAAGTGTTGGTCGATGGAATGAGTATAGAGAGGTATTTGATGGTCGGTGTTGGCTGGCTGGGCTGGGCAGTGTTGTACGGCTCTAACTCTGTGGTTCTATACCACTTGGAACGAAACCAGCAACAACCGTACCAGCTTCCTCTTTTTTTTTCCAGATGCACTCACTCAGGCATGACCATTGAACCAAGGTCTTCATGCTGTGGTATCTAGATTAAAATAGCATTTCCGTAATTCTTGTTCCCGTCCCTGTGTCAGTGAACTCAACCTTGTTTGCAATGGTCTTTTCATGACCACTTCTATTAGTTTGGATCTTGCGGTGCAACGTGGAGTGTCTTGATATTTTAACAGGAGATTTGCCGAATGGTGTTCCAAGCCAAAGGATGAAAGCTGTTGCTTCTTTAAAATGTATAGAAGTGTGAAAACACACATCTTCAGATTCAGGATAGACACAAAATGCTGGAGGAACTCAGCGGGACAGGCAGCATCGCCTTCCAGACGCAATCTGCATTAATGAGTTTTCAGCATCGAATGTGCTGTAATGATATTAATTATCATGCAACACAGATTTCCTGATTTTTGAATCAAAGTGTTTAATTGTCATATATACCAGCAATGGATCAATGAAACGCTGGCAAATATGAGATGAATGGATGGAGGAGGGGAAAGGCACGGATGACACGCCCCACCCTAGGCGGGCCTCGGCCTAAGTGCTAGTAGATGGAATCAGTATGGCGGGGTATTTGATGCCTGCCTGATGTTTTACCCATTCCTTCTCTCCAGAGATGCGGCCTGTCCCGCTGAGTTACTCCAGCATTTTGTGTCTACCTTCGGTTTAAACCAACATCCGCAGTTGCTTCCGACACATACCATCAGATTCAGGGACAGTTTCTTCCCGGCTGTTATCAGGCAACTGAATCCAACCACAGGCAGAGAGCAGTGCTGAACTATTATCTACCCCATTAGTGACCCGTGGACTACCCTTGATCAGGCTTTGCTGGCTTTACCTTGCACTAAACGTTATTTCCCTTATCAAGTATCTATACACTGTAAATGATTCGATTGTAATTGTATTTTGTCTTTCTGCTGACTGGTTAGCACGCAACAAAAGCTTTTCACTGTACCTCGGTACATGGGACAATAAACTGAACTGAACTGGGGAAATACTAAGGTATATCTGATGTGATTTCTTCTCAAAATTGTTCCAAAGGGATCAGTCCAACTGTGATCCCCATCAAACATTATTTATGTTTGTGAATTCTGACCCACAAAACTTGTTCTAACTTCGACCACGGTGGGTGAAATTCTCTAAGCTGAACTGCCAACCACTAAGAATGACTGACAATAATCATGTCCCTATTCGCAAAAATCTCTGTCTACTTGTTGAAACAGATACTTTAGCCATGACCCACATTTTTAATGTAGGTTAGAGATACAGCACGGAAACATGCCCTTTGGCCCACCAAGTCTGCACCGACCAGCGAACCCAGCACATTAACACTACCCAACACACACGAGGGACAATTTTTCATTTACATCAAGCCAATTAACCTACAAACCTGTATGTCTTTGGAGTGTGAGAGGAAACCAAAGATCTCGGAGAAAACCCACAGGTCACAGGAAGAACAGACAAACTCCCTACAGACAGCACCCCTAGTCAGGATCGAACCCGGGTCTCTGGCGCTGTGAGGCAGCAACCCTACCGCTACGCCACGGTTGCTCTGCACAAGTGATAAATAGTGCACTGACTCATCTGCTTTTCTGGGTCTCAATTCAAGACCAAACTGTGAGCAATTGCTACCCTGACTCCTACACTGTGTTCATGTGTACTTCAGTCAATATCTTTGGTCTTGAAAATACCAGGTATTAATACACGTCCCAGTTTAAAAATTCCTGGAAAGACGTCTTTGCACGTTGTTACATCACAATTTAATATTTTTGCATTTGTTCTGCAATTTATGACTGATTATGGCAGCGCACCTGAATGCAGCGGCTTTGGTCTCCCCCGTGTGGATGTTGTTGTTTTTGTCTGTTTTGTCCGTTTGTCTGTGGACCTGCGACTCGACATACAACCGGCAGGATCTTTTAAGGATTGGGACGTTGTGTAGCGAACTAGAGTTCGTGAGAAGCTCCCACAACGACTATATCCCGCCAGAAATCACCCGCCCAGCGGAGTCCGAGTGGATCACCATATCGAACGGACGGTGCGGGAGGCGGCGCAGATGGAGGCGGCAGGAGCGCGGTTGTCGAGCCGGCATTCACACTAGGCTAAAAGGAAGCTCCTTACAGACCGGCGCTACCCAGCATTTTTTTGACGAACGCCCGATCGCTCAGCAACAAGATGGACGAGCTGGAGCTGATCAATGAAGAAAATACAACTGTGCAAACCTGCTCGATTATGGTGGTAACTGAGACCTGGCTTCACGCTGGGATCCCGGGTGAGGCCATTAGTCTGGTAGGTCGCACAGCACACCGGGCCGACAGGAGCAGTGACTCCGGTAAGAGCAGAGGAGGGGGCTATGTATTTACTCTTATGACAAATGGTGCACAAATGTAAACGTTGTCGAGAGACATTGTTCACCAGACATAGAGTTTATCACATTGAAATGCCGACCCTTCTATCTGCCGCGGGAGTTCACAGCTGTCGTTATTCTGGCTGTTTCTATTCCACCAAGCGCTAATGTCAAGCTAGCATTGAACACCCTGCTAGCATCAATCAACAAACTACAGACTGCGCACCCTGATGAGATTTTCATCGCAGCTGGAGACTTCAACCAGGCTAATCTAAAAACTGTCCTCCCTAAATTCCACCAGCATGTCACATGTCCGACGAGAGGTCAAAATACACTGGATCACGTATACAGCAACATTAAGGATGGATACAAAGCCTCCTCTCTCCCTCACCTCGGCCAGTCTGACATCTATCACTCTTTCTCACCCGGCATACAGACCTCTCATTATGAGAACTAAGCCCAGTGTGAGAAACATAAAGACTTGGCCCGAGGGCGCTGCCGCCCAACTTCAGGACTGTTTTGAGCGCACCCAGTGGGATCTTTTTGTAAACCAGGACATACAAGAATACACATCCACAGTCATGTCTATATACAGAACTGTATCAACAACGTCACTGTCGACAGGGAGGTCAGGTGCTATCCAAACAACAAACCATGGATGACCAGGGATGTCAGGAAGCTGCTGAGGGAACGCAACTCAGCCTTTAGATCTGGCAGTGATGAACTGTACAGCACTGCCAGATCTAAACTAAAGAGAGCCATTAAAGAGGCAAAGACAGCCTATGGAAGAAGGTTAGAGGGGCATTTTAACGAGAGGGACCCTCGGCGTGTCTGGCAGGGCATTCAGCAACTTACCAACTACAAGGGCAAGGGGGGGAGGGGTGTCCATCAGCAGCAGTAACAACTCGCTAGCTGAGAGTTCAACCACTTTTTCGCCCGTTTTGAGCTGAATGAGGCGGAGCTGCACCTGCAGCCGCACCCAGCACTGACGACCTGGCATTCACTGTGAGTACGGAGGATGTCAGAAGAGCACTCCGCAGGGTCACCCCCAGGAAGGCTGCTGGCCCAGATGGCATCCCAGGGAGAGTATTGCGGGACTGTGCAGACCAGTTAGCGGAGGTTCTTAGCGACATCTTTAACCTCTCTCTGTCAACGTGCACTGTCCCTAAATGTTTCAAGACTGCTACTATCGTGCCTGTACCCAAAAAACCATCCATTACCAGCCTGAATGACTACAGACCTGTTGCTCTAACTTCAACTGTGATGAAGTGTTTTGAACGGCTGGTCCTGGCCCACATTAAGTCCTCACTCCCATCCACCCTGGATCAGCATCAGTTTGCATATAGAGCAAATAGGTCAACGGGAAGATGCCATCAACATAGCTCTACATTCCGCACTGACACATCTGGAGCGCCCTGGCTCATATGTGAGGATGTTATTTGTAGACTTTAGTTCTGCATTTAATACCATCATCCCCAGCAGAATGGTGGACAAACTGTCTGATCTGGGTGTTAATGCAAACACATGCAGATGGATTAAGGACTTCTTAACAGACCGCCCACAGGATGGGGTCCAATTACTCCCCAGTCCTGACGCTCAGCACAGGAGCGCCACAAGGTTGTGTGCTGATTCCCATCTTGTACACAATATATACTTATGACTGCACACCAACACACAGTACAAACAGGATCATCAAGTTTGCGGACGACATGACTGTGGTGGGACTGATAAACAACAACGACGAGTCTGCCTACAGAGATGAAGTCCAAAAACTGACTGTCTGGTGTACCAAAAACAACCTGGTACTCAACACAACAAAGACAAAAGAACTGGTCGTTGACTTCAGGAGGAAGAGGAGAGAGGAACCTGCTCCTCTATACATCAAAGGAGACATGGTGGAGAGAGTCACTGGCTTTAAATTCCTGGGAATAAACATCTCCCAGGACCTCAAATGGCAAATGAACACCGTCACTCTCGTGAAGACGTCACAGCAGCGGCTGTATTTCCTGAGGTCTCTGCGGAGAGCAAACGTCTCACAGACGCTGCTGCTGTCCTTCTACCGATGCACCGTGGAAAGTTATCCTCTCCTATGGCATCCTGGTGTGGTTTGCTAACTGCACTGTGGCTGAGAGGAGGGCGCTGCAGAGAGTTATAAAAACTGCACAGAGCATCACAAACGCTCAACTGCCCTCCTTGGATGATATATATAGGGCCCGATGCTTGCGCCAGGCACAAACATCAAGCAGGACACATCCCACCCTGCCAACCACCTTTTCACTCTGCTACCTTCTGGGAGGCGATTCGGGTCTCTGAAGGTTCGCCTCGCCTAGTTAGACAAAAAAATAGTTTCTACCCATGTGCGATAAAAGAACTTAATTCCAACAGAGAACACTGGGGAAGCAAAATGTAATTCCAAGAAATGCAACATTCTTTTAAAATTATTTTTAAATACTTATTTATTATTTTTACTAATAAGTGTAAATATGTGTCAATGGTTGTCGTGTTTGTATTTTTTAACCGGAGGAGATGCAATGGAATTTCGTTGCACAGTATTGTGCAATGACAATGAACGTATTCTAATTTCCTAAACTGTGACTGGGAAAATCACCACTTGACATTCACATTAATTCATCCACCACTGCTTTCTGATTTTATTCTGCCTTATGATCATGCTGGGATGAAAGAATTGACCACCATTGCATTTGTAATGCTGTCATAGGGGGTTAAACTGCTTTGGGTCAGACGTAATTTTTGACCAAATATTCCAGCAAGATATTTCTTTCCTTTATGTTAAGAGAGGTACAGCATTGAAACAGGCCCTTCGCCCACCGAGTCCATTCCAACCATTAATCACCTGTTTGCACTGGTTTGTTGTTATCCCACTTTCGCATCCACTCCCTACTCTCTCCTCTCTCGGGGCATTTACAGCAACCAATTAGCCTACAAACCCACACATCTTTGGGATGTGGGAGGAAACCGGACCAACCCTCACGGTTACAAGGGAAAGTGCAAACGTCACACAGACAGCACCGGAGGTGAGAATCGAGCTCAGGTCTCTGGTGCTGAGAAGCAACATCTCCACCAACTGTCATCAAGGATGTGACATAAAAAAGCATTGTGTTTTTCCTGGCTGTCATACTGCGAGTGGCTGATACTGCCCTAAAACCATAGTGTGAAGTCAGCCCGCACCAATCTGAATTCACAAGTGCTGTCACAGTGAACAAGAGGAACTTTGCAACTTAACTGCACCTTGTTATCCTGTGATATTGTTCTTTGGCCTTGGTCCACAGAACTTCCCTCCTTCAATAAATGAAGAACATGCAAGATTACTCTTGAGAATTTGGATATAAAATGTCCATAATATAGTACCATTCCCAAGAATGACGTCAGTTTGAGGACATACTGAGATTTTGGTTCCTTTTTAATGACTAACTGCTTTCCTTTTCTAGGCTGATAACCATAACCCGAGAAACACTTATTTTCAGATTATTTAAAACACCAAATGCTGGAGTAACTCCGCAGGTCAGGCAACATCTGTGGAGGACGTAGATAGGCGGTTGGGTTGGGTTCACGTTGGGTTCTTTCCCTCAGATCTGAAAAGATACCTGTCCATAATCTCCACAGATGCTGCCTGACCTGTTGAGTTATTGCAGCACTTTTTACTCGAGATTCCAACATGCGCACTTACTTATGTCTCTTTTAATTTCAGATTATCCTGTCTAACTGTTTCAAACCAGAGCAAGAATGCGAACATATTTTTCTTGCTATATATAACATTGTCTTAACTATATAACGTATGGTTCATTTCTTTCAAATTTGTGACTTAAAGGTTAGGAGACAATTTAACAATACATAGGAGTTTGGTGCAAGATTGCAATCTTCTGTGCACATTGATGGATAGATATTGTTGGCTATTCCACTTGACATTTAATTGCAGCAATTATGTGACCAGAGAGTGAGGAGGCGAGATGATGGGGTGGAAGGTTGCTGATTGTTGTAAGGAGTGGGTCAGATGACTACTGCAAGCCAACAGGGAAATTGGGTAGTTATAATCAGGGCACATCATTGCATCGATTTATTGTATTTCTTTCAGAGATCCACCCGTGTTGTGTCCCAGATGCAGACTGTACAAGTCGGGATCATCTCAGAAAGGACCCCTTTAAATAATGCAGAAACAGGCCTAAATTAATTATAAAGACAAACTTCTCAATGAACAGCAGATACCATCCATCTGTGATCACAGAAATGGCATTTACGTGTACATTACACCCACTTGAATGTATGTCAGGTTTACTTCCAGACAGGTCTTGGCATTTCAGGTGCATTGAGGACATCAAAATGAAATCCTGGACTATGTAGAACATAGAGTATGATTTTCCTTTGTGTTTTTTATATTCATTGAAACTAAATTATCCAGTACACAGATGGTGACATTATGCAATCCGATTTCTAGGCATTTGTATTCAATTGAATCCTACCATCAAAGTTTTCATTATATGTATTTTCTATTAATAATATCAAAGACTCAGCCTTCTGTGCAAACTTTGCCCCCATGATTTCATGTTTCATTACCCAAACAGAATTATGTCTTGAAAGATACACATAGGAAGTTTCTGTCAGTAATATACTTTTATCTGTTCTGGAGAAGATGTTTTCTGATGATCAGACCAAATCAGCACACCACATTTCAATTACAAGGATGACAAACTGCTGGGAAAAAGGCACAATAATTAAACATAGAAAAGAGTGAACCAACTAATGAAGGGAATGGTTTCATCACCAGGGTAAAGCAAACACCCACACATTCAATTCCAATGCTAATAGGGCTCTTATTAAAACCCGGTGTGTGAATTTCTAATAGGTTTACGATTCATTTTAAACTTTACTGAGTAAAATGGTTGGCGTAATGGCCAAATTTATAATGTAAAAAGTTGGTGGATAATGCAAGAGGGGTTCAGAATATAATAATTTGGAGTGAGGAGAGCCATGCAAATTTGTTAATACCAAAGGCTTAGTTAGGATCTTCTACGTTCAAATAAAAATGCAAATTGTAATAAGGTTAGGCTACTTGTTCAGATTATAAATAGATTGTTGGCAAAAAAACGTGGGATTTATAGAGTTGAGACTGCCAACAAAGCTTCATGATTTGCATTCTTAAATCTCTTGGGAATATAAAAAAACAGGAGTAAGTCATGAAGAGAAAAAGACCAAGTGCTGGAGAAAGTGGCGCAGCGGTAGAGTTGCTGCCTTACAGCGCCAGAGACCCGGGTTCGATCCTAACTACGGGGGTTGTCTGTCCGGAGTTTGTACGTTCTCCCCGTGACCTGCATGGGTTTTCTCCGATTTCCTCCTACACTCCAAAGATGTACAGGTTTGTTGGTTAATTGGCTTTGGTAATAAAAATTGTAAATTGTCCTGAGTGTGTCGGATAGTGTTAATGTGTGGGGATTGTTGGTCAGCGCGTGCTCGGTTGGCCAAAGGCCCTGTTTCCGCGCTGTATCTCTAAACTAAACTAAACTCAACAGGTCAGGCAGCATCTCTGGAGAACATGGATAGGTGATGTTTCAAGCTGGAAGAGAGGAGGGGCACATTAAAGCCTGGCAGGTGATAGATGGATACAGGCCTCGGCGGCAGCGGGAGGCTCGGCAGCGGTGAGGCCTCGCAATCGCCGGTCGATGAGCGTGAGGGGGGGAGGGGAAGACATCGGTGGTGGGGAAGACGCTGGAGTCAATCATAAAATATGAAATAGCAGCACATTTGGATAGCAGTAACAGGATCGGTCCGAGTCAGCATGGATTTACGAAGGGGAAATCATGCTTGACTAATCTTCTGGAATTTTTTGAGCATGTAACTAGGAACATGGACAAGGGAGAGCCAGTGGATGTAGTGTACCTGAACTTTCAGAAAGCATTTGATAAGGTCCCACATAGGAGATTAGTGGGCAAAATTAGAGCACATGGTATTGGGGCTAGGGTACTGACATGGATAGAAAATTAGTTGGCAGACAGGAAACAAAGAGTAGGGATTAACGGGTCCCTTTTAGACTGGCAGGCAGTGACTAGTGGGGGACCACAAGGTTCGGTGCTGGGACCGCAGCTATTTACAATATACATTAATGATTTAGATGAAGGGATTAAAAGTAACATTTGCAAATTTGCAGATGACACAAAGCTGGGTGGCAGTGTGAACTGTGAGGAGGATGCTATGAGGATGCAGGATGACTTGGACAGGTTGGGTGAATGGGCAGATGCATGGCAAATGCAGTTTAATGTGGATAAATGTGAGGTTATCCACTTTGGTGGCAAAAACAGGAAGGCAGATTATTATCTGAATGGTGTCAAATTGGGAAAAGGGGAAGTATAACGAGATCTGGTGGTCCTTGTTCACCAGTCACTGAAAGTAAGCATGCAGGTACAGCAGGCAGTGAAGAAAGTGAATGGCATGTTGGCCTTCATAACAAGTGGAGTTGAGTATAGGAGCAAAGAGGTCCTTCTGCAGTTGTACAGGGCCCTAGTGAGATCACACCTGGAGTACTGTGCGCAGTTTTGGTCTCCAAATTTGAAGAAGGACTTTCTTGCTATTGAGGGAGTGCAGCGTAGGATCACGAGGTTAATTCCCGGGATGGTGGGACTGTCATATGTTGATAGAATGGAACGGCTGGGCTTGTATACTCTGGAATTTCGAAGG
Source organism: Malacoraja senta (assembly GCA_038087875.1). Classification (NCBI taxonomy): domain Eukaryota; kingdom Metazoa; phylum Chordata; class Chondrichthyes; order Rajiformes; family Rajidae; genus Malacoraja; species Malacoraja senta. Next base: position 79,697,446 of record CM075981.1, on the reverse strand, counting down.
ATGAGAGGGGATCTTACTGAAACATATAAGATTATTAAGGGTTTGGACACGCTAGAGGCAGGAAACATGTTCCCGATGTTGGGGGAGTCCAGAACCAGGGGCCACAGTTTAAGAATAAGGGGTAAGCCATTTAGAACGGAGATGAGGAAAAACTTTTTCACACATAGGGTTGTGAATCTGTGGAATTCTCTGCCTCAGAAGGTAGTGCAGGCCAATTCTCTGGATGCTTTCAAGAGAGAGTTAGATAGAGCTCTTAAAGATAGCGGAGTCAGGGGATATGGGGAGAAGGCAGGAACGGGGTACTGATTTTGGATGATCAGTCTTGTATGGTCTTTATGCTGACTAGTTAGCACTCAACAAATGCTTTTCAACGTACCTCGGTACAATAAACTAAACTGAACTGAACTAGGCTAATTCATAGTGTTACGTCATATTCTTTTGGATCACTTTGGCAAAACAACACACTTTGGCAACAGCTCGAAGGGCCGAATCGGCCTACTCCTGCACCTATTGTCTAGTGAGAAGACACAGTAGGATTTGTCTGAATGTAGACAAATGGGTTTGTGTAGATGGACAAAAATAATATAATTTCTGCTATATTGTTGTACCAGTCACTGTATTAATCGTGTGCTGATTATCTTCAATATAAGAATTTAGAAATCTGGGATACAAAGAAATGTGGCCAATTGTGAAGGCTAAATTGTATTACAAGGGCCTGAGACGTTGGTGAGTTTACCTGTGTTACAAACCAGGCAAGAACACAATTAAATTAGGAAAAGTCCTGATGTGAATTTTAATTTAAGTAAGAGAATTTTGAATTACAAGTAGTGCACACGGAAGCATAGACCAGAAGAGGTAGCTGGAAAATATAACACCACGGGTCCTTTTCACAATGGCAGGCAGTGACTAGTGGGGTACCGCAAGGCTCAGTGCTGGGACCCCAGCTATTTACAATTTATATTAATGATCTGGATGAGGGAATTGAAAGCAACATCTCCAAGTTTGCGGATGACACTAAGCTGGGGGGCAGTGTTAGCTGTGAGGAGGATGCTAGGACACTGCAAGGTGACTTGGATAGGCTGGGTGAGTGGGCAAATGTTTGGCAGATGCAGTATAATGTGGATAAATGTGAGGTTATCCACTTTGGTGGCAAAAACGGGAAGGCAGACTATTATCTAAATGGTGGCCGATTAGGAAATGGGGAGATGCAGCGAGACCTGGGTGTCATGGTACACCAGTCATTGAAAGTAGGCATGCAGGTGCAGCAGGCAGTGAAGAAAGCGAATGGTATGTTGGCTTTCATAGCAAGAGGATTTGAGTATAGGAGCAGGGAGGTTCTACTGCAGTTGTACAGGGTCTTGGTGAGACCACACCTGGAGTATTGCGTACAGTTTTGGTCTCCAAATCTGAGGAAGGACATTATAGCCATAGAGGGAGTGCAGAGAAGGTTCACCAGACTGATTCCTGGGATGTCAGGACTTTCATATGAAGAAAGACTGGATAGACTTGGCTTATACTCGCTAGAATTTAGGAGATTGAGAGGGGATCTTATAGAAACGTACAAAATTCTTATGGGGTTGGACAGGCTAGATGCAGGAAGATTGTTCCCGATGTTGGGGAAGTCCAGGACAAGGGGTCACAGCTTAAGGATAAGGGGGAAATCCTTTAAGACCGAGATGAGGAAAAACTTTTTCACACAGAGAGTGGTGAATCTCTGGAACTCTCTGCCACAGAGGGTAGTTGAGGCCAGTTCATTGGCTATATTTAAGAGGGAGTTAGATGTGGCCCTTGTGGCTAACGGGATCAGGGGGTATGGAGAGAAGGCAGGTACGGGATACTGAGTTGGATGATCAGCCATGATCATATTGAATGGCGGTGCAGGCTCGAAGGGCCGAATGGCCTACTCCTGCACCTATTTTCTATGTATCTATGTATGCCAACAACACTGGCAAGAAGCTCAGTTTAATTTATTGTCACGTGTACCGAGGTACATTGAAAAGCTTTCATTACATGCTATCCAGTCAGCAGAAAGACAATACATGATTACAATCGAGGAACACGTGATTACAATCGAGCTGTAGAAAGCTTACAGAAGAGCTTTGGGCATTACAGATAGGAATCAGACTGGGCCTCCCACATACCTCTCTGACTGATCAGTTTTAAAATAAATTGTAGATATTAAACAAAAGATGCTGGGATAACAAGCTCAGTCCTTTGCATCTGTTCCAACATTCAATAAGATCATGAGTGACCAGTTATCCCAGTGCCACCTTCCTTTTCTATGGCCTTGTATCTTTCAGCATCCAAAAAGCTATCCACTCTACCTTGGAAATAGATCAGCAAGTGAATCTCCATTACAATTAGGTGTAAAGAAACAGTATCAAATCCGAGTCCTAAATATTGGGTTCCTTATTCTAAGGCTTTGACATGATCACATTGAATGGCGGTGCTGACTCGAAGAGCCGAATGGCCTACTCCTGCACCTATTGTCTATTGTCTATTGACCGACAGATTTAAACAGCCATCCGGGGGAAACATCATTCCTGCAACCATTCTGAAAAGCTCCATATGAATTCTGTTTATTTCAATGCAATCACCTTTTGTTTATCCACCATTACAAAATGCAGCACTGAGCAACTTAGAATGAAACCAAGGAGACCTTTAGATCAGCAAGCAGAGCCTTCAGTAAACCCCCTGGTCAAATTCACAATCATTTCTCCTTACTTACATTCATAAATTGGACAGTTTTGATCAGAAAATTGAACAGAGACTTATTAATCAAGAACCCATGTTCGCACTTATCACTTTCCATCAAAACTTTGAGCAAATCCAGGAGGTATGTGTCTAATTATCAAGCGTTGATGTACAAATGAGGCAATGTAGCAATACGTATGATGTTGCCATCATTGTTTACTCATTGGACTCGCACTTTTTCTTCCCCCGGTATGTTTTGTACCAAAGATGATTAATTACACTGCCTTCAAAAACAGAGGAAAGTGTGACCAGTCGGTCATTTTTCAGAACACTTGGGTCACTGCGAAAAATGAAAAATATGCCGTACTATGGAAGCAGCATTGGTGAATAAATTGCTGCTGGAACCGTCCCTACCCTGCGCCAACCCTTAATGTTCACATAAGGTTTATATTGTAAAACGTATACTGTTTTAATGTTGCCATTTGACCATTCAAAAGGAGTTTCAATACGCAGATAATCAAACATAGTGGGAAAGAAAGGACTTGCATTCGTATAGCAATTTTCGTGACATCAGCATTCTCCAGAGCACGAAAGACAATTAAATACTATTTGAAGGATGATCAGTCATCAGTAAACATAGCGCGTAAGAAAAAACAGCATCTCCTGTTGTAGTTCTGAATAGTTCGAGTTCTGAATAGGGGTATATTTTTCTGCTACTTTTCCACTTAACAATAACAACAACAGGGTGACCTCAGGGTAATTGGACATAAAACAGACAAAATAAATTGTATTTATCAATGTAATTTTGAGGTCCTTATCCATCCATGTCTCCTTATACATTGCCTCGTCTCACCCATAGAATAAACCTTTAGAAGATGTTACCCCTATAAATTGTATTGCTGCAGGTTTTATTTACTTTTGACAAACTTCAAACAAAACTAGGGATATCCAACAGAAAGAAAGGACAATTGGAAGGAAGGTTACTCAAGCTGTAACCCAGATAGGGACGGCGTTGCGTAGTTAAAGATATTGTTCAGATTTACTGACCATTTGAACTGGCCCACTTGCACCAGATCATTGGCAATTGTAGCAAGGCCCTTCAGGCATAGCATGTCTAATATCCAAGGTGCATTACCCTTGTAGGGCCATGTTATAGCTCCTTGGATAGTATGGCTCACATCAAGACGAGAATATGGGAGTTGCCAAAGTGTGTTGTGTTGCCAAAGAGATCCAAAAGAATATGACGTAACACTATGAATTAGCCTAGTTCAGTTCAGTTTAGTTTATTGTACCGAGGTACAGTGAAAAGCTAACTAGTGCTAACTAGTCAGCATGAAGACCATACATGATTACAATTACAGTGTGTAGATACATGATAAGGGAATAACGTTTAGTGCAAGGTAAAGCCAGTAAAGTCTGATCAACGATAGTCCGAGGGTCACCAATGAGGTAGATAGTAGTTCAGGACTGCTCTCTAGTTGTAGTTGGATTAGCCCCATAATCCAAGGAACGCATAGCCTCTTACAAAAATGTGTGTGGATTTAAATTTATTCTAGAAACTCTTGAAAGGTTATTGGAAAATTTTAAGAACAAAGAATCAATCAATCAATCAGATTTATTCATCACATACACAATAAAGTGCGGTAAAATGAACTTGCCAGCAGCGGTACAATCAAAAAGAACACATAATACACAATAAAAAAATTAACACAGACATCCACCACAGCATTCTTCACTGTGGTGGAAGGCACAAAGTACAGTCAGTCCTCCTCCATTGTTCCCCCGTGGTCAGGGCCATAAACCTCCCGCAGTCGCCGCTGCGGCGGCCAGATTTACAGGCCCTCTCGTCTGGAAGGTAAGTCCCAAATCGGTGCTTCCCTGCTGGAGACCGCGGCTTCAAGATGATGTAGGCCGCAGGCCGGCGGTTGGAGCTCTTCTCCAGGGATCACCGGCGAATGATCCCCCTCCGGATGGTAAGTCCACGCCGCGCCCGCAGCTAGAAGCACTGCAGACCGCGGCGTCAAGATGTTGTAGCCTGCGGGCCAGCGGTCGGAGCTCTTCTCTTCCAAGGGTTCCCAACGAGGGATCCCAGGCTCCGGACGCCGCGACCACGGCTAGAAGCTCCGCAGACCGTGACTTCAGGCTGTAACAGTCCTTGGGCCAGCAATCGGAGCACTACCTTCTGGCGACCCCGGCATGGGTTCGCCCCGCTCCACGATGAAAAAAGTCCACGCTGCGCCCGGTGCTGAAGCTCCGGGCCCGACTCCGGGAAAGGCCGCACCGATCCATGGTGTTAGACCACGAGAGAGGCGACATGGAAATGTCGCCTCTACGTGGAGGAGACGACCAAAAGCGGTTCCCCCCTTTCCCCCCTCACCACCCCCCACACAAGACACACCAGGAGACATTAAAACACACATTTGGACATACTAAAAAAACAAAAAAATTGAAATGACAAACACGCTGCTGGCAGGGCAGCCGTCTCGCAGCGCTCCCACCATAGAATAATAACATAAATGGGAAAAAGTGAAAAGCTTTCAAAAGATAAATATATTTTTCTGAACCATGTATCTCATCTGTAGATGTAGACCAACATGTAGAGGAACCAACATGTAGAGGAACCAATGAGAGAGCAGGCTATTCTAGACTGGGTATTGAGTAATGAGGAAGGGTTAGTTAGCAGTCTTGTTGTGCGTGGCCCCTTGGGCAAGAGTGACCATAATATCGTTGAGTTCTTCATTAGGATGGAGAGTGACATTGTTAATTCTGAAACAAGGGTTCTGAACTTAAAGAAAGGTAACTTTGAGGGTATGAAACGTGAATTGGCCAAGATTGACTGGCAATTGATTCTTAAAGGGTTGACGGTGGATATGCAATAGAAGGCATTTAAAGACTGCATGGATGAACTACAACAATTGTTCATCCCAGTTTGGCAAAAGAATAAATCAGGGAAGGTAGTGCATCCGTGGATAACAAGGGAAATCAGGGATAGTATCAAAACAAAAGATGAAGCGTACAAATTAGCCAGAAAAAGCAGCCTACCAGAGGACTGGGAGAAATTCATTCCAGCAGAGGAGGTCAAAGGGCTTAATTAGGAAAGGGAAAATAGATTATGAAAGAAAACTGGCAGGGAACATAAAAACTGACTGCAAAAGTTTTAATAGATATGTGAAGAGAAAGAGATTAGTTAAAACAAATGTAGGTCCCTTGCAGTCAGAAACAGGTGAACTGATCATGGGGAACAAGGACATGGCAGACCAATTGAATAACTACTTTGGTTCTGTCTTCACTAAGGAAGACATAAATAATCTGCCGGAAATAGCAGGGGACCGGGGGTCAAATGAGATGGAGGAACTGAGTGAAATCCAGGTTAGCCGGGAAGTGGTGTTAGGTAAATTGAATGGATTAAAGGCCGATAAATCCCCAGGGCCAGATGGGCTGCATCCCAGAGTACTTAAGGAAGTAGCCCCAGAAATAATGGATGCATTAGTGATAATTTTTCAAAATTCCTTAGATTCTGGAGTAGTTCCTGAGGATTGGAGGGTAGCTAATGTAACCCCACTTTTTAAAAAGGGAGGGAGAGAGAAAACGGGGAATTACAGACCAGTTAGTCTAACATCGGTAGTGGGGAAACTGCTAGAGTCAGTTATTAAAGATGGGATAGCAGCACATTTGGAAAGTGGTGAAATCATTGGACAAAGTCAGCATGGATTTACAAAAGGTAAATCATGTCTGACGAATCTTATAGAATTTTTCGAGGATGTAACTAGTAGAGTGGATAAGGGAGAACCAGTGGATGTGTTATATCTGGACTTTCAGAAGGCTTTCGACAAGGTCCCACATAAGAGATTAGTATACAAACTTAAAGCACACGGTATTGGGGGTTCAGTATTGATGTGGATAGAGAACTGGCTGGCAAACAGGAAGCAAAGAGTAGGAGTAAACGGGTCCTTTTCAGAATGGCAGGCAGTGACTAGTGGGGTACCGCAAGGCTCAGTGCTGGGAACCCAGCTATTTACAATATATATTAATGATTTGGACGAGGGAATTGAATGCAACATCTCCAAGTTTGCGGATGACACGAAGCTGGGGGGTAGTGTTAGCTGTGAGGAGGATGCTAGGAGGCTGCAAGGTGACTTGGATAGGCTGGGTGAGTGGGCAAATGCATGGCAGATGCAGTACAATGTGGATAAATGTGAGGTTATCCACTTTGGTGTCAAAAACAGGAAAGTAGACTATTATCTAAATGGTGGCCGATTAGGAAAAGGGGAGTTGCAACGAGACCTGTGGGTCATGGTACACCAGTCATTGAAAGTAGGCATGCAGGTGCAGCAGGCAGTGAAGAAAGCGAATGGTATGTTAGCATTCATAGCAAAAGGATTTGAGTATAGGAGCAGGGAGGTTCTACTGCAGCTGTACAGGGTCTTGGTGAGACCCTGCGTACAGTTTTGGTCTCCAAATCTGAGGAAAGACATTCTTGCCATAGAGGGAGTACAGAGAAGGTTCACCAGACTGATTCCTGGGATGTCAGGACTTTCATATGAAGAAAGACTGGATAGACTCGGCTTGTACTCGCTAGAATTTAGAAGATTGAGGGGGGATCTTATAGAAACTTACAAAATTCTTAAGGGGTTGGACAGGCTAGATGCAGGAAGATTGTTCCCGATGTTGGGGAAGTCCAGGACAAGGGGTCACAGTTTAAGGATAAAGGGGAAATCCTTTAGGACCGAGATGAGAAAAACATTTTTCACACAGAGAGTGGTGAATCTCTGGAACTCTCTGCCTCAGAAGGTAGTTGAGGCCAGTTCATTGGCTATATTTAAGAGGGAGTTAGATGTGGCCCTTGTTGCTAAAGGGATCAGGGGGTATGGAGAGAAGGCAGGTACAGGATACTGAGTTGGATGATCAGCCATGATCATATTGAATGGCGGTGCAGGCTCGAAGGGCCGAATGGCCTACTCCTGCACCTATTTTCTATGTTTCTATGTTTCTATCTGCACTGCCACTGGCAATAAAAAGTATTATTTAACCCAAATAATCAAACACTCCTGCATACTTCAAATGAATAGATGAAAATTATTTTAATGTAGAGAAATTGAACCTAAAAATAGTAATCGGCAGATGAAGCCAATTGGAAAGGGGAATAGAAACTTTGCAGAGGTGAATAAAACAGCAAGAAATAGTAATATGAATAATAGCTGATTTCTTTCCAGAAAGAACAATGCATCGCAGTCACTCCAGCGCGAGATAAAACATGCCAAAAATAAGCGGGAAGGACATTGTAAAAAGATGGTTATACTCCTGATGACTCTCACCCCTCCCCTTCTTCTTCTTTTTCTCGTGTCCATCTTGTTACAAATGTTGACCTCGCTGTCATCGTCCGTCCTGAAAAGGACGCAAGCTTCCGACGACTATCAGTGGAAGGCATCATTCTCGACCCCTCCTCTGATGCTTAAATATATTATTTAGCTCGCATACAGGATTAATGTTAAACACATGCTTGTATTTATTTTAAACATCGTGGAAAAACATTATGTGCATGGTCGAGCTTGTATGTTTTGTTGCAAGACTGTGTGACAGCTTTAATTTTGGTTGTGCTGGAAACATGACAAGGAAGTGCACGGGAATAATTATTTATGCAGTGCAGGGGTAAAGTAATATCAGCTTGCTTCTGTTAACAAACAAAAAAGGGTGCAGCCATTTGCCGAGAGCAACCAATTTCAATTCAGTTACATGATCGTCTGCAGAATCTGCCTTGTAAAGGATCATCATAATGTATTTTTGTTATAGATTTTCAGCGGGACTTTGTTATCAGTAAAAAGGAAACTGATTCAAAGTCTGTGACAAATAACTATCTCGTTATAGCACAAGAATAGCATGTTGTAAATCACAATGAGATTATTGTCTGTTTTCATTGAAAAGCTGCATTATTAAGCATTTTCACAAGTAGCACTGCAGATTTTAAGATTTGAGAAAATAAGACTTTTATACCAGTAGCAAGAGATTATAATAGCAACAACCAGGAATGCTGGAACATATTTGCATTCAAAATATTGCTAATCCCACAACGACAGGTCCATTCATGAAAAACAAGTACCTCGGTCAATTAACCTTTAATGAACAGTCGTGGGTTTTCTTTACTGACCTTTGGGGGAAAAAAATGTATTGTAAGGTGGGCAAGGGCATCAACTCTATGTTGGTCCAGATCAAAACTACGCCTCAAGTGTTATTTAAACTTGGCCATGCGAGGCTTGATTATTCTGAACTTCTTCTGCTTGTTCCCCGAAAGTGCTATCAGTCGCCGGGATTAGATTTCATGAGGATAAGCAGCCCTCTGGTGTTGCATTCACATAGCTACTTTTATATCATGAAAATTACCAGGCTATTCAACTACATAGGACTCACAGCTTGGTCCAACATTGAAACACAGACTGAATGTCGGTTTAAATATTCACACGTACACTCACACATTGCTAAACATTAAAAAAAGATCCGGTGGCGCCGTGTTACACTAACAGTACACCTAGCTCCGCTCCCGAAATTTTGCGATTTTTCACGTTAAAAACGGGTCTACTGGTCGGGACCGATTTAAAAAACTTACCGGAGCTTCTGGACGTCGCGCTGATGACGTCATCAGTAAGCGCTGTGAAATTAACGGAGCTTTAAAGACTTTTAAATGAAAAAATCGTCTCCAGCTGTGAGTCCTCAAAGAACAGTCACAAGACAGCTGCTGAAAAGCCTGAAGAAATCTGAAGAATCTACCTCTGAAGGGGTCCCTGAAGTGGCTGCTGAAATGTCTATAAGGTCCAAGACTGATCTGGCTAAGAACAAAGATAAAGAATTTGAGGAATTAAAGAAATCGGTAAGAGATATGAAGGATGAAATTTTGGATGAAAATAATAAAATGATGGAAAAAATGATGGAAAAATCGAAAAGATGACGGAGAATATGAGTGCTGGTAATCAGAAAGTTATTGATTCAATTGGCACTATAAACAAACGAATTGATGATGTGAAAGGAGAATTATCGGAGAGAATTGATAAGGTGGAAGAATCTACCATGGACAAGTTCACGGCTGTGCTTGAAACAGTGGCTTCAAATATGTCTACAATCATAGAATTGAATCATTCATAAACCCGGAGGCTGCGTACAAACATGCCCAGAGCATCGTGGAAGAGAATGCTGCTCAAAGATAGTAGCGGGAAGGTATGGACGGTATGGACAAATCTTTCTATTTATTATTCCACAGTTAATGGCAGAACAGAAGGGAAGAAACATTTCTTTTAGTACTTAAAAAAAAAAACTAAGATGGAGAATTCTTCCATGTGCGTCTGTCTAGACTCTTTATCTGTGGAATTTTAACTCAAGGACATTCTGTGTTCCAAGCGAAGCAAACAGAGAATAAAGAGCAGAATGTGGAATACATCAGAAGCAATGATGACTGTTGTTTAAGAGATTAAAATACTAATTTAAATCATAAAGAACTAATCCTTTTAACAATTTAACAATATTAATATAGAAATAGTAGTGGACGCTAACAAGAATCAACAAATTTAAGAACTAACACAAATAATTTACTAATTTTAAGCCTTATCTATAATTGGGGGGGGAGGAGAAACGAGCACCTGGCTTAGATCCAGGAGTACGTTTCATGTTAACCCCTTCAACCAACAGTTGATTATAATTGAAGGTACAATCATTCGTTTAAATACTTAGTAGATAAAATTGTTATATATATATGATATGTTATAACGAAATATATATGGTAAATGTGTATTATATATCTGATTTTGAGGTCCCGTCCCACTATGTTACGAGTAATCAAGGGAGTGGAGCTAATTGTTTAACATCGACAATGGAAGTCGATACAAGGTTTTCTCCCACCTACAGGTGGGCCACTTGTTATAGTGTCGACAATTTTAGACACTGTATTTTCACTTTTTCAATTTTTTTTAAACTATTACATCAAGTCACATGTTTGTGTTTTTTGTTTAGGGATAATCGCAAAAGGGATATACCAACTGAACTTAGTAACGTAAAGGTGCCCCCAATATCTAAAGACCTGAGGTATGGATGCACCGTAAGATTCAAGGGTATTATAACCATTCAAAATGCAAGACATTAAACAAAAGAAGCTAGGAGTCACATTCTGTAGTTGGAATATAAGAGGTGTTAATGAACCTATTAAAAGGGGTAAGATATTAGCTCAGCTGAAATTGTACAATGCTGACATCATCTTTCTACAAGAAACCCATCTCAAATCCCAGGATCAGGCTAGATTGAGGGTGAATTGGATAGGCCAAATATATCATTCTTCATATACTTCGAAATCTAGAGGTACGTCAATCATTATTCGTAAAGGCATACCATTTAAAGCAAAGAATACCATAACAGATAAGGAAGGGAGATATTTGATAGTTACCGGAGAGATCCACGCTACCCCAATTACCTTGGTAAATATATACGCGCCTAATTTTGATAACCCTCATTTTTTCAATAAAATTTTGAATATAATCGCAGAATCTAATTACCAAAATGTTATAATAGGAGGAGACTTTAACTGTGTTTTAGATCCGTATTTAGATAAATCTAGGCAAAAACAGAGAGGTAATACGAAATCTAAAACTAGTGAACTCTTAAATACTTACATAAATAATACTAATATAACAGATGTTTGGAGGATCGCTAATCCGACTGGCAGGGAATACTCGTTTTATTCAATGGTACACAAAACATACTCACGTATAGATTATTTCCTGGTGGATACAAAATTAATCCGCTATACTTTGAACCCAAAATACCATACCAACTCGATCTCAGATCACTCCCCGCTAACTTTCTTTTTAAAACTGGAAGGAATGTCTAAGAACAAATCGTTTTGGAGGTTTAATCCTCAAATTTTAAAAGACCCGCAAGGGAGTATATATCTAAAAAAACAAATGGACCTCTTTTTTGAAATAAATGACACTCCAGATATATCACCCACTTTATTATGGGAATCTTTCAAAGCATTTATTAGAGGCGTTATAATTTCATACCAAGCTTTTTAAAATAAAAAGAATAAGAACGAACAAAGACAGTTAGAAGAACAAATTAGACAACTGGATATAGATAATGCTAAAGATCCAACTATGGATAAACACAATAAAATAACAATTCTGAAATTTTCCAAATTACAAGACAGGAACACTTTGAATTTGGGGATAAACCACACAAACTCCTGGCTCGTCAGCTAAAAAAACGAGAAAAGAACACACGATTCAAAAGATTAGCTCAGACAGAGGGGAATCATTAACTTTACCGAATGATATTAATAAAAGATTTGCGCAATTTTATGAGAATTTGTACACATCCAAAACGACAACGGACACCAATAAAATCACAGAATTCTTGGATAACTGTAATCTTCCAAAATTAGAGTTGAAGGAACAAGAGGAACTGGGTGCACAAATCTCATTTAAGGAATTAGAAGATACAATAACTTCATTAAAGAATGGAAAAACTTCAGGTCCTGATGGATTTAGTAATGAATTTTATAAAAGTTTTAATGTCAAAATTATACCACGTTTACAGAAAATGTATAAATATGCCTTTAAAGAACAAACATTACCCGATACACTAGCTGAATCAACGATCACATTAATACTTAAAAAAGACAAAGATATAGAAGAACCTGGTTCATATAGAGCTATCGCACTGTTAAATACCGATCAAAAAATATTAGCGAAAACATTAGCTAGAAGATTAAGTAAGTATGTTAGTAAATTAATAAATCCAGATCAAACGGGGTTTATCCCTAAGAGTTATTAATCTAATAATCTGAGACGTCTGCTCAATATAATGCACTCACATAAAACCGAAGAACAAGAATTATCAATTATTTCGTTGGACGCAGAAAAAGCATTTGATCAAATAGAATGGAATTATATGGTTAAAGTATTACAAAAATTTCAATTGGGAGAGAATTTCATCCTATGGATTAAATTATTATATAATAAGCCTACAGCTAGAATATTAACTAATAACATATTATCTATGAAATTCCAATTATCAAGGGGTAATAGACAAGGATGCTCATTATCACCGCTGTTATTTGTTCTTATAATTGAACCTTTAGCGGAAAGTATTAGAACACATCCGAATATCCATGGCTACAACACTAAATATTCAAATAATAAAATATCTTTATACGCGGATGATATATTATTGTACATCACAAAACCTCAAATTACTATACCAAACATATTAAATTTAATTGAGGATTTTGGATCCTTTTCTGGATACAGAATAATTGGAATAAAAGTGAAATTATGTCAATAAAACCGAAAGACTCAACACACCTCTTAAAATTTCCTTTTAAAATAGCTACAGAAAAATGTAAATACTTGGGTATTGAAATTACCAGAAAATATCAAGGCATGTTCAAAGCAAATTATAATCCTCTACTTAAGAAATTAAATACCTTAATTAAATTCTGGAAAACGCTTCCGATGTCTTTAATAGGCCAAATAAATGCAATAAAAATTATTTTTTTACCACAAATTCTATACCTATTCAAATCAATTCCTATATAGCTACCAAAAAAGTTTTTTCAAAAATTGGATTCAGACATTATAAATTTTATATGGGATTATAAATCCCATAGAATACAAAGAACACATTTGAACAAACCTAAAGTATTAGGTGGCTTAGCACTCCCTAACTTTATGTACTATTATTCGTCAGTAAATATTAAAAATATGATTCAACTGATGGACAACTCTGCCCAGCAGGTGGATTGGATTATAATGGAAAGAGAGGACTGCTCCTCTTGTAATTTTGGAGCGATCCTCCTCTCACCAACGAAGCTGAATAACATAAATTATAACAAAAATCCAATCATACATAGTACAATTACAACTTGGAAACAAATAAAACATAATTAAAAATTAAGAAATCTATCGCTTTTATCCCCAATAGTTAATAACCCTTCGTTTAAACCCTCCATTATAGACAAATCATTTATACAACGGGAAAGATTAGGAATTAAAACGCTCGGAGACTTGTATGAAACTGGAAAATTACTATCATTCAAACAATTACAACTAAAATATAATCTGGGAAACAATCAATACTTTAAATATTTCCAAATATGTGATTATTTGAAAAAATATACAAAAGATTATTATAATATGCCACTAGATTTACTGGACGAAGCAATGCAGATAAAAGCCGAATCAGCAAACTTAATATCTTATTTGTATAATATTATTTTAAATGTAGAAATACCAACTACGGAAGGTATTAGAAGAGACTGGGAACAAGAATAAGCTATTAAAATTTCAAAGGAGAGGTGGAATGAACATTTATTAAATGTGCACAAATGCTCTATTAATGTAAGACATACTTTAATACAATTCAAAATTTTACACAGATTATATTACTCAAAAAACCAAAATTAGTAAAACAATTCCCAACGTATCACCTATCTGCGATAAATGTCAGTCTCAAGAAGCTACTATAGCGCACTCATTTGTTTTTTGTACAAAAATTCAAAAGTTTTGGATTGAAATCTTTGAAATCTTTACAAAATTATTTAAAATAAAACTGATAACAAAACCAGAATGGATTATCTTTGGAACAACGGAAGGTAGCCCTGAACTATATGTTTTTCAAAAGAACCTATTTGATTACGGGTTAATAGCTGGAAAAAAGGTTATCCTAAAATTCTGGAAAAATGCTCCAATACCAACTACAAACATGTGGATTTCAAACATGTTTGAAACATTACACCTGGAAGAGATAAGACTCCTCCTGGCAGGCAAATCAGATCACTTCCATAGGACTTGGTCTTCATTTATAGAACTTCTACAAGCATAAGGTGCAAAAGTACTTAAAAAAGGCACCGATGTCAGGACTTGGTAAAGGGGGATGAAAGGTGGCGAGTTGGTATATCCCATTTGCTAGTAAGATTAAACGAGAACTTACCAAGTTTGAAGTTTGATCTTTATTTTATGAGGAGTAACGTTGAGGGATTACGTGAAGAAGCCCCGTCCAGCCGCACACGCGTCAATCTTTCAAAGCAGTGGAGTGACAATCACAGACGATAATTACTGAAGTATGATAGTAAGATGCATAAAGACTTAGAACTACCAGCTTGATCCTTTTATGAGGGTGGGAGCGGAGGGCACGTAATCCCTCAACGTTACTCCTCATAAAATAAAGATCAAACTTCAAACTTGGTAAGTTCTCGTTTAATCTTACTATTTTACTTCGGAGTCACGTGAGTGACTACGTGAAGATTTCAAAGCTCTGTGATTTCACACCGTGGATTCAAATCCAGGTGTTCACTGCATCGATTGACTCTATTTGAGTAAGCACAATCAACAATGCATAACCACAACATTTGAATGTAATCAGTTAATGGTTTTATTTGTTTTAATAAAAATAACAAAAATTAGGCCCATTTATAATGGGGGATTTAATACTGTATCCAGCACGGCATCACCAAACCCTCTGAGATCTTTAATCTCCTTGTGGTAATACTTGTGAAACATCTGTTCACTTGCCCATCCTGCGGCCGTGAGAATAAGGTCTATTGGCACGCTGAATCCCTGGCCGCTGATGTTGATGCCGCCCTCGTGGAATGAGATTTAAATTTATCAGTATCAATACCTGAATATCTCAACACCTGTTTCAACCATCGTGAAATTGTTTGTGTTGATACTTTCTTATGAGGCTTTTTATGACTAATAAAAATTGCCAATTCGGCGCCTCTTAAAACTTTTGTTGTTTCTTTATGTAACATTTCACATATGTTACTACACACAGTCGTGAATCTGTAGGTAATGCTAAAAATTCCAACTTGCATCCTGTGGACCCAGGTCTACTTTGCTTCAGTAAATCATAGACATAGAATGTCACGGCATTTTGCCCTACTTTCATTCTATCAATTCTGAGTTTCTGTAATGTTTGAACTCTCTGCGCTGAAACTAATGCCATGAGCATAACCAATTTCATGGTAATTTTGGATAATGACAGGGTTTCAACTGGATTCCAACTCCTTAGGAACATCAGTACATCTTTTACATTCCAAATTTCTGTATACCTGGGTCTGGGAGGATTAGAGTTGAAAATTCCTTTCATAAACCTACAGACCCAAGGATGTTCTCCAATTGGAGTTTGTTCTGATTCACTGCTTAAATATGCAGAGAGTGCACTTCGTGCAGTATTAATTGCACTATAACTTAATTTCAATTCATAGTGTAGAGTTGAAAGAAACTCTATTACATCTGAAATTTCTACTGTGTTATATGCAATATTCTTTCCTGAACAAAACACCTCCCATTTCTTTATATAGGAAATGTACTGCTTCTGGGTACTATTCCTCCAGGCTGCTGTCATAACATCCACCGTACGGTCTGATAATCCTTTTCCAAGATATGCCTTCTTAGAATCTGCAAATCAACAAACCAATACGATTATGTAAAGGATGTGATTCATTAGTCACAGGGTGTACAAGCAGTTTAATCTGCTTTGGAATAACCATAAGGGTTTTTTTGATCATTTTTAACACCAGTGGGTACCATACCTGTGTAGGCCAATCTGGTACTACCAAAATCCCTGAGGCTTGAATCTTGTTTAATTTTCTGTATGCATTTGTGGATTAAACAAAATGGTGGAAAAGCATACAGAAACATACCACCCCAATGTAGCGAGAAAGCATCCACCACTACTGCTCCAGGATCAACTACTGCTCCTTGATGCAACCAGATCAATTTCTGGCATTCCAAATTGTGTGATAATTTGTGTGAATATTTTCCGATTTAACATCCATTCTGTATTATCATTAAATTTACGTGATCTTTTGTCTGCAATTGTATTAATTTTTACCTGGTAAATATATTGCTGACAGCCAAATTTTTCTGGCAATACCCCAGGTCCAAATTTCATTTGCTAATTTATCACATGATTCTGATTTTATACCACCCATGTGATTTATGTATGCTACAGCTGTAGTATTGTCAACCTGTACCTGAACATGCACATTTCCCATATCAGTGCAATAAGCTCTAAGGCCATAAAATGCGCCTAATAGCTCTAGATAATTGATTCCCAGATTTTCCAGCAAAGGTACTTCATTCACATTCCACCTACCTCCACAGCTGGAAATCATGTTAGTAGCGCCCCAACTCAGCACACTTACATCAGTCTGTAGAGTGACGGAAGGTGTTTCTACCAGAACTTTTCTGGAAGCATTAGAAACATTGTTAATCCACCATTCTATTTCTGTAATGGATTGAATTGTTAATTTCATGGGCCTATCAAAATGCCATCTATTCATTTTTAACGCTTGTACCTTAGCTCTCTGTAAACATTGATAATGCAATGGTCCAAACGTGACCGCTGGAAACCCTGCAATTAATTTGCCTAGCAAGCTTGCCACTTCTCTAATTGAAGGTGTCCTCGTTAATGGGTTTTATGCAACCTTCAATTAACTGCAGCTTTTTATCTTTTGGCAAAGTGATTACCATGTGTTCGGAGTTAATTGTGAACCCTAGGTAATCAATCTTTTTGCTTGGTAACAATTTAGATTTTTGTAGGTGAATAATGAAACCTAATTTCTCAAAATGTATTTGACTCTGGATACTGACAATTTTGCAGCAGCCAAAGTGTCCCCTACAATGAGGATATCATCTAAATAAGCCATTAATACATGGCCCTCAGCTCTTAACAGAGCTAAAATTTGGTTTGAGCAATTTAGTGAATAATCTTGGTGCTGAAATCAGACCATTGGGCAATGCTTTAAATTGCCATAACTGACATCCATCTAAATTTCAAATATCTTTGATCATTACCATGCATTGCCACAGAATAATATGCATTTTGCAGATCTATGCCTGCCTTATAGCAATTCTTTGTGACTAGCTAAATGGCATTAGTAAATGTTTCCATTTTGAAATGTTTCTATTGTACATAAAGGTTAAGATTCGTCAGATCGGAAATGATTCTATGTCCACCATCCCTTTTCTAGGAGAATATTCCTAGGAGAATATTTGACACAAACTGATGGTGTTGTTCTCCTGACATTTATATCATCCTTTTCTGCATAAAGTTTTTCAATTCTCCTTTGATCAACCCATTCTCTTCCTTTGAGAAAAATCCGTGACCAGTTTGAATTATGCTGAATTGGAGGATCCAAACGTGGAGAGAACTCAATTTTGAATCCTACAATGCAACATAGAATAAATGAATCATTTGTTATTGATTGCCATTCTTTTAGGAAGAATCGTAACCTTCCCCCTATTTGTGAGTGTGAATCATTTGTTGTGTTTCTTACCAGACCAAGCCCCCTAACCTCGGGGTTTGCCACCGGCAGTTGTTGTCCCCTTCTAGTAGGCACATTGTAACCTCCACGTATCCTCGGTGCAGCACGTCAACGTGTATACGAGAATGATAGGATTGTTCCTTCTCCAGCACCACATTTCGCCTGTAGGGATACTGCCTTCTCACCGCTCTGCTCAGCATAGGTGATCCTTTAGTTTCTTTGCTAGATTTTCTCCAAAACAGATTTAGGCATTTGTATATTGCATGGTTTGCAGAGCCTGCATACGTAGGATGAATATTTGGTCTTATTGCATTTTTATGAATACAATTTATTTCAAAGTGCACACTACACATGAGTGCTACATTTTGTTGTGAATACGATATATAACCTTCATCCAAACCACTGACCCCAGAAATTTCAGCACTTGTGTAATTTCAATTCTTGTGAGCGTAAACCACTGCTCAAATTACCCATATCAAGTTTATTCACTGCTGTAACTGCTACAATTTCCCGGGTCTCATATTTTTTTTATAGTTTCATCCATGGTTAATTCCTGGGCTGATGGGAGAGTAGATAATTTATAGTCATAGCTATTTCCTCTCTCAAAGGTTCCCCCTGTTACTCTGGGAACAGCAAAGTTTTGTGCCAGCCTTGGAACATTTTTGGCTCTGATAATGGGCTCTGGTCCTCATTTAAATCATCATCTAAATCTAGATATTCATTTTTATGTTGGGTAATTTCTGGCTCCCCTGTTTCAGGTAAGTCTCTGCCAGATTCCCCCTGCACGGGCTCTCTTGTAGGCCCACGGATAGGCAGCCCTGCTTCAGGTGCTGCTGGCGCTGGCTCAATTCTAGGCCAACGCTTCATTATTTTTACTCTTTATATTTGTCGGTGCTGGCACATTTATCATTGCACGTTTGTGCTGCCTTTTGTTCAGGCATTTCTAGTACTGGCTCTCCAATAGGCCAACACATAACTTGCCTTTTTTCTGGCATTTTTGGGCACTGGCTCTCCTGTAGGCCAACCTCTTTAATGTTTCTGCACAGGTACTGATGGCTCTCCTGTAGGCCACCCTTGTGCCTGTTCCAAGGCACCTCCTGTGCTATACTTCATTGGCAACACCGACTTAAATCCTCCTGTGGGGGTTCTTTACAAATCATCTGCCCCATAAGGAGTTTAAAAGTTTTTGACCCTTGCAGTGTAATACTCTTTCCTGCCTGAGGAGGGCATACCTCCGGGTCTGACTCATCCGAGTCTACAGGTCGGGCCGATTTTTTTTTTTTTTTTTCTCAGCCTTGCGCCCCGCCGCCGGCAGTTTAACGCACATTCGACCACAACGGGAGCTAATGGCTTCGCTGCCACTGACTCCCCTGACTGACGCCCGCTACCCTTAGGATCTGGGGTTTTACTATGGTGCGTCCCTGGCCCCTCTCCTTCCCATTTCTCCATAATAAACTTGTGTGGAGCTCCACCAACAAGTCTAAACGGGAAGGAAACGCTCCTGTAAGTGAAAAATAACTCCACTTACCTTCCGACTTTTGTTTTACTTTTGTTTTACTCACCGGCTGGAGGAGCTCCTGCTCCTCCACACCCGGTCATGAACGCTATGCGTCTGATCGATAATGACGCGTGTGCGGCTGGACGGGGCTTCTTCACGTAGTCACTCACGTGACTCCGAAGTAAAATTGATGTTCATAATAGAGTATCTGTTTTTTTTGTCTTTTCTCTTCTTTCTCTTTTTTTTTTCCTAGGGTCTATCTCTTAATCTCTTTTCTCTAATTTCTCTTCTATAGGGTCTTTATTCTTTTCTTTCGACACTAACACTATTTTCGTCTTTCGACTTTACACTAACACTATTTTCTTTCACTTTCTCCTTCTTCTTAATTTCAACTTTTTCTTTTTATTATCTTTAAAAAATGAAGGAGTACATTAATTGTAATAAGATATACGTGATGTGTACTAATGTAATTGTTTGTAATTTAATGTACTTCTAATAAATAAAATAAAAAATAAAAAAATAAAAAAAATAAAAAGATCAAAAACTAAGTGCTGGAGGAATTCAGCGGATCAGGCAGCTTCTGTGCAAGGAATTTATAGGAAACATTTTGGGTTGGGACCTTTCTTCAGACTCAAACCCGAAACGTCGCCTGTCAGTTCCCTCCACAGATGCTGCCTGATCTGCTGAGTTCTTCCACTACTTTGTGTTTTGCACAAGATTCCAGTATTCCAGTATCCTCAGTTCCTTGTGTCTCCAAGTCATAAGATAACATTTATTACAACTGTGCAAGAACAGTTATCCTGGCTTATTTTCTCCATATCTTGAATGAATGAATGAATGAATACTTTATTGTCATTATAACATGTAAACATGTACAACGAAATTAGAAATGCCAACCAGTCAGCGCACCATTCACACATTTTCTTAGAGCAAAAGTCTAAGATAAACAACTAAAATAAATAACATGACAAAAAGCACATTCTTCTGTCGATTTCACAGTCCCTTTGGTGTGTAGCACACCTGTACTCATTTGGTGGCTACATCAAGTGTATTTATTGCTGTGGGATAAAAACTGTTTTTGAGTCTGTTTGTCCTTGTCCTCATTGATCTGTACCGTCTGCCTGACGGCAGCAGTTCAAACAGGGAGTGACCGGGGTGGAAAATGTCCTTTATGATCTTCTGGGATTTTTTGAGACAGTGGGAACTGTGTAGGTCCTCCAAGGTGAGGAGAGGGCAGCCGATAATCTTCTGGAGCCCTCTGGAGCGCTTTCCTCTTAGCCGCTGTGCAGCTGGTGTACCACACGCATACACAGTATGTTAAGATGCTCTCTATTGAGCATCAATAAAAGGATAGCAGCAGTCTCTGGGTGATGTTGTTCTTCCTGAGCACCCTCAGGAAGTACAGTCTCTGCTGGACCTTTTTCAGCAGCGCAGAGGTGTTCACTCTCCAAGTCAGGTCCTCCTCAATGTGGATTCCCAGGGAGCGGAAATCCGCCACCCTCTCCACACAGTCCCCATCGATGATTAGTGGTGTAATGTCCGTTTTCTTCTTTCTATAGTCTATTATGAGCTCCTTGGTCTTTGAGGTGTTGAGGAGCAGGTTATTTTCTCCACACCACCCTGTCAGCTGCTCCACCTCATCCCTGAAGGCGTACTCATCCCCCCCAGAGATGAGCCCCACCACCGTGGTGTCATCCGCGAATTTGACAATGGTGTTACTGTGGTGGGCGGGGGTGCAGTCACATGTGTAGATGGTGTAAAGCAGGGGGCTCAGCACGCAGCCCTGTGGAGAGCCGGTACTGAGGCTGAGGGCCGTAGATGTATGATGGCCCACTCTGACTCTCTGACTGCGACCCGACAGGAAGCTCTTTATCCACATGCAGGTGGAGTGTGGAAGTCCCAGATCCCCCAGTTTGTCCACCAGTCTACCCGGGGATTCTGAGACGAACTATAAACCCTCAACTGCTGCCTGACATTGATCAGTTAATTCAGCGTACAATACTGTTTGAGTCTGGAATCTTCCGCACTAAATAACAAAATCTCACGGCATGCATTTATTTTATCCCATGTAATCTGGGGAGCTTTAGTAAGATCACAGCTAGGCTTCTGGACGAAGTACTGCCTAGCACAAAACTACTCGATCTTCATGGATGGGGAGAAGAGGTACGAGTTCAACCCTTCCTGCTCAAAAGAAGTGCGCTCTCTCTCAATTATGAACTAGGGCCAGCCTTAAGTCCATTGGACCGATTACTCCCAATTGGGCCCCGCGACTAAGGGGGTCCCGGGCCAGAGTAATTGACTCTCAGCTCGGGTAGATCTACCCCTGGTGGAGGGGGGAGAGAGGGGTGGAGAGAGAGCAGGGGTGGAGGGGGAAGAAAGGGGTAGACGGGGAGGAGGGTGTGAGGGGGAATGGAGAAGGGGAGAGGGGGAGGTGGGATGTTCGCTCACGGTCCCGGGGCAGCGCTCCCGCCCCTCCAGTCGCCGTGCTTAACGCACACAGCCCCGGCTCCACCCCTCTCTCTCCCTGGGGAGACGCGGTGAATACAGGGAGGGCCGGGCCGGGGTTGGAGCAACGTTTACAAACCTCGGTTTCAGCTCACACCCGTCCGCCCGGACCTCGGCATCCGCTCCCTCCGCCGGCCCTCTCCCTCCCTTCTCTCCTTCCCTTCCCTCCCTCCCTCCCTTCTCCCCTTTTCTCCCTCATTCCCCTCTCTCTTTTCCCTTCTCTCCTACGTTCCATCCCTTCTTTCTCTCCTTCCCCCCCTCCTTTCTCTACTTCCTCCCTTCTGTCCATCCTCCCTTCTCTCTCCCCCCTCCCTTCTCTCCTTCCCTCTCTCTCTCTGGTTTTTCGCCAATGGTTATTGGTTTTCCATGATCTATTTAATTAAATTACTTTTCTTCATTTCACAGTCACTAAAACAAGTGGTATTGTAACTATGTACTTTTCAGAGGTAATCTACACATTTTGTTCGTTACTTGTAGGCTTACATGTATGCAATTTTATATTAAAATGTAGCTTGGAATCTTTGGTCCAATAAGTCACAGGCACTTTTTAAGCGCACATTTTGATTACTTTCCATTCTACCATAGAGATATAAAGTCTATAATAAACTTTATTTATATTTCTATGATTCTACAGACCTTGGCTGGGAACCAGGGGCTCACCAAAATTGTTCCCAATTGGGCCTCGCACCTCCTAAGGCCGGGCCTGTTATGAACCATAATTGTTGCTGGCAAAGAGGAATAGTCATAGAGTCATACAGCACAAAAACAGGTCCTTTGACCCAACTCATCCAAGCCAACCAAGTTGCCCAATCTAAGCGAGTCCTATTTGCCCACATTTTGGCCCATATCCCCCTAAATTTTTGTGAATTTTGACCAGCAAATGAATGAAATAATAAAATGAAAAGTGGGATTTCATATTAAATGACATTTTAAATAGGACAGAGGAACATTCAAATATTACAGAAGTGGCTTTATTTTAGCCTACACGGTTGCAAAGTTTTATATTTAGTGAGTATTTTATTAATGTGATCAGAGAAGTTCACCATGCACAGCTGCCTCATAGAATTTACTTATTGGATTCCCAGCAGCTTGAACCACTGAGAAATAAGTCCATGTGCATAAAGATAATTGTTTCTTCTGCATATTTTTTGAATATCTTTTGATGCTTCTCCAACATAATTTTAAATATTGGAGAACAAAATTAGAATAACCACATCAAAGCAGAAACTGTATGAACAATTGATCAGGGTTAGTCATAGGCAACGTGAACATGCATCTACAGACAGATGAGTATAATCCTGCAAAGAACTAATCCCCTACCATTGAGTTTTTAAATTGCTTTGATTGTGCCCTGAGAGAGCTTGTAATAGTGAGTGACAATGATTAACTAATGATCACAATAATTAAGAATGACATGAGGTGGTGCCCACGCCTTCCGATTACAAAATGAACACTTTTGAGATGTTTATGACAAATGGTTTAAAAATATGCTTCAATAAAACAAGGATATTTAAGCCTTTGTTTCTAACTTCCATTCATGATTTTGAAGGTCCTGTCCCACTTAGGTGATTTTTTAGGCGACTGCCGGCGACTAGGTTGTCGCCACACGGTCGCCGGGGTGTCGCCTGTATGGCCGTGAGTCGTCTCCTCAGTCGCCCAAAGAGTCGTAGCGTTTTTCTGGTCGCCGCTGGATTTTGAAATGTTCAAAACTTTTTGGCGACAGTCGGCGACCGTGGGCTTGTCATAGATTGTCTTCTCCTGACATAGGTGTTGTCGTAGTTTGTCGCCAGGATGGTGTAGGTTGTCGCAAGGATGGCATAGGTTGTCTCCAGGTGAGGAAGGTTGTCGCCGGTGCTGACTTTGGTGAATTGCATTGTCGTAGTCGCCGAATCTGTGGGAAATCTGTGGGGCAGAACCACGAATCAGAAAGTGTTTCCGACAAAATGGATAAATCCAGTCTTGTTGAAACAGAATCTAAAAGATTATGAGATCAAAGAGCAAATTCTTCAACTCTCACGACTTCAAGCCGTGTACGGAACTTGTTTGAGTAAACAGGTAAGATTGTGGAGCTAACAAGATAGCTTACAGACAAGAAATGCCATATCATCAGCAACAAACACCTTGCGTTTATATAGCACTTTAAACAAAGTAAAAGTATTACCAGCTAAAATATCACACTGTGATTACAATTTAGACATATTACCAAAACTTAGGCTGAGTCGTTAGCTTTACCAAGTATCTTGGAGAAAACAGAGAAATTTGGGGATGGGGAAATGTGGAGTTTGTGGCCTAAACCCCTGAAGGCATGGCTGCCAAATAAATAACAATTATAGTTGGAAATGTGCAAGAAACAGTATTAAAAGTATGAGAATTTAAAAATTGTTGTATTAACACAAGAGAAACCACCATTAGATAGCCTCATAATCACCAATCTTATGGGAAGGATATTGGTATTTAATTAATTATTTGAGGCCTAAACAACTAAATCCAAAATGGCTGCCAGTGAATTGAAATTGATGAATCTGAAATTAAAAATATCAATAGTAATGTTCTTGAACAAACAGATTCTATTCTAAATCTCACTAGTTCATAAATAACCTCCATTGAAGAAATTCTGCTGTCCTAAGCAGGCTGGTCCTGACCCACGGTAATGTGGTTGATACTTAAATACCTTCTGAAAATTATGAGGGCATAATGGTTAAACAACTCTACGCCTTTACCCAGAGCAGAGGAATGAAGAATCAGGGGACATAGGTTTAAGGTTTAGTTTAGAGGGGAAAAATTCAATAGAAACCCAAGGGGCATATATTACTCTGTCGTTACCATTAGGCTGGGGGAACAGTATAATAGCATAAGGATTTGAATATTGAAGGATCTGCAGCTTCCTGAAGCTAGAAGTGTCAGGTAGGTGATTTCTCTCGACCTCCTCTCGAGGTGCAGACTATCACAGAAGATAGTCCGCAGTTGAAAGTGATTCCACGTGATTCCAATAAATATTTTACAGAACTGAAATCAGCATAGACAACAAGAGCACATCACACACCTGCATATTGCTGAAGACTTGCACTCCACTCCAGTGCAGCTGCAACACGAATATCTACTCCACAATGTAGAAAGTTGCCTATGTACAAAGTGCAGGACAAATACAACCTGCTCATTAAGGCTCCAACATTTTGCCCTTAATTATCAACAAAGTGCTTGAATGTGTTAATAGACAATAGACAATAGGTGCAGAAGTAGGCCATTCGGCCCATCGAGCCAGCACCACCATTCAATATGATCATGGCTTATCATCCACAATCAGTACCCAGTTCCTGCCTTCTCCCCATATCCCCAGATTCCGCTATCTTTAAGAGCTCTATCTAACTCTCTCTTGAAAGCATCCAGAGAATTGGCCTCCACTGCCTTCTGAGGCAGAGAATTCCACAGCTTCACAACCCTCTGTGTGAAAAGGTTTTTCCTCATCTCCGTTCTAAATGGCTTACCCCTTATTCTGAAACTGTGGCCCCTGGTTCTGGACTCCCCCAACATCGGGAACATGTTTCCTGCCTCTAGCGTGTCCAAATCCTTAATGATCTTATATGTTTCAATACGATCCCCTCTCAGCCGCCAGTATACAAGCCAGCCGCTCCATTTTATCAACATATGACAGTCCTGTCATCCCAGGAATTAACCTCGTGAATTAACCTCACGGTACTTTGGCAGAATCGCTCACTCACCAAGAACCTGTTCACAATCACTCCGTGCCCGACCTCACTCCAGCCAAGAAAGACAAAGGAGATGACTTCTAGAGGAGTCCCTTATCATCAAGGTGGCTTTGAAGCTGTGCTATCAAGAAGTATTGGTAACATTAAATCAATTATTCCTGAGAATCAAGAGGACACCTATCCACTGGCTAGTATTGGACCTCACACAGCAGAACATGGTACTGCCTGTTGGAGATCGATAACCTCAGCCCCAGGACACTGCTGCAGGAATTGCTCAGGGCAATGTTCCAAACCATTACATCTTTGGCTGCTTCTTCATTGATATTCTCTCTTGCTGAAGGTCAGATGTGGAAATGTGTGTAGCAATGTTCAATTCCACATTCGTCTGAATGTAGCAAGACCCAAGCAGCATGCAGAGGTAGCGAAGTGGCAAGCAACATTCATGCGACACATGTGCCTACCAATCACCATTTGCACAAGAGGGAATTTATCCCCTGTTCCACACCATCAACAACACAGGCACCAAGGTTCATTCATCATTCAGAAACTTGTAAAGGTCGCATAAATAGTATGGCTTCAAAAGTAGGTCAGAAGCAAGGTATATCATATTTACTTGCATTTAGCCCATAGCCCTCTAAACCCTTCTTATCCATATCTGAAGAAGGGTTTCGGCCCGAAACGTTGCCTATCTCCTTCGCTCCATAGATGCTGCTGCACCCGCTGAGTTTCTCCAGCACTTTTGTGTACCTTCTTATCCATACATCTGTTCAAATGCCAAGATACAGACTACTCTCTGAGTGAAAAAGCTCCCACTTAAATCTCTCCCCTCCCACCTTAAGCCTATGCCCTATAATTTTAGCATCCATTTTATAAGATGACTCATTATCCTTCGGGGTAAGAACATGGATAATCAATGCTATATACCACCGGGTGGCGCCGTCAGCGATGGCAGCCTCGCCAACGGTCTGTCTGTCTTTTCGTCTATTTTGTTATTTTTAGTGTGTTTTAAAAAGTTTGTGTCAATGTTCTCTGGTTTGTTTTATGTGGGGATGGGGGAGGGGATCGGGGGGAAACTTTTTTTTCAATCTCATATCTTGCTGGAGATGCGACTGTTTTCCGGATCGTATCTCCGGTCGCTCTGCGGCCAAACATCATGGAGCTGGCGGCCTTGCTCGAGACTGACTTTGAGCCCAACCGGGGCCGCGGACTTACCATCGGAGCCTGCGATCCCTTGCCGGGGATCGACTCTCCGACCGCGGCCTGCGGATTCCAACATCGAAGAGCTCGCAGTCTCGGGTAGAGACTGATGTCGGGAAGCTCCAAAGTCGCAAGAGATCCGGGGTCCGATCGATCGGAGCT
Source organism: Malacoraja senta (assembly GCA_038087875.1). Classification (NCBI taxonomy): domain Eukaryota; kingdom Metazoa; phylum Chordata; class Chondrichthyes; order Rajiformes; family Rajidae; genus Malacoraja; species Malacoraja senta. The sequence goes on along the minus strand of CM075981.1, from coordinate 79,670,376 downwards.
GGGGAGCTGAGATCCCGCGATGCGGGAGCTTGATCGCCCCGACACGGAGGGCTCGACCGCCGGCTACGGGAGCCAAGATCGTTCCGTCAAGGGAAGGCGTGAGGCCCCACCCACGGGAGGACAAAGAATGGAAGAGATTGAACTTTTTTTCCGCCTTCCATCACAGTGAGGAATGTGGAGGAGTCACTGTGGTGGATGTTTATGTTAAAATGTATTTTGTGTGTTTTGTTGCTTTTTATTGGTATATCTGTATGGCAAATCAAATTCCTCATATAATTATGATTAGTTTTGCCATCAATACTCACAAATGGAGAAATGAAACAAAAACACAGTTGTACAATATTAAGATCTACTGAAGGCCTTTACCCATATTCTTTTCATGAAAATATTTTACTATTCCATCCTCATTAATACAGAAAGGTAGTTATTCAAAGTGATGTCTGATCGATCAGAGCAAGAATCTCAATCAACTTCATTTCAGGAAGGATTACTATCTGGTTATTAAGATACACAAACCAGTTGGATGAAAGGCAAAATAAAATACCAGGTACTTTACCGAGCACTGCATACATACCTTATTTATTAATAGCCAAATGAATTTAATCCATGAACTACAAATGTAACCATAGGCTCCAATAGAAATAGAAATTACTTTCTCACAATGGGCAATCAATGCTGGCCCTCACTTTCTTCGGCCTCAATAATAATGTTCTGAGATCCATCAACCCGCAAACATTGTCAGGATAGCTGCTTGGTCCTCCGAATTCCAGAGAGAGTTTAACTGGATCTCTCAGAGTACATGTTGCAGGCAGGAGCAAATGAACCTTCAAGGTTCACCGTGAATCCCCAAAGGGATATAAAGCGCAGTCACCACAGTTACGGTACTGCTTTCATTTACTGTAAGTTGGAAGAAAGTCAAGTTCAAAGCTCTGCATCAAATGAATTGCGAAAAAGATTCTGAAACACTTCAACTTTAAGGTCATCCTCTGCAATTCAATATGGACAAACATTACAAAAACAGAGCAAAGGAAAGTGTGGGCTAGAAATAGTTCTGTGCACTGAGAAGGTTTGTTAAAGTGGCACTGTGTGAGTAGAGTCGTGAGAGACAAACAACTTTTATATAAGGCCCACCTGATGAAAAGGGTCCTGACCTAAAACATCACCTATTTATTCCCTCCACAGATGATGCCTGACTCGCTGAGATGCTGCAGCATCGTGTTTTGGTCAAGATCACGTCTCTATGTTCATGGGATTCAAGACATGCACAATAAAACAACCAATTAAACACACTTAAATCTTTTGAGCCCCTAACTCCTATTATTGGACAGCTTTTACGCAGCAGCTTCAGCTGAAGAGAGGATAGGAGAGGACAAGGAACAGAAAGAGGACCAAGGATGTGGAAAATGAGGATCAGAGCTGGAAAGATCGGAGTGACGGTCAGGTGATGTGGAGAAGTTTGGGGTTGAAGAGAAGACCAAATGTGTTCATAGCCGGACTGGTCAGGGAGAAGATTGAGATGGGCTTGGGTGGGAATAAGTATTGGAAACCATCAGATGGGTCTATTTAATGTTAATATATCCCATTGTGTGGTTCACACAAACTTTGCATGATGTAGTGGAATTTGTAGACCAGTCCCTTTTAATAGAAAGTAAGGAAATTATTCCAGAGAAGATCAAGTCTTTAGGTGTCTATTGTTCAGTCACATTCAACCAACATGAAATTAATTTCTCAGGGAAAAAACATCTTGGCTAATATTTATTTCCCAATCAGTTTCGCAAAAACAAGTTATCTGGTTGTTCTCTCATTGTTGATAGTGGGAGCTTGACACGCACATATAATTTCCCACACTGCAACCACAATTACACTTCATAATATTTTCATTGGTTGTAAAGTGCTTTAGGGCATTCTTATGTCGTAAAAGAATTATGGAAGCATTGAAATTTACTGCACAGAAGGGAGCCATTCCTCCCTTCACCTCTAAATCATCTGATAAAGCTAATTCAGATTAATCACACATCCTATCTTGATACAAATCCTTGTATTTTGCAGCAATTCGGGTGCTGAGGATCTCTGCTTGTGCCACCCTTTCAGGAAGTGAGCCACGCTTTCGGTGAAAAATCTTTCATCAACTATCTTCTAATCTTCCCATTAATTCCTTTAAATCCCCGGCCTATGGTTATTAACCTCTGGTAATGGAAACAGATGCTCCCTATCCACCCTAACTAAGCTCTCACTATTTTATACAAAGTAATTTAACATTCTCCCAGTCTCTCTTGTTCCAAAGAAAACATCTCTAATTTAGCTGATCTTTCCTCATAACTAATGTCTGCATAGAGCAATCTAGTGTAATATAAATACCGGAACTGCATAACAGCTAAAGCTGAGGCGTACTAGCATTTTGTAGTCCGACCATCGCAGTCCCATATCTCAGCCATTAAAGGTGAAAAAATTGTACACCTTCTCAACCATCTCATCTGGCAACCCTGCTATCTTCAGAGATCTGTAGACTTGCTTTCCAAGGTTCCTCCATCCACAGCATGTCCAGTACCTAACCATTTACTGTGAAATTCTTCCCATAAATAGTCTTTACAAATGCTTTGCCCAGACGTCACCTGGATTGAATACTAATTGCCATCTTTTGGGCCAACATACTAATCGATTAATGTATTCCTCAGCTTTCTCCTTATATGACAGTTTTTTGTATCTCTTAATAAATGCCCCCACACTTAAGACTGCAGAAAGTGGTAGGTATTTGGAATAACCTACCAAAGGAAGTGGTAGAGGTAGCTTTAATGACATTGTTAACAGATCATTTGGTCAGGTACATGGATGGGAGGTATTTAGTGGGAATATGGGCCAAATGCCAGCAAATGAGAGAAGACCAAAAAAGCATCATGGGTAGCATGGACGTTAGCGCAGAGAGCCTATTTCCATTTTCATGACTCTATAACTCTATAAACATAGTTATGGTTAGTCTGGTCAGTTTCTTGTCACTGGGCATCTCTTTCGTATTAATCCAAGTGTCACGCACTTGTCATTACTTCTTCTCCCTGCTCCCATTGAACAGAAGAAACAGAAATTTGAAAGTGGCACCACCAGATTCAGGGACAACTTCTTTCCCTTCGTTGTTGGGCTTCTGAAATGTCCTTCCATAAGCTGGGGTACAGTCCATTGTTTCCTCTATCCCAATGAAGGCATTGAACTTGGTCTCTGGAACTGGTGCGGTACAATGCTGAGAACTATATCCTGCACTCTGCTCCACCTGTTGTTCTCAAGTTTGGGTTGATTGTACTTAAGTGTAATGTTATCAGATCTGATAGCATGCAAAACAAAGCTTTTCACTGCACCTCGGTATGCATGATAATAATAAACTTAAACCTGGTTCTAAGTGGGCTTAATAAGGTATGCCATCGAAGGCTGAGAAAGGTTGACTTGGCTCTCATATACTTTAAATAATTATTACCTACCACTTAATTGCTCGATATACTGCCAGTTTAATCCTGATATTGGTACCTTTTCCCACAGAGAGTGGTGAGTGTGGAATTCTCTGCCTCAGAGGGCAGTGGAGGCAGGTTCTCTGGATGCTTTCAAGAGAGAGCTAGATAGGGCTCTTAAAAATAGCAGAGTCAGGGGATATGGGGAGAAGGCAGGAACGCGGTACTGATTGGGGATGATCAGCCATGATCACATTGAATGGCGGTGCTGGCTCGAAGGGCCAAATGGCCTACTCCTGCACCAATTGTCTATAGTCTACCTCCAACAGGTTTAAGAAAAAATAAATAACCCTGTACAGTACCACTATCCTACACACTAGGGACAATTTACAATTTTACCGAAGCCAATTAACCTACAAACCTTTACGATTTTGGAGTTCGGGAGGAAACCGGAGCGCCCGGGGTAAAACCACGTACAGTCACTGGGAGAACGTACAAACATCGTACTGACAGCACCCGTAGTCAGGATCGAACTTGGGTCTCTGGCGCTGTAAGGCAGCAACTCTACTTCATGGTACTTGTTGTAAATTTATATCATTAGAAATAAGACTGAATTTTATAGTCATCTACGAAAAACCTTTTTCAGACAGGCTGACAGACAAGATTCTCCATAACCAATGTTTCAATTCCTTGAAGGCTGTTTTGCATGTTATTCCTTTGCCATCCATTGATTCAAAACATTGTGTAATCATTTTACACTGGAGTCAATCATAAAAGATGAAATAGCGGCACATTTGGATAGCAGTAACAGGATCGGTCCGAGTCAGCATGGATTTACGAAGGGGAAATCATGCTTGACTAATCTTCTGGAATTTTTTGAGGATGTAACTAGGAAAATGGACAAGGGAGATCCAGTGGATGTAGTATACCTGGACTTTCAGAAAGCATTTGATAAGGTCCCACATAGGAGGTTAGTGGGCAAAATTAGCACACATGGTATTGGGGGTAGAGTGCTGACATGGATAGAAAATTGATTGGCAGGCAGGTAACAAAGAGTAGGGATTAACGGGTCCCTTTCAGAATGGCAGGCAGAGACTAGTGGGGTACCGCAAGACTCGGTGCTGGGACCGCAGCTATTTACAATATACATCAATGATTTGGATGAAGGGATTCAAAGTAGCATTAGCAAATTTGCAGATGACACAAAGCTGGGTGGCAGTGTGAACTGTGAGGAGGATGCTATGAGGATGCAGGGTGACTTGGACAGGTTGGGGGAGTGGACAGCTGCATGGCAGATGCAGTTTATTGTGGATAAATGTGAGGTTATCCACTTTGGTTGCAAAAACAGGAAGGCAGATTATTATCTAAATGGTGTCAAGTTGGGAAAAGGGGAGTACAATGGGATTGGGGGTCCTTGTTCATCAGAATGAAAGTAAGCATGCATGTACAGCAGGCAGTGAAGAAAGCGAATGGCATGTTGGCCTTCATAACAAGAGGAGTTGAGTATAGGAGAAAAGAGGTCCTTCTGCAGTTGTATAGGGCCCTAGTGAGACTGCACCTGGAGTATTGTGTGCAGTTTTGGTCCCCTAATTTGAGGAAGAACATTCTTGCTATTGAGGGCACATAAAGTAGGTTTACAAGGTTAATTCCCGGGATGGCGGGACTGTCATATGCTGAGAGAATGGAGCAACTGGACTTGTATACTCTGGAGTTTAGGATGAGAGGGGATCTTATTGAAACATATAAGATTATTAAGGGTTTGGACACGCTTGAAACATATACGATTGTTAAGGGTTTGGAGGCAGGAAACATGTTCCCGATGTTGGGGGTCCAGAACCAGGGGCCACAGTCTAAGAATAAGGGGTAAGCTATTTAGAACGGAGATGAGGAAACACCTTTTCACACAGAGTTGTGAGTCTGTGGAATTCTCTGCCTCAGGGGGCGGTGGAGGCCGGTTCTCTGGATACTTTCAAGAGAGAGCTAGATAGGGCTCTTAAAGATAGCGGAGTCAGGGGATATGGGGAGAAGGCAGGAACGGAGTACTGATTGGGGATGATCAGCCTCGATCACATTGAATGGCGGTGCTGGCTCGAAGGGCCAAATGGCCTACTCCTGCACCTATTGTCCATTGTCTATTTTTCCCCTATGCTATCAAATATTTTATAGCTTTTCTGCTTGCTGTCTCTTCATATCTCCAATGGTAGAATTGTTCTTGATTGATCAAGGTCGCGTTAGATTCAAAAATGTGTCGTGCTGTCTATAGAAAGTACTCAAGCCATCAACACTTCACAAAAAAAGCCAATTAAGTGTAGTTTGGTTGTTCTGTTATTATCATGTTATTATCGTGATTAGTAAAATCCATTTACTCCTTTCTACCATAAACAACCTTAGGCAGATTTCTATCCACAACCTTTCTTGGCAATGCAACGCAATATTATATACCTTCTAATTGTACACTTGTTTCAAGCTGCCGAACCCCTCAGCTTGTGAATGCTCAACCTTAACCGGTCCATCTCCAAGAACTCTCCAACCCTGGCTTCCTCAATCTTCCAGATTATATTCATTCCACCACTGGTGTCTCTGTTCTCATCAGCTTTGATCCCAAGTTTTGGAATTCTCTCTCTATTTCTCTCTGCACCTCCTACCGTTCAAGACACTCCTTAACACTCATCTTCTTGCCAAACTAATTAATATTTCCTGCATCAAAGGTTGCTTATTGCTTTCATAAAACAGCTGGTAAAATTTCACTGGTTTAAGGAGTTACATAAATTCAAGTGGTGGCTGTGTTCAATGAATATTTGGTTTCAGGATTCAATGAAATTAATCAATTCCATTCAAATGACGATGAGAGTTCATTTCCATCAAATTTTCTTGACACCTGTGAAGTGACAATGCATTCCTTATTATTGCATGTTGTCCAAAGCTGCCTTGCTCTAAAGCTCTCTATTTCTCAGCCTGAACCAGTTCACCCCAAGATCTCTATACTCCTTCAATTTTAGCATTTTGTACATTTCTTTGGTTTCAAAATTATCAGAATAACAGTTTGGTTGTTTTCCAGATTCCTACTAAACCTTTCATCGCTGCCTTTTCTGTAGGTCCAGCAACTGATGGAAAATAACAGGAAGACTAATGAAGGACAATATCAGCTGAAACATAAGCTTGTACATTGTGCTGCTATGGAAACTAGGTCCAACTATCGTGCAGCATGAGCATGCAGCTGCAATTCTGGAGGCTGACATGAATTGACGATGGCAGGCCTGCAGGAACAGCATCTCCAAATAAAAGAGCTGGTGCAGATATGTCGATTTTAATTAGTTTTCAGCCACCCGTCTTATGAGTCCATTGTCTGAAACAGATAGCTCAGACCTGCCTCAAAGACCAATAAAGTTCGAAAGCTCAGTAAAGACAGTAATAACAACAGAATGAAAACTATAAATGTATAAATGTTTGGGGAAGAATCTATTTACACACAAACTTATCAGTTATTTTAAAATTCAATCACAAAGTACCCATTACTTTCAATGCCATTAATTACTGCCCTTGTCTAATTACCCCTAAACGGAAGCAATTAGGAGTCAATCACATTGGTGGTCTGGAGTCATATGTAGGTGAGCATGGCAAATTTCCTTCCTTGAACGACAATATTTAATCTGGTGGGTTGTAAAGCTTATAGACATCATTAGCTTTTTAGTCGCTTCTTTAGACTGAACATCCACCGCCTCCGACCCAATCTGAAGAAGGGTCCCGACCCGAAACGTCAGCATTCCTTCTCTCCAGAGATGCTGCCTATCCCGCTGAATTACTCCAGCTTTTTGTGTCTATCTTCAGTTTAAACCAGCATCTGTAGTTCCTTCCTACACATTCGCTTTTTAGTTACAGATATACTTAATTATTGGAATTTAAATCTCCCAACAATTTAGTTGGATTTTGAACTCACAGATTCTGGCATGCTGAATTCCAGATCTTCTCTCCTCTTACCCAAAAGATGAATTAAAGAGAAATAAGATGGAACACTTGGGGAAAACGGACAGGCGACATAATGGGTTGGCCCCAAAATATCAACTGTCCTATCCCTCCACATATGCTGCCTGACCTGCTTAGTTCCTCCAGCATTTTGTGTTTTACTCAAAATTCCAGCGTCTGAAGTTTCTTGTGCCGTCACTAGCAGAAAAACATTGGCAAGTAAATTAAACCGAGTTAGTGAGTGGCTCATGGAAGAGCCTTAGAAGCAGGTGACCCACACGATTTCTTTGTTAGAAAGTTTTGTATGGTATGGAATAAACTGAATTATGGGTAAAGCCAAAAGGCCTGAAAGTTCGTGCTAAATTTTAATGCAACCACAGCAAAAGAATGACAAGTAGGGGCCAAAATATATGCTGGAAACCAGTGTTGTACACAAAAAATCCTGAGAGCATCTAGTGTATTTATGCTTTGAAAATATATATTTTTTGCATTAGCACATAATAACTAGGAATAATAGTCAGGAGGTCTGCACATACCTGAATGTAACTTATGTTGAATGAAGTCAAGGGAAGAGATTACTGCCTGCAGCACTGCTAAAGGTCATTGCCCTGCTTGAGGGACAGTCCAGGCAACCACGATAAGCCAAGCGGATACCTCAGGTCCTGGATATTTTCCTTGAAATATTGTTATAAAAGTTAAAACCAAGAGAAGTCGAAATGAAGGGGCATGGAGAAGGTTTCTAGGAAGATACAGACAATTTTGATTTCCTTTGGACTTGGCTCCTGTGGAACAAAACGGTAATCTCATGCAGAAACAAGGAACTGCAGATGTTGGATTGAAAAGAAAAAGACACAGAGTACTGGATTAACTCAGTGGGTCAGGCAGCATTTCTGGAGATGGACCCAAATGCTGGAGTAACTCAGCAGGACAGGCAGCATCTCTGGAGAGAAGGAATGGGTGACGTTTCGGGTCGAGATCCTTCTACATTTCCGAAGAACTGGGCAAGGCGATGTTTTGGGCCAGGACCCTTCTTTAACTCATTCATATGGTCATGTTTGTGCAGCAGCAAATAAAGATTAAATTCTTGCTCTGCAGCTTGCACCACTTTGTTAGTTGCTGTGACCCAACAATATATTCCTGTTAATTAAGATCCTAGATATCTCTATCTAACAGCACAGAGTACTTTTCAAGCCAATTAGGAATGTACAATAAACATGGACAAATTTGTATATCCCATGAATCAGTTTAGAAAAAAATGTGAGCCAATTGCCGGACATCTGCATCTCTGCATAAGGTGACGGCCGTTCCAACATTTCAATCTATTTGCATGGAAGTATTCCGAAATAAACAGCAAGACTTCCCGCACAATTATGCTCACTTGTAATCCTAGCTGTGTACAATCTATGCATGTTGAAAGTTAATAATATAATCCATGTTTTTAATGCACTCTATAACTAATACTATACTTTCAGCCATGCAGGCGAGGTCAGGTCTGAAAAACAGGAAGCAGCCCTGCCTCTGCACATTTTAAAAGGATCATAAGTTAATTGCACATATATTGGGGACTGAGAAAAGTAAACAAATTGAAATCTATGCACAATTACAATGCACCAAAGCAATAAGGGTTAACAACGGGCATGTTTAAGAGCATAAGCCCTTGCAGGAACTGCATTCACACAAATTTGCTGATAATAATACTGGAATAAACAAGTATAAATCCCCCGAGCACTGACATTTTAGTGCATGTTTTCATCCAATATTCATTTTCAACCCATTGTTTAAGGTGCTGTCTTATATATTTGGTGAGTGTAATGAACAATCACGGTGCATACAGACGCAAAGATTGTTATGTCAATCACATTGTAATAATGTAAATGGACATTTATCATCGCATGATTTTCTAACTTCTGGCCAACATTTATCACAAAGAGAGCTTTCAAACTTCCCTGTGTGAATGTCCTAAGGCAAATATTCAAACTCCCACGAATAATCTGTCCCAAATTATATAAAGTACACAGAGGAAAACAATGACAACATTTACAGAAAAGATTGTTAGTATATAATTACAGGAGTACTAAGTACTAAGATAATAAGTTTACAATCTGAGAAAGGAAAATAGAACCACAAACTCTCAAGATATCATGCTGGTGCCAGACATGCAGATCACTGATGAAGGATAATAATAATAATAATAATAATTCATTTTATTTACTGGCGCCTTTCTAAAACCCAAGGACACCTTACAAGGCATAGAATCACAAAAATACAAAACACATAATCGGAGTAAATTAAATATAAAAACACCACAGGACACAAATCAAGGACAGAATTCAAGTACAAAAGCACAAAAAGAAAATAAGAAACACAATTTGAGGAGAGAGCAGCGGCAGCCAATTCGCGCCAGCGTCCACTCTCCCCTCCGACCGCCATCTTGCACACAGACTAACAGGCACAGCACACAAAAATCATCCCCCCACAATGACCACCACTGTGGGGGAAGGCACAATGTCCAGTCCCCAACCCCAGTTCTCCCCAGAGTCAGGCCCATCGAGGCCGCCACAGTTGCCTCTACGGAGGCCCGATGTTCCCGGCCGTCGGGAGAGTCCTCGCAGCGGCTGGAATGGCCGGGAAGGATGAGAGGATATCATATAGAAACATATACAATTCTTAAATGGATTGGACAGACTAGATGCAGGGTGAGTCCAGAACCAGGGGTCACAGTTTAAGAATAAGGGGTAGGCCATTTAGGACTGAGATGAGGAAAAAAAGTTTCACCCAGTGAGTTGTGAATCTGTGGAATTCTCTGCCACAGAAGGCAGTGGAGGCCAATTCACCGGATGTTTTCAAGAAAGAGTTAGATATATCTCTGAGGGCTAACGGGATCAAGGGATATGGGAAAAAAGCAGGAATGGGGTTCTGATTTTGGATGATCAGCCATGATCATATTGAATGGCAGTGTTGGCTCAAAGGGCCGAATGGCTTACTCCTGCACCTATTTTCTATGTTTCTATTTTTCAATGACCTTCCAGACCTCCAGACTCCAGGTCTCTTTTTGGAACACTATCAAACCCATGAGGAGTAACAGAGGGAAAGATAAACACCAAGCTTCTCCATTTGGAGCCATAGTCATAGCACCGAAACAGGCCCTTCGGCCCAACTTGCCCAATATGTCCCATTTCCACTAATCCCACCTGCTTGCATTTGGCCCATATCCCTCGAAACCTTTCCTATCCATGTACCTATCCATATGTCTTTTAAATCGGGTAACATTGCAAATAGGTAACAAGAAATGTACTACACATACCTATGTTTGCTTCATGAAAATAAAGATGGATTGCAACCTAATTATACTATTGTTTAAATTATTATCGGGTAGAATTTCGAAAGTGGCTCTCCTGTGGTGACTTCAACAACAACAACAACAACAAATTGGATTTACAGTCTATAATGTTGTAAAAATCTCAAAAGATGGTTTATGGGGGTATTATCAAATAAACCTTTGCCTCGATTCAAGAATAGATTGCAAAAAGCTTAGCCAAAGACCAGGGATTTAAAAATCACCATTAAACGAGGAGAAAAAGGCAAAGAAACCATGAGATTTGAGGAGAAACTCTGGAACATAGAAACATAGAAATATAGGTAGTGGAGGAGAGGCGGGCGGCAGCAGCTAAAATCGTCAGCGAAAGAAAAAAATGGCGGCGTTTTTGGAGCAGAGCCAGGCGGCAGCAGCCGTTATGGTGGCTGGTCAGCAGGAGGCCACAAAATGAGTGAGTGGGGGGGGGATGGATTTTATTTTAAAAAGTGTACATACAAATGTCTAAAACTAATAAGGAGTGTGTTAGGGTATGTAAAAGTGTAATGTCTAGCGAAATGGAAAAAAATCGCGGAGTTTCCGCGTGTGGTTTTGGCGGAGCAAGGAATCAAAGGCCAAATCTGACACAAACACACACACCCACACCCACACACACAGAGTTTATATAGATAGGTACAGGAGGAGGCCATTTGGCCCTTCGAGCCTGCACCTCCATTCATCGTGATCATGGCTGCTCATCCACAATCAGTAACCCATGCCAGCCTTCTCCCCACATCCCTTGATTCCGTTAGTCCCAAGAGCTCTATCTAGCTCTCTTTTAAATTCATCCAGTGAATTGGCCTCCACTGCCTACTGTGGCAGAGAATTCCACAAATTCTGGGTGAAAATGTTTTTTTTCTCATCTCAGTTTTAAATGGCCTCCCCTTTATTCTTAGACTGTGGCCTCTGGTTCTGGACTCCCCCAACATTGGCAAAAAATTTCCTGCATCTAGCTTGTCCAGTCCTTTTATAATTGTATGTGTTTCTATAAGATTCCCTCTCATCCTTCTAAATTCTAGTGAATACAAGCCCAGTCTTTCCAATCTTTCCTCATATGACAGTCCCGCCATCCCGGAGATTAACCTTGTGAACCTACACTGCACTGCCTCAATAGCAAGGATGTGCTTCCTCAAATTAGGAGACCAAAACTGCACACAATACTCGGGATGTGGTCTCACCTGGGCCTTGTACATCTGTAGAATATTCTTGCTGTTGAGGGAGTGCAGCGTAGGTTCACAAGGTTAATTCCTAGGATGGCGGGACTGTCATAGAATGGAGCGGTGGTAGGTTGTTGTAGACATTATCGTAGGGAGGGGGGGGGCCAGTCGCCGCTTTTTCGGCGACCTGCTACGACTGTGACAGTCGCCGAATAAAATCGCCTAAGTGGGACAGGCCCTTAAATCATTAATATACATTGTAAATAGTTGCGGCCCCGAGCCTTGCAGCACTCCACTCGCCATTGCCTGCTATTCTGACAGGGACCCGTTTAGGAATGGCTGCTGGACCATAAGTGAAGTGACTGCAATCCGATTTGGACAGGAAGGAAGAATTCATGCAGCCAAAGTGCAGTGGCACAGTAGAAAGTTAACTGAAATAGCGACGGGTAAGGCCTTATGATATGATATGAAATGAAAGCTAAGCATTTAAGACTGAGACTACAGAAAAATACTTAAAAGGATACTTAGTTTTTTTTTGTTCCAGGTTCAAGTTAAGTTAGAAATCAATAAAATGCAAACTGAAATCCTAGCTCCAGGAGAATGAATTGACCAGCGATTTGTTTTGTCCCTAGGCTGTAGCAAACATTGGCACTGATCTAATTTTTAATCCTTTCTTTTCTCAAAGAGTGGTTGTTCTCTTTTCTCAAAGAGTGGTTGTAGGATACTCATTCAATGATAAATGTTTTACAATTGAACAAAATCTTTTTTTTTTTAATTTATCACCCATCACATCCATTTCAAGACATCATAAAGTGCTTTCCAGTCAATTAAATACTTTTGCAGTCATGAATCAATTGTTTATTTCATGGAGACACCAGGAACTGCAGATTCTGGAATCGTAAACAAAAACCACAAAAGTGCTGGAGTAACTCAGCGGGTCAGGCAGCACCTCTGGGTGACATAAATAGTTTCAGGTCGGAACCCTTCTTCAGATTCTCCTTCTGAAACAGGGTCCAGACCTGAAATATTGCCTATCCACGTCCTCCAGAGATGCCGCCTGACCCGCTGAGTTACTTGAACACCCCATGTTTTATGTATATTTTATGGAAGTGTCGTTACTTCAAAGGACAAAAATGTTTTGGATAGTGGTCAAGTATAGGTGGGCCCCAGTAACTTGTTCAATTGAATGTTGAGATTCCTACTGAAATATTGCTTCCACATTTCAGCTTTCTGATACCAATCAACAAATCTCTAATTTAATTCATTATATTTGCAAAGATTACCATGGTGGAATTCAGTACCCAAGATAGCTAGCACATGATCTTATTGAGATGTATAAAATCATGAGAGGAATAGATCGGGTAGATGCACAGAGTCTCTTGCCCAGAGTAGGTGAATCGAGGACCGGACGACATAGGTTTAAGGTGAAGGGGAAAAGATTTAATAGGAATTTGAGGGGTAACTTTTTCACACAAAGGGTGGGGTGGGTGTATGGAACAAGCTGCCAGAGGAGGTAGTTGAGGCAGGGACTATCGCAACATTTAAGAAACAGTTAGACAGGTACACAGGTTTGGAGGGATATGGACCAATTACAGGCAGGTGGGACTAGGATAGCTGGGACATGTTGACCGGTGTGGGCAAGTTGGGCCGAGGGGCCTGTTTCCACGCTGTATCACTCTATGATTCTATTACCATAACTACTATACAAAATGCATTATTTATAAATTTGCTTCTGCTATTGAGAAACTGTTAAGTTTCTCATTACATATACAAGGGATACAAAACATGTATGTGGGGTAATCATAAGGAACTGCAGATGCTGATTTAAGAAAAACAGATTAAAAGTGCTGGGATAACTCAGCGAGTCAGGCAGCATCTGTGGAGAATATGGATCGGTGATGTTTTGGGTCGAGACCTATCTTCAGACCGATGTGTGGTAACAGTGAAGTTCATGTGCTGACTCGTAAGATTTATTTGGTCACTGTCAGGCAATAATCAGCAGAGGGTGCTGTATGATCTAAATATGCACATTAGGCCCACAGTATAAAACTGGAATTCTACGTGATAATACATCAAAGTCATTATACATTCATGAGCACACATTGCATAATCCAATTAATCTACTTATTTGTCTGATAATTTAACCCTTCTTTAAGATAAATGCACAATAAATTAAGGTATCCAACCACTTCTTGTTTCTCATATTATGAATAACTCTCCTATTTAACAAACGGAAACCGCACTAAAATTGTCATGTCACATATTATTCATATTATGATGACAATAATATCACACGTGGGAAAAATGGTTCTGGCGAAGAGTTTTTTGACACAAACTGTCATCTGCGTTGCTCTATCCACAGGTGTCACCTGACTTGCTGAGTAATCCTAAGCCTTTTTTTTTTAAATTTCAAATTGTTCAGCTCCTGCAGTTCTTTGATTTTCAAAAGGTCTGGCGGTATCACAGGTTTCGACTGGGAGATTATGTTGACTTTCTAAAGTTCCTAATAGCGGTGCAATAGTTTAAAAAAAGAACAAACTTTCCAAGGGTAAGAGGGAATAAACTCTCAGCTATTATTCATCCGCTGCATCAAGGCTACTTCAATGCCCTAAAGCATTGCTTGTTCTCAATCCTTGAACCCATTCCATGAAAATGTTGCTTCAGTTCCTCTGTAATGATGCATTATGATCTCATTTCAAACATATCCAACAGTCTCACTTTCCACACATTCACTAACCTGCATGTCTCAAGTTAATAATATAACTAGTTTTATTCAATCGTGACATGTATTTTTTTTAAAGTTTCCATCTTACATTACATCATTTGAAATATTAGATTTCTTTGTATAATCAGGCAAACACACAGACTCTTGTGTTTGCTACCTTAATGAATTATTCATTGGGCTGTATTAATATTTATCTCGAATGTGAGAAATGTGTAAGCTGCTATCTACATCCTCCATAGCTGATAATTCTGGAAACCCATTGTTACTGTTTTGTAAGTACCACCCCACCTCTCAAATTACATTCAATCTTATTCAAGGGATAAGTAAATAGACTGCCAAACAATAAAAAGTATCCAATGCACCACACCCAGGCATTTAACCTCACACTTGCAAGAGCTTCGTAACCAAGGCAGCAAAATGCAGGCTAAACAAAATAAATTAAAGGTGCAAGACTTTGAGCTATATTGAGATAAAAATCGGCAATTCTGCTAGACTAGGCACATTGGATTCAGTGAATAACTCCGGATGGGTCCCCAAACAGCAGTTGAAACTTTATATATCCAAAATCTACTTAGGCTTGTGGCTCAGTTTACCAACAAAGCTGTCTTTACCAGTGTGATGGTGCTGTTAACGCAAACCAAAAACTGACGCATGACTTTCCATCCTGAAATTTTAGTTCCTGAACTGACCTGCACAATCCCTAATCCTTCCTTGGCAATGGAATACGCTGGACCACCTCCTTTGCCTATGGACTTGTTCTCCATATATGCTTTGCATCAATGTCTTTTTTTTTGCGCAGTCTTTTTCAATAGGTGCAGGAGTAGGCCATTCGGCCCTTCGAGCCAGCACTGCCATTCAATGTGATCATGGCTGATCATCCCCAATCAGTACCCCGTTCCTGCCTTCTCCCCATATCCCCTGACTCCGCTATTTTTAAGAGCCCCAGCTAGCTCTCTCTTGAAAGCATCCAGAGAACCTGCCTCCACCACCCTCTGAGGCAGAGAATTCCACAGACTCACCACTCTCTGTGAGAAAATGTGTTTCCTCGTCTCTGTTCTGTTTGGCTTACTCCTTATTCTTAAACTGTGGTTCCTGGTTCTGGACTCTCCCAACATCGGGAACATGTTTCCTGCCTCTAGCGTGTCCAAACCCTTAACAATCTTATATGTTTCAATAAGATGCCCTCTCATCCTTCTAAACTCCAGAGTGTTCAAGCCCAGCTGCTCAATTCTCTCAGCATATGACAGTCCCGCCATCCCGGGAATTAACCTTGTAAATGTTTTTGGCAATACAGTTGGCAATACTTTCATCTTCGGACGGTTAAATTCCAGCTTCGAGCTAGTGCAGCACTGAGAGTGTGCTAAACTGCTGGAGGCACTGCCCTTCAGATGAGTTGTTAAACCGAGCCTTCACCTACTGTCTCTGATGTGCACAACAGATTATGTATTCCCTTTCAAAGAAGAGGTAATCCATGAGGCCTTTAGCCATTGGTGTGGATAAAGCAATCTTTGTCGTCAGGAGACACAAGGAACTGCAGATGCTGGATTGCACAAAAGGACACAAAGTGCTAGAGTAACTCAGCGAGTCAGGCAGCATCTCTGATGAAGACTATGGGTAGGTGATGTTTCAGGTCGGTAGGATAAAGCCTGTCAAGAAGAGATAGGTGAATACAGCTGAGGCCTTTTTGATAGGTAAATAGCTGGACAAAGACTTAAAGGCAAAGAGACAAAAAATGTGAGGATAGAAGCAGTGAATTGTGAGAGAGGGGAATTAGTCAGAAGGGTCCCGACCCAAACCATCACATATCTATGTTCTCCACAGATACCGCCTGAACCGCTGTGCTACTCCAGCACTTTGCATCAACTTTGGTCATCTTTTTAGTCTAGAACTCTTTTCAGGTTCCCAATCGGTGGAACCCTTCTAATGGAAGGATAAAGAAAATGAAAATCTTGAGATTCCATCATTTGTATTCAGGCGCAGCTATCAACTCGAATACTGTCAAGGACGTAAGCGATAAATTCACTCATGCTGCTACACCATACAGGTAGAAAGCAGGTTGTGGGAGTGGGAAATTAGAGGTCAATGTGCTAGTGTAAATTCGGGAGGGCAACATCTCTGCAGTGGACTTAGATGAGTAGTTTGATGACCCTGGGTACAGAAAGCAACCAAATGATAGGTGCTCTATGAACACTGTTACTGCATATGATGTTATGGAGCTTGGAAGAGCTCAAAACCCACGTCCATGAGCTTTCTGCACATCTTGAAGTCTTCTTTTCCGACTTTGAAAGAACAATCACCTCTGTGGGCACATTTGCATTATCACCATTTGCATTATTGCACAAATAGTTTGCATCAAAGTTCTGCAGTGGAAGAGCTGCAGTGGAAGCTAAATGCAAGAAAACCCAGACTGAAGCCGAGTTGTCTCTGGAACTCTATATCTCCCCCTTGTTTGTTTATAATGACCCTACTTACAATTTTAATATTTGTTCAGCTGGTATCATAGAACCTAGAACAGTACAGCACCAGGAACAGGCCTCATCGACCCATAATGTCTGTGATGAACATGGTGGTAAGACCATCTCCTCTTCCTGCACAAGATCCATAACCCTCCCTTCCTGAATATCCATTTGCCCATCTAAAAGCCTCTTAAATACCACTATCGTATCTTCCTCCACCACCACCTGCAGCGTTCCAAGCACTCATCCCATGTGTAAAAAAATAACTTGCCTTGTACATCGCCTTTAAACTTTGCCCCTCTCACTTTAAAGCTATGCCCTCTCGTCTTTGACATTTCCACCTTGGGTAAAAGGATCTGACTGTCTACCCTATCTATGCCTCTCATAAGTTTATATATTATATTTATTTATTATATATGTTTATATATTTATATATCATAACGGCGTACATTAACAGCTTCCATCTCTGTAACTTCCTCCGAGATCATAAATCTTAATCACTGACTGGTAGAAAGAAGGACAAAAAATATCATTTTTTTTAACAAGTACATTTGTTAAGACTGGATTGGATTTAGGAATATTCTCAAAAGCCTATCTAAATTTAGTTCAGGCCTGCTTAGGTTTTTCAGTTTTCTGAGTTTTCCTATTTCTGGATGAATTCAAACATCCAATCACCGCATTACTTGTTTCAGTACTGCTCCTAAACCATCATGGAGGAATCCTAACTGAGATTTCTGAGTAATAGAATCATAGTTAGAAGCATACAGTGTGGGATCGGGCTCTTCGGCCCAACTTGCCCCACCAACCAACATGTCCCATCTACATAAATCCCATCTCACCTGCCTGCATTTGGCCCATATCCCTCTCAACCGGTCCTATCCATGTGTTAGAATCCAAATTTAAATTCCAGAAATGACTGAATTTGCCCTTAATCAAGCTCATGGTAGTCATAATATAAAGGATTAAAAATAATTTCTTATGTCAAAACATTTCATTTAAAAATTTCAAGTCAAATGTTGCTTTCAAATCATTTCAAACCATTGTACTGTTCACGAGTTCACAATGAAAGATAAAGTTCATTTTCTGAATTACTAAACCTCAATTGTGAATAAGAGTTTTCTTCACTGGTATATTGACCTAATGTCAAAGATTGTACTTGGGGTTAATTGTACATATTAATAAATATTTGCTTCATTGGCCTTTACATAATGCTGCTGACAAAGAGAATGTATAAGACTCTTCAGTGAAGCATAAGCAGCTCATTTCAATTAACAGCAAATCAGACTTCTTTTCAGAGTTGTGTGGCACATTGTTAGATTATTTTTGTAATATATTTCCAAGGTCTTCTCTAATAATAGTCATGTGGTGTTAATGTGCATTGAAACAGAAACCGGAGTAGGTTCAGCTTGCTATCATAACAGCTTTCTCCTTGATAGCTGTTGTCCAGAATTGTTCTGACTTGAAAATTAGATTTTCTTTTGTCCTGTCATCAAAGAGACTCGAGCCTTAAGCAACATTTTACACTGTTGAACAAAGGCAATGCGATATACATTTCAATGAATATTAGTTCTATTTGTTAAATTTGTGTTAGTGAGATAAGGCCGTGTATATTTTTACATTCCTGATACAAAGCATGACCTAAACATTTAATCCACCATATTGACTTTTCCATCTGGATAGCAGTGGAATTTTGACCATTTGATTATATAAAAGCTTAGAAGATTGCAAATAAATGAAGTATTTTAAACATGTAAAAGTTGCAAAGTTGATTACTTAAATGCCAAGTTATTTCTTTAAGGATTAGCATCCCAATGAAAATGAGGTTAATATAAGGACATTTAAAATGTCATATTTGGCTAAAATTCATGCAACAAGATTTTTTTGTACAGATTTAATATTATCGGCAGGAACCAGCTGATAAACATTTTTTTTAGCTTATAATCAAATCCGTTATTTTGTTGAGATTGAAAACCAGAAACTTCATGCAAGGTCCTGCTTATTGAATTAAAATAACACTGATCTTGGGAAATCAGCAGAGGCTTAATCAGCCCTCTGCTATTTTGGCCATAAATAACTGTGATGCTATATCAGCAGCCAGTCTTTGGACAAAGCTGTATTTCTGATCCATAAAGAAAGCCTCGAGGGGCTAAATCGGATGACACAGAACTTTTATATTCTAAACAGGAACTCTGGCTCCATGCACCTCAAGCAGATTTGTAATTTTATATATTCTGCACTGGAATTGTTGAAGAGAGTTCAGTGTACAGGAAATGCTTACAATGAAGGATTAACTGACCCATTAGAAATGATGAAGATAGGTACACAATTCCAATCGAGTTTCCTTCTTTGAGATGTGGTTGTTTTAATTTTTTTGTGTGGTTGCAGGTTTTGTTTATTCTTCAGCAGCATCCTTAGAGGTTTAATAGAATATTGCTGCTTCATTGTTACATTGCTTTCTTCACTTTACAATCTGCCACCCACAAACGAAAACAGGCAAATAGTCAATTACACTTCATTATAGAGAAACTCTAATGGGAGATTAATATTGCTTCTTGTTTGGGGAAAGAGCGGAAAAATATGGACTTGATCCAAGTAACCACATTAAAAGACTCATCTCTTGAAGGAAAAAATAACCTGGATGCTCATTGTTCTGTGAAACAGCCTATTAAGTCTTTGATCAAACCCTCAGTGAATAATTTTGAAACTATGCTATTTTTTTCCTGAATTCTATCCTAACAATACATGTCCCAACAAATCTAACTTAACAACATTATTTTTTTTGGTCTGTTATGTGCAGATGACTCCATTTTAATGTGAAAACCTGGACAGGGTTGCAACATTCCACAGCGAACACATTAGAAAGGTGAAACTTATGGTTATGTGGACAACCAATTATCAACAATTTGCTTGCAGTAACTGGCCCTTCAAAAGGTTTTCTCATTCCAAACCACACTGTATCTTTATTTCCAAATGCAGTAAAAACAGGTTGCTTATAGACAGTCACATCTCCTCGCACATTGTGAACACAATCCATCCGTGTTATGATGTAATGAGATGTGTATCACGAGTGGTTTCTGCTAACTAACATTACGGATTTTTATTGAGTAATAATATCCACAAAATAAGGTGAACTAAACACTGCATGAATCGAAAATGAAAACAGAAAATGCTGGAAAATAAGCTTTTTTTCAAAAAAGTTACTGAGAACATCGATGGCAAGAAGGTGAAGCCCAAAGTTGTCAAGACAACAATTAATAGCCAACAGAGACCGAAAATAAAGAAAAGGGAATCAAACTGAAACAGAAGGTAGAGCCACATTTGCAAAGAGAGGGAAAAGGGATGGATGCACAAGAGACTGCAGTGTCTGGAAGCTGAAGCAAAACATAAACTGCTGGGGATACTCAGTGTGTCAAGCAACACCTGTGAAGGCAAAGGAAAGTCATTGTTTTGGGTCTAGACCCTGCATTAGGATTGGGAGCATCAAGGAAACATAGCCAGTATAGAGAAGTGAAAGGTAGGGGTAGACAGACACTGTAGGTGATGGGTGGAAACAGATGGGGGGGGGGGGGGGGAGGATTAAGATTAGGCAGATGGAACTAGGGAGGGGATGGATAGAGGCAGAGACAAGTGGGTGATAGATGAAATAGATTGGGGATGGATGATGGATCGGTGGGACCAGATAGGAGAGGGGTCAGGAAAGGTGAACCAAGAGAGAAATTCCCAGGTGGATAGGTGATGGGCAGATGGAACCAGGTTGCGGAGGTCAAGGGGTCCTGGTCACGGTGGCGCAGCGGTAGAGTTGCTGCCTTACAGCGAATGAAATGAATGAATGAATGAAATTCTTTATTGTCATTATAACATGTAAACATGTACAACAAAATTAAAAATGCCAACCTGTCAGTGCACCATTCACACATTATCTAAAAGCTAACGATACGTAAAAGAGAAATATCTAAAATTAAAAACTAAAATAAATAACATGAAAAAAACAAGCATAAACACACAACCATACATTCTTCTGTCGATTTCACAATCCCTTTGGTATGTAGCGCACATGCGCTCATTTGGTGGCTACATTAAGTGTAGTTATTGCTGTGGGATAAAAACTGTTTTTGTGTCTGTTTGTCCTTGTCCTCATTGATCTGTACCATCTGCCTGACGGCAACAGTTCAAACAGGGAGTGTCCGGGGTGGGAAATGTCCTTTATAATGTTCTGGGATTTCTTGAGACAGTGGGAACTGTGTAGGTCCTCCAAGGTGAGGAGAGGGCAGCCGACAATCTTCTGGGCGTTGTCAATAGCCCTCTGGAGCGCTTTCCTCTTAGCCGCTGTGCAGCTGGTGTACCACACGCATACACAGTATGTTAGGATGCTCTCTATGGAGCACCGATAAAAGGATAGCAGCAGTCTCTGGGTGATGTTGTTTTTCCTGAGCACCCTCAGGAAGTGCAGTCTCTGCTGGACCTTTTTCAAGAGCGCAGAGGTGTTCACGCTCCATGTCAGGTCCTCCTCAATGTGGATTCCCAGGAAGCAGAAATCCGCCACCCTCTCCACACAGTCCCCTCTGATGATTAATGGTGTAATGTCCGTTTTCTTCTTCATGTAGTCTATTATGAGCTCCTTGGTCTTTGAGGTGTTGAGGAGCAGGTTATTCTCTCCACACCACACTGTCAGCTGCTCCACCTCATCCCTGTAGGCGTACTCATCCCCCCCAGAGATGAGCCCCACCACCGTGGTGTCATCCACGAATTTGACAATGGTGTTACTGTGGTGGGCGGGGGTGCAGTCATATGTGTAGATGGTGTAAAGCAGGGGGCTCAGCACGCAGCCCTGTGGAGAGCCGGGTTCGATCCTGACAACGGGTGCTGTCTGTATGGAGTTTGAACGTTCTCCCCGTGACTTGCGTGGGTTTTCTCCGAGATCTTCGGTTTCCTCCCACGTGAGCAAAATGAGAGAGAGCCTGGGTGGATAGATGGGAGTTCAAAAAGAACATCAGGGATGCTGGTTACCTGAAATTGGAAAATTCAACATTCATTCCATCACGTTTTAGGGTATGTAAGCAGGATACACGGTGTTGTTCTTCCAGTTTGCATTTGGCCTCACCATAGCAGTGAAGGAGGCAGAGGATAGACAGGTTCGTGAGGGAATGGAATAGAGAATTGAAATGACATGCAACCAGAAGCTCAAAATGCCTATTGCAGGCGGAGCACAGATGTTCTGCCAAACAGTTATCTTGTCTATGCTTGGTCCCAACAGGTAAAGGAGGCCACTTTACAAGCACCAAATGCAGAAAGGCCAGGTGTGCATGAATCTCTGCCGATCCATGTTCTCCAAAGATGCTGCCTGACCTGTTGCGTTACTCCAGCACTTTGTCTTTCTTTCAGCATAATATCAGTCTTTTCTATCTATTCTGCTTATTTAGTTATGCTTTTGATTATTCTTGACATCAAAAGCTTTTTCATGAGACTCCACATTGTGCTTTACCTATTATTTTTCAAACTTGACATCATCACTCATTCCCATCATCCATAACTATTGTTTATTTCCAATAGACTTTTCCCCTTTAAAAATGCAGTATTTCCAGTAACTTTCTCCTCAAACTTCTGCCTTGTTATCTCTTTGATCCGCTTCAAAGGCCTCCTCAAAATCTATATGTTTGCTTATGCTTTTGATCATTTCCTAATGTTTCTGCCACAGCTGGACTTCAGCTTCTGCTATTCACTCAGTATTTTATAGGAGCTGAACAAATGCAACATTTTCTGTCGGGTTGCAATGCAAGTTGTGAAGGTGTAGAGGAATTTCAACAGGATAGAGGATTTGCAAGAGGGTTTGAGCGCAGGCAAAGATGTCTTATGACATCTTATGAAGAGATATTAGGCAGACTGGCCCCACATTCTTTCAACAGGAAAATGGATGAAAATCCAATGGAAACAAGGAATTTAATATGGACAGTAAAGGTTTAGATGGATATGGGCCTAACCGGCAACTGGTGTAGATGGGGCATCTTGGTTAGCATATGCAAGTTGGACCAAAGAGCCTGTTTCCATGCTATAGAGTAATATATGAATATGAATTCTTATGGAGCTTACCCGGGTAGATGCAGGGATATTTTTAATTCCTCTGGGTGGAATATCTGGACCCAGAGATCACAATGTCAAAAGAGGGAGTAGAACAGTCATGACTGTGAAGAAAATAAATGTCAACATCCAGAGGATAGTGAACCTTCAAAATTCTCAACCCAAATAGCTGTGGGGACTGAGAGGGAGCCTATACAAGATAGAGATGGAACGATTTCTGGAAATAAAAGGAATACAGGGCTGTGATTAGTGCAAGTAAATGTCACTGATGTAAAAGGCCAGCCACAGTCTTACGGAATGGCGGTGTAAGAAGTTGAAAGGGTTCTGTTTCTTGGGTTCATATGAGCGAGGATCAACATCCTGAAGCATAAATTGTTGCCTGTTGTGCCAAGTATTTCCAATGTTTTTGATCTTCAATTCTGTGTAAGTGTAAACTGCTGTTGGTGTTACTATTGCTATGTTGCCAGGCAGCCTGATAGCATGACAGAATCAGAACAGCAAAATGCCAGCAATCTGAAGAAAGTCAGCAAATGCTGGAGATGCCCTACAAGTCAGCAAGCATTGGTGGAGAGAACAGATAGGTTGACACTTCAGGGCAAATACCCTTCGTTGTAACCCTGCAAAAGACGTTATGTTCTATATCTCTATTGTTATCAGCAGTATTATACCATCAATCAGCAGGAGATGCACTCATCATAAGACAGCACAGATTACTTTTTCTATCTCCCAGGCGAAACATCTCATCATTGTAAATTCCAGTCAAGAACTGACAAAACTCAAGCAGTCACAGCTGTCATGATTCTTGTGTGCTTGCGGCAAGTGTTTTACTGCCTGTACAACTAGGTCTATCCTGCATCTCCAGGGACTGATGATACAGGGTGCTGAAAGTCTTGAACAGTTTTGAATGCCTTCCAACCAGGTGAACCAAAATTAAACACTCTCTTGCCTCTGGTTGCGAAATGGAACATCTGATGGTTTCAATTAAAAGGGAATGAACATGAATATTCAGTACAAATGGTTTTGTGATTAACTTTATAAAATAAAAATAACATTAAAGTTTACAGTACAAATGGTAACCTGTAGAGACAAACATAAAATATAATAATCAAATCCACTTATCTCTGCATACATACACATCATGCACTTATCAGATTTCATAGCTATCTTCTCATTGAATTTTCCAAATACTATTAAAGTATGATATTTAAGTTCGCAATACTTACAGGGTTGGTTTTGGTACGTATTACTGTTCATTATCACACTACCATGTACTGGTCAGAATAATTCCCCCAATTCCACATGGTGACCTTGCAATGCAAGGCAGAATAACGTCGGCATTTCCCAATAGATAATCCACAAGTAATTTAATTGACTGAATAAAATGACTACATTTCTGTTTACAATCCGCTGGCATATCCTGTAACTCAAGTAAATAACTAAAGAGGCACAAGGAACTGCAGATGCTGGTTTACAAAAAAAAGACACAATGTGCTGGAGCATCTCTGGATAACATGGATATGTGACATTTTGGGTCAGAAGAAAGCTCCTGACCCGAAACGTCACCTATCCATGTTCTCCAAAGATGCTGCCTAACCTGCGGAGTTAGTCCAGCATTTTGTGATTTTTTTTAATAGCTAAGCAGTTTGTACAAGAAATATAGTGAACAGTAGTGGACATTATCACAATATAGTGGACATTAGCACAAATGTGAAAATTATTTAACAGTGTGATGGTATATTTATATTAGATATTTAGTATTTAAAATTTGAATATCTAATTCCTGTATAAATCGTACTTTATTCATTCTATGTGTTGCATGCTAGCCAGCCAGGAAACATTACATCTTTCTTTTCCATTCCATTGTGCTAATGCTCACAGATCAAAAACTCAGTTCAAATGAATGGCATTCTGTGTTGGAGAATAAAAATTTCACTCCACTCAATATCGATATCAATATCAGTTTTATTCGTCACTTGCACATAAAGTGTAACCTTCCCCGTAACCTTCCCCGTAGTCGCAAGGATTTTTCTCCAACTGGAATTGTTATGGCTTTGTAGAAGTCATGTTAAAACTAGTATAGCTAATGACAAGGACTTGAACATCTGTTTTTCTATGTTTAAATAGGTAATATTCAATTCAATTCAATTTATTTGTCTTTTGGACAAATTTGTCATTTGGACCCCTTGAGGTCCAAACGAAATGTCGTTTCTGCAGCCATACAATACAAAACGAAGAAGACCCGAGACACAACACAATTTACACATACATCCATCACAACGCTGTGATGGAAGGCAAAAAAAACCGTATCTCTCCACTGCACTCCCCCCCCCCCCCCCCGATGTCAGAGTCAAAGTCAAAGCCCCCGGCAGGCGATGGTGATTATCCCGCGGCCATTAAAGCCACGCCGGGTGATGCAAGGTCGCGCACCGGGTCTTGGTGTTAGAGCCCCGGCGCGCGCCCGCAAAGTCCGGCGGCCATTCCAAGCCGCGCGGGGGGATAAAGCCCCGCTCCAGGTGCTCTTCAACCCCGCAACTTGGGCGGGAGAAGTCGCCGCTGCGGAAGCCCCGAAAAGCGGTCTCCCACCAGGGGACCCGCGGGCTTCCGGTGTTGCCGTCCGCCAGACCCGCGGTTGTAGCCTCCGAATCTCCGGGGGTCGGGCTGCAGCAGCGCTCCACCACAGCTTCACCCGCTCCGGACTCGGCCAGCCCCGCGACGGTGAGTAGTCCACAGCTCCGCAACTGGAGCCCCAGGTCGTTCCTGCTGGAGGCCGCTCCACGTTGCCCAGCCCCAACGACAACGGAGACCCGACAAAGAAAAGGTCGGGTCTCCCGTGCAGGGGAAAGATTTCAAAGTCCCCCCCCCCACCCCCACCCCCACCCCCCCACACACATACCCCGACAAAAAAATAAATAAAAAACTACATAAAAACGAGACAAAAATAATGAAAAGACAGACGGACTGCAGAGGCCGCTGCAAACGAAAGTCGCGCCGCCCACCGAAATATATTTAATGGGCTGATTTATAATCCCTCAGCACTTTCTGAGAATATGTGCACAAGTCTCTTGGTACTATGTTTAAACTGCTGATGAGGAACAGGATAAGAATAGCCACTTTGTGTGAGAACCCCAACCCCCTCCCTTGTACATAAATTATATTTATTTATGGATATAGTCCCAATCTGACCATTGATACAAAAGTATAAACTAGGTGACACCCATGAACCTCCCAATAACAGTTCCAATCTCCCCTTCACAAGATCTAGGACTGCAAAGCAATATTTTCCCAAAAGAATTTTCTTGCTTTGCCATTTAAACAGAAATAAGATTGGATCATATAACCACAGCTCTAAGATCCCAAGGGTCACCAAGAGTTTCCAGGAGGACTGGAAGTTGGACAAAAGCTAAGCCTTGCAACAGCATTAAGTTCTTACCCTGAGGAATACTCTGCTTACACTTTTTCAAGTCTTCACAACGGTTCCTAAAAGATGTAGAAAAAGTCTTAGTCAACTAAAATGGCACAAGGTATCAAAGAGATAAATAATTAATCAGCTGACATGTTGAGTAGGAGGGAATTTCATTGGATAGTTTCTGAATCAACGGGGATAACCAGAGGAAAAAAATACAAACTATGCAGTGAAAAGACAGAAGTTATCAGGGAATGTGTTGCACTTGTCTTTCATGAAATAGCTCAAGATATCCTCCAGAATGGAAAGTTATTGTTATATTTGAGATTCCAAATGACTTTCTTTAAAATGTCTAAATATCCACAAATTGATGCTGAAGCATAGATAAATGTTGTCAGAGCAGAATTTAAATAAAAGTTAATAGCATCAAGAAACCAAGCACCACTAGATTAAGCAATGGCCACACAACCAATTAAATATAACCATTGGTGTCAGACAAGGTTGAACCTGGTCTCCATACTATTTAGCCTTGTCATTCGTTTTGCATTGAATTAGGTATCTGTGGATCACTTAAGACCAAGAATTTACAGACAAAATCTTCCTTAACGATAAAGATATGTCAAGAAAAATCAAAGGCCAAGATATTTATTAATTCCATGAAAAATAATATAATCTGAAAATTTATTGCAAAATGAGACTGACTGTTTTGCCCAAGTGTTGCATCCTTCAGTGAAACCATTGACACCGCATGCAGTGAAGCTAATCAACATTAAATACCTAACTGATTCCACAAGCATGATATTTTTTACAACACAAATGCAGTTGATGACTGGCACAAGTCTTGACAGGTAGAACAGATTTTAACCACAAGTCCTGCTGCTCCATCAGTTGAAGAGTCTGTCTAAAAGAGCAATTTCATCGAAACATTGATCTTCTTTGAAGACAAGGTCACATTCATCTTCTTATCTAATGTGATAACCCCCATATGCACCCCCTTCAATTTTCAGTAGTCGAGAAAGTGATGAGAGAAAATAGATAGGACAGGGGCAATATCTCCAAGAGGGCAAGACCAGTTGGAGTCTAAGTCTGAAGAAGGGTCCTGACTCAAAATGACACCACCTCTCAATGCTGTTCAGAGATGCTGGTTGACCCGCTGAGTTACTCCAGCACTTTGTGTCATTTTATGTAAACCATCTGCAGTTCCTTCTTTCTACGCAGAATTATGTTCCTTTGCCTTTGTTTCAGTTGCTAATAGCAAAGCACTGTGATGTGACAACATGTTGGGCTGTATTAATGTGGAGAGAAAAACATGTTAAATCACAGCTAAAAATCACAGATAGATCACTGGAGACACAAACTGCTGGAAGAACTCAGCAGATTGAGCAGCATCTTTGGGGAAAGAGAAATGAACGGTGCAGAGTTTCAACCTGTAAATGGTGCAGAGTTTCAACCTGTAAAAAATTGCTCGTTAATAAATACGCAGTCCTATCTTACTAGTCATAATTCTCACAAACTTTAATATTATTCTAATATCAGCTTTAAACAAAGTATTTGGTATAAATACTTACATAGAGTAGAAATAGACCTGATCAGAAGTGTAAAGCAAAGAACCAGAAATCTCTGCGGTGGCCTGGGGGATTTATCTTTATTACATCTAATTTCTTGCTATCCTTGCAGGAATAAACAATGCCTAGAAGCGAAGCAATGGACCACCCATTCTGTGTCGCAAATCCTAAAACAAGTTAACATAGAAACATAGAAAATAGGTGCAGGAGTAGGCCATTCGGCCCTTCGAGCCTGCATCGCCATTCAATATGATCATGGCTGATCATCCAACTCAGTATCCTGTCGGTACACAAAAATGCTGGAGAAAC
This sequence comes from Malacoraja senta, assembly GCA_038087875.1. NCBI lineage: Eukaryota > Metazoa > Chordata > Chondrichthyes > Rajiformes > Rajidae > Malacoraja > Malacoraja senta. Next base: position 79,641,937 of record CM075981.1, on the reverse strand, counting down.
TCAGCGGGTGCAGCAGCATCTATGGAGCGAAGGAGATAGGCAACGTTTCGGGCCGAAACCCTTCTTCAGACCTTTCTTCAGTATCCTGTACCTGCCTTCTCTCCATACCCCCTGATCCCTTTAGCCACAAGGGCCACATCTAACTCCCTCATAAATATAGCCAATGAACTGGCCTCAACTACCTTCTGCGGCAGAGAATTCCAGAGACTCACCACTCTCTGTGTGAGTTAGTTTGATATTCACTCTAGAAAGTGAAAACTTATGCCTGAATTTCACCGCTAGGTTCCAGCAGCTCTATTAAAGATAGAAGCAGGTAAATTACTTAAAATTGCAGAGATCCAAACTTCATTGATGTTGTTGTAAGATTGCACACTTGCCATTCTGCCACTATTTTTGCTGCATGTATACGCACATGCTGCCATGGTTGAGATACATGATATTTTATGGTATGTGTGGATATCTGCTTTGAAGAGGCTAAGAGCTGTTGGTCCAAAGCTATACAGGCAGCTCAACTTAAAAAGTTAAAGCGTATTTAACAAAATGAGTCATGGCCACCAATAAATAACACAACATACTAACAAGTTCACTGCAACCTTGTCAACAGTGTCAAAAAACAGCAATCTTCATTTAAAGTGGACAATTTAAACTCTTCAGCACCACAGTAAAAAAAAATATAGCGTTCGTGAAACTGTGAATTTCACTACCATAACCATACCAACACCCCTTCAATTTGCCAATAAGGAGAGAATGGCCTTTTAAACAGCTCTGCACAACAATATTACTGCGTTCAGCTTGTCGTTCTGCAGCGGTCTGTGTGTAATGTCCTGAGGCAATTATTTCCAGATTAGTGTACATTTTGCACATTGCTAAATGCCTTTAAATGCAAGAGGTTATTTTTATTCAGGCAATCTGCTTTCTCAAGAATGTTTTTGCACTTGCACTATAGATGACTCCTGGGATTATGTAGAAGGCTCTGAGAAAATTGAGATATATTTAAACTCAATCCTTGAGAGCAACTAAGAAATTGGATAGCAGATGCTGCAAACATCACTTTGAATTTTCTTTTACATTTACTTTGCTGATATTTTTAACAAATTATTGCTAAACCTGCAACATAGACGTCAGCAGATAATATTAGTAGAGTTATTGTCATTACATTTAGGTCAATGAGTTGAAACATAAGTGTACTTTGTCATACAAGTAAAGTAGTGTTGGTTTTACTATCAAAATTAACCTCAATGCAAAGCTTCGGGTTTTACTCTGAAGCACAAAAAAATAATTTGGCATTTAAATCTTTCAGGAGTGCGGGATATGCCAAAGGCTTTTACTGCAATTAATTATTCTGAACAAAACATAAAACGCTGGAAGGACTCAGCAGATCAGGCAGCATCTGTGGAGGTAATGGACAAATTATGCTTTGGATTGGGAACCTTCTTTAGACTTAGCCATTCCCTCCACAGATGCTGCCCTACCCATTAAGTTCCTCCAGCAATTTGGTTTGCTCAAGATTCTAGCAAGTGCAGCTTATTGTGCTTCCCAGAAGCGAAGCAATGGACCACCCATTCTGTGTCGCAAATCCTAAAACATGTTAGCTTGATATTCGCTCTAGCAAGTGAAAACTTATGCCTGAATCTCACCGCTAGGTTTCAGCAGCTCCATTAAAGATAGAAGGATATAAATTACTTAAAATTGCAGATATCCTAACTTCATTGATGTTGTTGTAATAACTGTAGACATGGGCAGGTCCACATCAGATTGTCTGAAGAAGGGTTTCGGCCCGAAACGTTACCTATTTCCTTCGCTCCATAGATGCTGCTGTACCCGCTGAGTTTCTCGAGCATTTTTGTGTACCTTCGATTTTCCAGCATCTGCAGTTCCTTCTTTAACAGATTGTCCGGCATATTTGGTTCCAGAGCCTTTCTGGATTATCAGTTTGGCTGGACCCACAGAAGTCACGGCCTGGGTGGTCGAGATACCAGCCCGCAAAGTCGGCAGTGGAAGTCGACTATGAGAACCGAAGTCGACTAAGAGGTTAAAGTTCCAGAGCCCTGGCCACAGGTGGCAAATTCGACCTGGCGATCGGCACGGAAGTCCCGATAAGGTTGAGATCGACCATCTCGCCCGGCCTGGACACCATATTTTCGGTGGAACTTCTGTGGCTCGATTTTGTCCAGATTAAAGGGGGGGCTGGCCCACCAATTTGGTGATCTTTATCAGTTAGGAAATCTAGTGAGCCATCTCATTGTGGTGGAAGAGGTTAGTATCAGAGTTATTCCATGCAGTTCGTGGCTGCCTATTTTCTTGCCTTCTGCCCTTACAGTGGTATTGTCAGAGAAGTAGATTCAACGAATATATTTTCTTCTGGAGAAATGGGGAGTGAATTTAGCAAGAAAAAAATGGGCGGAGAACACAAATAACAATTCACTGACCTCATCAGACCATATATTATCTTTAGGAAAAGGATCGGGCTGGACAAAAAAACCCAAATGATCAGTTTACAGTTCTTTATCAATGACACATCTATGCAAGTTTTAGGAAGAATAAAAAAAAATCAAGACAAACAAAAATAAAATAAAATTGAGAGAGGATGCATGTTTGGAAGTTGAAAGGAATAAGTAAAACAATTAATCTTAGCAATTTTGCTGCAAATTGCCTTTTGGACAGAAGACAAAAACATCTCAGAATTTTTTTCTGGGAAGATAGGATTGACCAATTTTACATTTTAAGAAAACAAATGTGAAGTGTTAGGAATTGTACAAAAAAGTTTTAATGTAGTCTGCATCGGTTAGTATTAAGATATAATATATTTATCAAGAGTCAAGTGTTTTATTGTCATACATCCCAAAATGGAACAATTAAATTCTTACTTGCAGCATCATAACAGATATTTAAACATAGCACTCTGTAAATGCCATAATAAACAACAAAATCTATGTGTATAAAAAAAATACATGTGGATAATAATAGTGTAAAGACAAAAACAATGCCCCAAAGTCTATGTGGTTTGAATTATTTGGAGGTTGCAGTATTTAATAGCCTGATACCTGTTGGGAAGATACTGCTCCTGAACCTGGACATTACAGTTTTCAGGCCCCTATACCTTCTTTCTGATGGCAGGAATTAAATGGGAGCGTGGCCAGGGTGGCATGTTGGTATAATGATGTTGGCTGATTCGTGAGACAGCGATTCCTATAGATCCCTTCGGGGGTGGAGAGGTCAGTACCTGTGATGGACTGGGTTTGTTAATCCTGGCTAAATTGGAGCAGCTAGGACTTCAAAATGGGGTAAAGTTTCAGGGTTGCTGGGAGATTTGGTCAATTTGGAATTGCTCTCTGCAGAGCTGGGACAAGCTGCGAAGAGATGCCAGAGTGTCTGGAGCTTAGATACAATTAGCAAGCAAAGAATGGGAATATCTGCAAACCCTGTCAATTAGGTGCAAAATGCATAGAATGGATTGGATGGCTGCAAACCAGATATACACCTTGTAAATAATTGTAAATAATGTTGCAGAGTTTGACTTTGCCGAGTGTTGATTGGATGAGGTGTTGAGCCTTGTCCAGGTTTTCTGTAAATCAGGGTAAATGTTTCTTAGTTGGCTTCCTCTCGAAGTCTGTTTTGAATACAATGTATTGAACTGTTGTCACATTGGGTTAGGGGAATGCCTGTTATGTATGGCGTTAATCGATATCTGTAATTGGGTTATTAAGAGACCATCCCCATGTGGTTCGGCCCCACGAGATCCCAGGACATATAAAAGTCCGTGATCACGAGGCTCAGTGTCAATCTTCTGGGAGAGCGCTTTGGACTGCGTGAACTTCTGCAGTGTCTCTGTCTGAGCGAGGCCTAGAGGGCTTGAACAGGCAGACACGAGGATCAAACCCGTGGTGGGATAGGTACAGTAGTTGAACTGTGACGCGCTTTTGGTAAAATAAAATTTAGTTGATTCAAGTGCTTGATACAGTGTTTTTACTGAAACTAGACTGGGGGGAAGCTTAGAAACGAGCAATTGTCATGTTCACTACTCTAGAACAGTTTTATTATGTTACAGTCATGCATGAATGCCTTATCAAGGCTGTGCGGGCAGTAAGTATACTCTACAGGTCTTTAAGTTACCTACAGGTAATGGCTCAAAGGTTAAAAACATCCAATGGTTTTCTCATTTATGGATGTACACATCATACCATTTCATAGCTGGTCTTAGGGAATCTGTATACAATGCCAACTTGCATCTTACTTGCTATTCTATTTCTTAATTGTGGAACAGTGTCAACTACCAGTTTGGGTCTCGACCTGAAATATCACCCATTCCTTCAGTCCAGAAATACTGCCTGTCCCGCTGAGTTGCACCAGCTTTTTGTGTCTACCTTTCTTTATGTCCTCTTTCATCAGTTAAGTATCATTCTTCAACAGTAAGGTGAATCCTCCCTCTCCACCATTTTTTTTTAATCATTCCTGTGGATCTTATAGTTGTAAACAATTCAGATTGATCTGACACAATGAAATGTTGGAAATTGGTATTAACTCGGAATGTAGCAAGCGAACACATACCACAGTTTCTGCAGAACAATCCGCGAACATGAGAAACTGAATAATATAAAGGATAATAGTAAGATTAAACGAGAACTTACCTAAGTTTGAAGTTTGATCTTTATTTTATGAGGAGTTACGTAGGTGATTACGTGAAGAACCCCGCCAGTGCGCCTGCGCGTCAATCTTCAAAGCAGCGGTGTGAAATCACAAAAAACAACAACCAAAGTAATATAGTCTCATAATAAAATGAGTAATACAAGAACTTCCATCTGACATTTATGATAGAGGGTAGGGTCGTGGTGGGCACGTAACCACCTATGTAACTACTCATAAAATAAAGATCAAACTTCAAACTTAGGTAAGTTCTCGTTTAATCTTACTATTTTACTTCGGAGTCACGTGAGTGACTACGTGAAGATTTTAAAGCTTTGTGATTTCATGCCGTGGATCAATCCCAGCTTCTCACTGCATTGATTGACTCGGAACGAGAAATAATCAATCAAGCATTCATAATAACATTTGTACCACAAATGCAGTAATTCATTTCAATAATGAAATTAATCAGATCCCCTTTGAACCAGAGGAATTTACACAGAACTTAAAATAGTTTCTGCAAACAATCCCGCATTAACAATCGGCCGATGGTAAAAATGTTGAAACATCAACTCATTGGACCACCCGGCGGCTGCGAGGATATGGTCGACGGGGACGTCTTTTGCCCTGGCCGCCGACGTTTCTGCTGCCCTAGTCGAGTGAGACGTAAAAACATAAGTGTTAATACCAGCAGCTGTTAAGACTTCTTTTATCCATCTGGAAATAGTCTGTATTGAAACTGTATTGTGGTTTCTTGTGTGTGATCAACAACCCAGTTTCCGTATTTCTCAAATTCTTTGTGACCTCAATGTATTGTAACAAATATGTCTTAACACAGAGACAAGGATCATTTGGATATGCTGCTAGCATAATTTTAAATCCTGTCACACCTGGCCTAATTTGCTTTAGTAGATCATAGATATAGAATGTAACCTCGTCTTCAGTTACTTCCATACTGTCTATTTGTAATTTTCCAAGTGTTTGCACTCGTTGTGCTGTCACTCATGCCATAAGCATGAATACTTTCATACTGAGCTTGGCCAAAGGTAAAGACACACTTGGTGACCATTCACGAAGTAGTTTCAGTACCACACTTACATCCCAGATTGTCATGTACCTAGGTTTCGGTGGTTTGGAATTAAAGATTCCTTTCATTAGTCTGGAAACAATTGGGTGTGACCCAATTGGGTTTCTTTCTGAATCCAGAACCAAATATGAGGACAATACACTTCTGGCTGAATTAATTGCACTACAACTCAGACCTTCATCATAATAAAGTTTTGACAGAAATTCTAAACATTTGAAATATCTGCAGTACTATATTGCACATTCTTTTGTACACAGAACTCTTCCCATTTCTTAATATAAGAAAGGTACTGTTTTTGAGTGCTCTTCCTCCAGGCTGCCGTAAGCATGTCCACAGTACGCTCAGACAGTCCTCGCCCCAGAAAAGGCCTTCTTAAAACCTGAAAATCAACAAATCCAAACGATCATATAATGGATGTTGTTCCCCTGTTACAGGGTGCAGCAATAAATTACCCCTTTTTGGGACTTTCATCAACATTTGTGTTGTTAATTCTAATATCAACAGATACCATGGCTGTGTAGGCCAATCTGGTACTACCACTACCCCTGAAGCAGCATCTTGCCTGATTTTAAGCAAACATTGGCTTATGAGGCAGAAAAGTGGAAATATATATGAAAACATACCACCCCAATGTAGCGAGAAAGCATCAATCGCCACTGCTCCTGGATCTGATTCCCATGAGACATATCTCGATAGCTGATGATTCAGTCTAGATGCAAACAAGTCGATGTCGGGCATTCCAAATCTGATTACTATATCATTGAATACCTCTCGATTAAACATCCATTCTTATTATCATGGAACTTTCGTGACCTGGTGTCTGCTATCGTGTTCATTCTACCTGGTAGATAGATAGCTGAAATCCAAATGTTCTTTTCAATACACCCAGACCAAAGTTGATTAGCCATTTTGTCACATGACCCCGACTTGATTCCACCCATATCATTAATATAGGCAACTGCTGTTGTTTATCAATTTGAACTTGAACATGCCTTTTAGTTGTGTTAGAACAATAAGCTTGGAGTCCATAGAAACATCCTAAAACTCCAAATAGTTAACTCCCCATGTCTGCAGTAACAATGACTCTTCCTGATTCCATCTGTCTCCGCAGCTAGATGCTAAATCAGTTGCACCCCATCCTAGTGCACTGGCATCAGTTTGTAATATCATGGAAGGTTGTTCAATCAGCACTTTGCTGGAACTGCTTGAGACATGTAGAATCCACCACTGCAGATCAGAAACAGCATTTGTTGTCAGTTGCATGGTTCTATCAAAATGACCAACATGCATTCTCAGTGCCTGTTCTTTAACTCTCTGCAGCTGTTGATAATGTAATGGTCCGTATTGGACTGCTGGGAATGCTGCTACTAATTTTCCCCAGTACTCGAGCCACCTGTCTGATTGAGGGTTTTTGCTCGTTTAACAGATTACTGCAATCTTTAATCAACTCCACCCTTTTTTCACTGGACAAAGTAATTTTCATTTGGACTGAATCAATTGTGAACCCCAAATAATCAATCGAGGTACATGGTGTTAACCTTGATTTCTTTGGATGAATTAGAAACCCCAAACTTTCCAAAGTTGATTTCACAACTGCAACAGATGCTTCTGTTGACTGTTTTGTCCTTCCTATAATCAGGACATCATCCAAGTATGCCATTAGTACATGCCCCTGGCTTCTCAGCAACCCCAGAATTGGTTTTAACAATTTTGTGAATATTCTGGGAGCGGACGTTAACCCATTAGGCAAAGCTTTGAACTGCCATAACTAGTTCATCCATGTAAATTTATAGTTGCCATATGACATGCTTCTGAAATAAGTTGTTTGGCAGTCACAAATGTCTCCCTTTTAAAATGTTTAAATTAAACAAAAGGATTCAGACTTGTCAAGTCTAGAATAATCCTACATCCTCCATCCTTTTTTGATCGAGGGAATATATTTGACCCAAATTGGTGAATTTGGTAGACTGATTCTTCAATAACACCTTTTATATATAGGGTTTTGAAGCGCAGCTTGAACCTCCATTACTTCGCAAAGTGGAGAGTTCTGCTAGGAACATGCTGGACAGGCAAATCATAATTTGGATTGAATTCAATTTGAAATCCTTGTATATTATTCAGATTTACCACATCTGAAGTAATCTTCTTCCAATGTTTATAGAAGAGACGTAATCTGCCTCCAACCTTTGGACATAATCCAGTTAGTATGTTCCCATGAGAACCAGGTCCACCTACCTCTTGAGTCATTTGAGTATTCTGAGATCCCTGGATTCTCCCGGAAGCACCACCACTGGTTCTTACTCCCGCTGCAGGCCGCCAGCTACGTCCCTGCGTTGATGAGCGACTTGGTCCTGGTCTAGGATCCGTATGACGTCTGAAAGGATACTTCCTCTTTACAGACTTTGCAACCATTGATGTTTTTATCAATCATGTTTTCGCTTCATCTTCCAACTCTTTAATACCTCTCCCGAGATCCTCTCCAAAGAGTAAGTTGGGTAATTGTATATTACTTGGTTTGCAGAGTGCTGCGAATTTCGGATTCATAGTAGGCCGTATAGCACCTTCCTCAGATAATTGATCTCGAAGTGGGTGCTGCATAGCAACCCCAGTGCTTCCTGATGCAACTTCGTCATCTCTTGGCTGTTATCTGCTATTCTGGTAAAAGCAGTTATTCCAGAACCCAGCAGCTTTAATATTCTCTGCAACTGATTCCAGATAATTTGGTTCACTGCTGCTGCTTTCAGCAACCCACAGTTACTTGGGGTCTCCTGCTTTCTTGCAGTCTCATCCATCTCCTGCTGTTCCAGCTGATGGTAAACCAAGTAATTTATTAAGGAGGCCAGTTCTTCTCCTAATGGCTCTCCTGACCCTGATGGGGCAGCGAATCCGACTGCCAGGGGTGGAACATCTGGCAGCTGCCGTTCATCGCCTTGTACAGCCTCACCGTCAGAGTCGGGGTTTGAAATCTCATGACCCGTAGCACGCTCCTCATCCCCGAGTGTGCATTCCATCAGCCCTGTGCCAGGTGCTGTTGAGCTGCTTCCAGCAGCTTGGATTTCAGTACACTCCTTCCTGAGTGAACTTTGCTCCAAGAGCCTATGTAAAAGGCTTTCTATTTGGGCAATACGCTCGAAAGCAGTATCTAGCCCTGTACCAGGAGCTGTTGAGCTGCTTCCAGCAGCTTGGATTTCAGTACACTTCTCCCTGAGTGAACTTTGCTCCAACAGCCTATGTAAAAGGCTTTCTATTTGGGCAATACGCTCGAAAGCAGTATCTAGCCCTGGAGCTACTTCCATTGCCTGGGACTCCCTCCGTGGGCCGTTGGGATTTAAACTTCGTCTTTTGCCTGACAGGCGCTGACTGTGTTTTCACCAGCCCCAGGTCCACACCGCTGGCGACTGTACCGGGGTTTAGAGGCGGTTGGTCGCTAACCGCAGACTCCCAACTTTCTCGACTTTCTGTCGGCTGTGTCGCTCGCCTCTTCCCCTGTCCGCTTTTTCCCATGGCGTCTGTGGAAAAAATCCCCACAGACCCACAGTAAACGGACCTGGAAAACATGAAAAAAGTTTCTACTTACCTTGTAGTTGAAAAACTACAAACCACTGGAGGAGCTTTGCTCCTCACGTCCGTTTGCGTCAAGGCGTCTGACATAATGACGCGCAGGCGCACTGGCGGGGTTCTTCACATAATCACTCACGTGACTCCGAAGTAAAATAGGAAATGAATCCCCAAAGCACCATTTACAGCATTTGTTGTTCTCTCCATTGCACTTAACCAGCTATTTCTACATCAAGGCAAATTGATAATGTGATTAAATTAAGGGAACGTGATCTCTATGCTTCTTGCATTATTCTCAGCTCGTGGAATTAGGTAAGTATTTGAGGGTGGGAAATTGCTAGATAATTGGGAATGAATAGGGCATTGAGAATAAATGGATAGGTTTTTCAAAGCAGCCACACAGGGACAATGGACAAATGAACTTCGTAAATTATTCAATTCATCTCGTTCATTTAAAATCAAGATTATGGAAGAAATTACCAGATGATACAACACCTCAGTTCCAATTCACAGCACATGGTTCTTTGGTAAAACACTGCAGACAGCCCTAACAGAATAAACACAGCCTTGTCTCATATCATCCCAAAGTACTTTAAAGTAAATGATGCTTGGAGTACAGTATTGTCACTGCTGTAATGTAGGAAAAAAATGCAGCATTCAACTTGTACACAACGAGAACTGTAACAATAGCCAAATTTGTGATGTTGATTGAGGTTAATTATTGGGTAGGATACTTTGCTAATTCACCTGCTCAAACCACACATGCTGTGCTTCAAAATGGTATTACAGAGTTTTATTGTGTTCATAAAAGACAGATTGGATCTCAGTTTAATGTCTCATCTGATATGCCGTACACCATCATTTTCAACAGTGCCAGCCAAAAGTTTTGAAGCTCAAATCCCCTGAGTGAATTTCCACCTACAACATAACTGAGAGAATGAACCGCAACTCATTATGGAGAGGGAGAAAAAAACAATCACAGAATTTCTGTCTGACCCTGAGTTTTTCTTTCAGATGATAGATTAAATCAAAATTTAATGGTGGTTGCAAAAGATCTCTTGGTACTTGTCTTGAGGAATAGTCCTGGCCAATATTTGTCATCATTTATAATCACTGAAAATATTATCGTTCTTTTCATTTACTGTTGTCTGTAAATTTACTGCCATGTTTCCTGCTTTATAAAAGTGACATTTCAGAGGTACGTCATTGGTTTCATGTACTTTGTAACAGTATTGAAGGCACCATATAAAAACATCTTTCTTTTTTAATTTAACTCCAAATTGGAAGTAATCTAGGAGCAGGCTGGTAGCTTCACAACTTGTGATACATGGGAAACTAAACCTGTAGCAGGTTTTTCACACACACACAGATACAAATGCAGGAGAAGACGGACAGACTCTCACAAGCTGCAACAAGACTTGGACCTTACACCCAGTACAGCAAAGACACAGGTGATGAGGATCCACTCCAAAACCAACGACCCTATCCTTATGCACAGCACTGCTCTAGAAGAGGTAGAAACATTCACATACCTAGGCAGTGCGGTGGACATCACCGGAGGGGCAGAGGCAGATATAAAAAGTAGAATCAATAAGACTAGGTTGGTGTTTAACATGCTCAGGAAGATCTGGAGCTCAAAACACATCTCAATCAACTGCAAAATATGTATCTTTAACTCAAATGTGAAACAGGTGATGGGTGTATGGATCAGAGACATGGAAAACAACAAAACACACTACAAACAGGCTGCAGACATTCATTAACACCTGCCTTAGGAGAATACTTAACGTCTGGTGGAGAGACAAAGTAAGCAATGTGGACCTGTGGAAAAGAACAAGCCAGGAGCCCATTGACTTACAAATTCGAAGGAGAAATGGAGTTGGATCGGACACACCCTCAGGAAACCTGCCCAAAACATCACCCGGCAAGCCCTGAAATGGAACCCCCAAGGAAAAAGGAAAAAAGGTCGCCCCAGGAATAGCTGGAGAAGAGGTATCCAGACAGAAATGTCTGAGAGTGGGCTCAACTGGGGAGATCTCGAAAGAACTGCCAACAACCGATTGAGGTGGAGGACATTTGTCAATGGCCTATGCTCCCTAGAGGAGCAAAGGTCTTAAGAAGATTATTTTCAACAGTGCCAGGCAAAAGTTTTGAAGCTCAATCCCCTGAGTGAATTTCCACCCACAATATAACTGAGAGAATGAACCAAAACTAATTATGGAGAGGGAAAAAACCCAATCACAGAATTTCTGGCTGACCCCGAGTTTTTCTTTCAGATGATAGATGAAATCAAAATTTAATGGTGGTTGCAAAAGATCTCTTGGTACTGTCTTGAGGAATAGTCCTGGCCAATATTTGTCATTTATAAAATCACTGAAAATATTATCGCTCTTTTCACTTACTGTTGTATGTAAATTTTCTGCCATGTTGTGGCAGTCCTTCTTTGTACCAACAATGTAGAAAGAGAAAAGGGACGAGGTATATTTTAATGAGTTAGTCAAATGATTAAGATGCTGTTTTCCTCAAAAGTAATTATTTCTGGTATCACAGTGCCAGTGAGTATAGAAACAGGAGTCACAAGAGACTGCAGACACTGGAATAAGGAGCTAAAAACAAACTGCTGGAAAAACTCAGCAGGTTAACCAACATCTGTGGAAGCAAATGAATGGTTGACTTTCGGGTTGAATCCCTGCATCAGGAAATAGGATAGATTAGATGAACATGTTGCCAGAGAGATATTGCAGGAAAAAAGGGTTTTAGATTACTGGGATATTGGGATCAGTTCTGGAAAAGGTGATACCTGTATTTGTTGCACAGATTGTACATCTAGGGCTGTGATCTATTTCCTCGTGGGTGGGTTTGCTGTTCCTGTTAGAGAGGATTTAAGATAGCTTGTCAGAGGGATGGGAAGCTGAGCAAGGATTCAAGAGATAAGCAGAACTGGAAATGGAAAGCAAAACATTAATGCAGAAGGAAGAGAGGAAACAACGTTTAGAAAACAGACTAAAAAAGGACTGGTAATGCTTTATGGTATTTAACTAAATGCAAGGAAAATTTGTGAGCAAGCCAGGCATGTCTAAGGCATTAATAGATGTTTGGAAGTATATTATATCCATTAATAAAGCATGGCTTATAAAGGGAGAAAACAAAACTTAATGTTCATAATTATAGGATTTTAACATGAAATAGAGATGGGATTAAAAGAATGGTGGAGAGGGAAAAGGAAATATTGGTTAGATAAATAAATATGGCAATGAGAAGAGATTATAGTGTTGATATGTGGAAGAACCATCAAATGAATCTATGAGGGTTGAACTAAAAAATAAAAGTCTATTAACTGTAGCAATGTCTGGATTACCTCAAGTATCATGAGCCAGTGAGTTGGGAAACAGGATGGTGACTACGATTCAGGATTTAGCTATTTAGAATAAAGCTAGGGAGGTGGAGGGATCATTATTGGGTATTCATCATTATTAGGTTAGCGTTATAACATAAATTAAGCCTTCATATTAATGTACCGAGAAGTAGTTTAGCAAAAGTTGCCAGGAAACAACTTCTTGAAGATACGATGGCCTTGGAACCATAGAAGGACATTTAAGAAGAAAATGCACGAGTTTAGAGTAAACCTGTTCCTATGTGCAAAAAGGGCGGAACACAACTCTGGAGCCTCTTGGATGGCAAGTTGCATAGAGCAGAGGATAAGGCACAAAAGGGAAAGCTTAATGACAGAAACTAAGAACTTTATGCAGCGGAAAGACTGGAAGATGATCAAAAATATTAGGTGTTAATATTAAAAGACAAGAAAATTAGAAGGCAAGTTATGAAAGCAAGGAAAGGATACAAAAAATTGCCAAGTGTCATCTAAAGAAAATCTAAGAAAGGTTTTACAGTACACAGAGGGAGAGAGGATAACTAAGAACAGTCCCCCAAGGTTCTTAAAATAAATCCTGTGTGTGATGGAGAATGTGACTAAGATTTTAATCTTGGCTAATATTTTATAATAATCTTCAAAAAGGTGTGGAATTAAGCCCATCTTGAAGTTAAGGTGAATAACAGTGAAATATTGGATTGGAGGAACTGGATAAATGAGGAACTATTTAGGGGTCTATCATCTTTGAAAATGTTAAACTGTCAAGCCCAGATGAAATGTATCTCACGATATTAAAAGAAGCAAGAGAGAAAATTGAGAGGTTCTGACAACAATTTTTCACTCCTCATTGGCCACAGAAGCAGTGTCAATAGGCTGGAGGAATTTCAGTAACCAAAGTGTATGGGTGTATCAGTATATGTTGTTACAAGCAAAGGTGTATCCTCATTCAAAAAGGACATAAGGGGTAGACCAAGCAATTAAAGCTCAGTTGATTTAACTTCCTGTTGGCAAACTTTTGGAATCCATTCTAAAAGACATTATAAATGTTCACTTTGCAAGACTTGAATTAATCAGGGCCAGTCAGCATGCAAGATGTGCTCGACTGTAAACTTAATTTTGTTTTAAGCAGTTACAAGTAGGGCCAATGAGGGCAGTGTAACATAGCATAAGGAATATGCAAAAAAAGGAAGATGCTGAGTCTTACAGAACTAGGAGTCCTGCCCTTGGCTTAAAAAATTGCAGGACAGGTCAATAAAGCAGTTAAAGAGACATATGTGTAGGTAGCTTTCCTTCATTGACCAAGGCACTGAATTTAACAGGAGGGAGGTTAAGCTGGAACTGTATAAAACATTAATGTGTCTACAGGACGAGTGCTGCACACAGTTCTTGTTGCCACGTTATAGGAAAGATATAATTGTGTTGGAGAGGATTTAGGGGAGATTTACAATGAGGTTGTCAGGACTGGAAAGTTACAGCTGTAGAGGAAGATTGGATAAGCTCGAGTTGTTTTCTTTGGAACGGAGAAGGAATGAAGACTTAATAAAGATGTATAATGTAATGACAGCAATTTGTAAATAGGAAAATCCTGTATCCTGAAGAAGGCTTTGATACATTGGAGGATTGGAGGGTAGATGAGGAAAAGCTTTCTCATGTGGTTGAGGGTTTGGATGTCGCTGCCTGAAAAACGGAAACTTTCATTACATTTAAACATTGCTGGGCTGTGTTCTTGAACAGCTGTGATCTCAGAGGTTGCAGGACTAATGCTGGTAGAGGGGATTATATAGATGTTGTTAAACTAACTGGTAAAATTACCTCTTTCTAATTTGTAAATTTTCTACGATTCTACATTTTCTCCCTTTAATCAGGAATGAGATAGCACATGGAGAAATGCAAAGACAGATTTCACTAAAGTTACTTAATTCTGTACTGCAGAATTATTCAGCAACAATCTGTTGCTTAATGAACCAATTCCAAGAGAATTAAAAAAAACATTTGGGGAAAGTTATAGAATAAACAAGTCAATTGGTCTTCACTGCAGCCATTTCTATATATATATACCTTTCATCTGTTTTTGTAATTAAAACTCACTGGACGATAACATCGGCATGATAACATGAAATGTCTGGCTACACAATTTCATTGACTACTACTGATTGTTATACTTGAAACAGATGTTTAAGAAGTATATCAGTTTTTCATTGTGTGAATTACATAGCAAAAACTACACATTTGACACATCTCTTCGATAAAGATGTCACAATTCACTGTATCTGTATTTCTTTTTGTCTTACCACTTTACTCCATCAATTTTTCCATCTCTTCTCATGTTTTGAAAGTGGTGTTGCTCTACTGTTCCATGACCAACATTTATTTTCACACAAGCCTTTAGAGTCAAGTCAAGAGTGTTTTATTGTCACATGTCCCAGATAGAACAATGACATTTTTACTTGCAGCAGCGCAACAGAATATTTAAACATAGTACACTGTAAACAATATAATAAATGAGAGAAAAATTACATTTAGTGTGTGCATATATACATATTTATATATGTGTGTGCATACTCACAAAAACATATTTATTATCCAATTATAAACATACATATGTATATATACACACATACAAACAAAAAACAAACAATAATAGGGAAATAATTACAATAATATTCTATGTAGTTCAGAGCTTATTCAGATGTTGTAGAATGCAAGGATATTCAGTGCTAGAAGGAACCAAGAAAGCTTACTTTTTGGATATCAAGTACTCTTTGAGCATCAAAGCAGCGTCTGAACACATGAAAAGGGGTCACTGGTGCTATTCAGCTGTGTCACTGGAGAGGCCTGAACATTGGCCTTTCCATGAGAGACCAGCACTGTAACCTCTGAGAAGATTCCAACATATGGTCAGTTAATTGCTGTTGCATTCAGATGCCACCTTGACAGCGATAGAGGTGCGCAAAGAGACAGAGGGAGACACACAGAGTTTTGGAGTTTTAAGATACAGCATGGAAACAGGCCTTACAGCCCACTGAGTCCACACCAACCATTGTCACTTGTTCAATATTATTCCATATTTGCATCCAATCTCTTCACAATTGGGGTAATTTTACAGAGGCCAATTAACCTACAGACCTGAGAGTCTTTGCAATGTGGGAGGAAATTGGAGCACCAAGAGGAAACCCACAGGGAGAACATGCAAACCCACACACAGACAGTACCCAAAGTCAGATACTGCAGATCCAGCACAGATCAATAATATTATTACTTATCACCTCTTCCACAAGGCTTCCAGTCTGGTATCCGAATACCTCAATCTTATATTATTTCATGCCAGATCACACTTGTGGAACTTCCATAACTGCAGATACTCCACCCAAAATATAATATCCTTTACAAGCACAAACCACTTTAAGTAAACCAGGCCAGCTTTAACTGGAGCTGGATGTAGACAAGATGGGACTTCTGTAATGCGTTCAGCCAATGAATAGCGTGGTTGGTGGAGGCTTGAATGCTGAAATCATTATAATGTGTTGGCAGCATGAAGTTGGCCTGCTGCCTGGTTTTCAATCAATGGGCTCAAGTTAATATTACAATGCAATCTTTGTGCCCATTTTCAGAATCTATCCAATTTATCTCCCAATGGATTCTACCAAAAGAACTTAGACTTCTTTCATATGGCTGATTTGGAGTACAGCTATAAATCTAGTTTAAGGTTAATTGCCGGACTAATGCTCTTGAGGAGAGAGGTGGTTTCTCTATAATGTCAGTGAAGTTTGTAAAGAGGTCAAGTTATTGTTATATTACTTTCATTTGGTTGCCACAGCACATTCAGCTAGACTCCTAAAACATAATTTGTTCTTCAAATCTACTTGCCAATCAGATGAGATATACTTTAGATTTTTTTATGAAATGGACATTTTTCTATTCAGTCAAAATATGGGAGGTATGTCCTGAATTATAGTTTTATTCCAAGCTTATCTCCAAACTGCTGCACTACAATGGCCCTCAGGGCTTGGGCATGTGCCAGTAAGGTTTTCAGGAGAGCAAGCAGATAGATTGGTCTAGAATGTTCTTAATGTGATACAGCCTGTACACAGCAGTATTGACAACCACTTGTGAACACTTGGAGATTTCAGGGTTCTAGTGATAGAATTTATTGCAGAATTTAGTTGAACATCCATATATTTGGAGCAAAAATCAAGCTACTAGTGGAACTCAAGTCGTCGAGCAGCATCTGTGGCGAGGAAAGAGGGATTACGGGGAATTAACGACAGTTCAGGCAGATTGAACCAGGTAGAGGATGGGTGATGGCAGAGCTGGGGAGGCAGAGCCAGGTGGGAAGCAGACAAGGAGAGAAGAAAAAGGCAAATGAAAGCAAGTGAGGGGATGGGAAAGGAGTGTGAAGGTGGAGACAGTGGCCACCTTTCCTCTCCACTTTCAGTCCTGTTGCAGGGTATAAATCCAAAACATTGACAATTCTTTGCCACAGATGCTACTCTACCCATCAGGTTCCTGCTCCAGCATTTTTGTTCTGTCCAGAATCCAGCACCTGCAGTCTCTTGTGCATCCGTACATTTTGAATAAGCAGAAGAAGCCCAGAAAGGCACATGGTACAAAATGAAGGATTGTTATCCTGGACTCCTGCCAGATTGGCACTCCAGCTCATTGCAATGTTTCACAATGTGCTCATCTATCTCCTGATTTTCACAGGTGCTTTTCCAAGACAATTACAAAAGTTTATTATGTGCTTTAAGTGTCACATTTAGGTAGATCAAGATTGGAATAACGTTGTTTCCGGTATAAAAGATGACATTTAGAAAATCAGGTGCTTTGTGGCTATACAGGTGGAATGTTGAGGAATTAGGCGTAGATGGATTTGGCCACAGTGTTCATTTGTAGAAAATTGTGACATTATTGAATGGTCTGCTGTCCTTCAACCACTAGATTATCAGATATGCAAGTTTGCTTGATCAGCAACAGGTTTATTGCTTCATTGAATGTCACAGAGGGTTTGAACAGCAACATTTCCCCGTGGATGCTTACTAGTTACAATCTAAAATAGTTTCTACTATTTCTACTTTTTCTTTTCTTATAAACACTTCACATTTTTCTATTTTCTACTATCTATTTTTCTTCTCTCTATTTTTTGTTTTTTTTTACTTCCTTTTCAAAAACATAAGACTAGAGGTTATACATAGAATGTATTACGTTATGACATAGTTGGCACCTAAAATTAGGTGCCACTGTATTGTTTTGGATTGTATTAACTTCTAATTTTTAAATAAATAAATAAATAAATAAATTAAATTAAAAATTAAAAATTAAAAAATAAATAAATGGGTCTTCGCTCTATCACAGAGGTGGGCCTGCATCACATGCAAAGTTATCTGAAGCACAGGCTTTCAGACTAAATGTTTAAGAAAGAACTGCAGATGCTGGAAAAATCGAAGGTAGACAAAAATGCTGGAGAAACTCAGTGGGTGAAGCAGCATCTATGGAGCGAAGGAATAGGTGACGTTTCGGGTCGAGACCCTAGGTCTCAACCGAAAACATCACCTATTCATTTGCTCCATAAATGCTGCCTCACCCGCTGAGTTTCTCCAGCATTTTTGTCTATCTAGGATTTCAGACTAAATATTCCCAATACTTCTTGCAACCATTATTTCATGATCATCCCATCTCCTATATATAAAGTAGACACAAGAAACTACAGACGCTAATTTGCAACAAAAAAAAGACAGTGCCGGAATAACTCAGCGGGTCAGGCAGCATCTCTGGAGAATGCAAAAAAAAAAAGACACTAGGCGCTGGAGAAGGGTCCCGACCCAAAACACCTGCTCTCCATGATCTCCGCAAATGCTGCATGACCTATTGAGTTACTCCAGCACTTTGTGTCTTTTTTGCTCCCAAATATAAAGTTCATTATTTATCATTTTGAAACACAAAACTTTCCTAAAATCAAAAAGATGAAATACAAATATCTCATCATAAGTATGATATGTAAAATGTTTCAGAAGGAGTCAACTCCATTAAGTTGGAGTCAATGTCATTAAGTTGGAAAGAGTGCAGAGAAGAATTATGAGGATGCCACCAGGACTCAAGGGCCTGAGTTATAGGGAAAGGTTAGGCAGTCTAGAACTTTAGGTCTTGGAGCACAGGAGGCTGAGGGCTGATCATATAAAGGTGTATAAAATCATGAGGGGGATAGATAGGATGAATGCTCACAGTCTTTTTCCCCAGGGTAGGGGAATCAAGAATTAGAGGGCATAGGTTTAAGTTGAGAGGGGAAAGAATTGATAGGAACCCGAGGGACAACTTTTTTTCCGCACAGAGAGTAGTGGATATATAGAAGGAATTGCCAGAGGAATTAGTTGAGGCAGGTACAATAACATTTAAAGGACATTTGGACAGGTACATGGATAGGACGAGTTGAGGGATATGGGCCAAACATTGGAAAATTGGAAAAGCATGGATGGGGCATCTTGGTCAGCATAAAGTTGGACTGAAGGGCCTGTTTCCATCCTGTATAGTCTAACTAACAACAGATCCGTCCACACTCAATTTTCAATAAATGGTACCTTACCTATTTTGTATTATAAAGAATGAGGGGTTTTATTGTAACTAAATCTTCAAGGGAGATTGATTAGCCTTTGAAGCCTTGACAAATGTCAAAGAGATTAAGTCTGTGCCAGTGAATTTTTGTCCTCAGAATTTTCAACATACTGAAAGGTATATAACAAGATAAAATTGTTTCAGAGCCAAAATTAATTTTCATACTCAGCAGGGAAGGCAATTTTAAAGGTATTTATACAATTTCTTGTATTAAAAACATAATTCTCTGTATAATCATTGCTTATAAGAGCCTGAAAATATAATCCATATTTTGTGTCTTGTGCTGAAGCTTTGAAGACAGGTGATCATCCTTGACATTTTCATACTCTAAAATTAATATTTTTGCTAATTTCTAGGGTGGTTATACGTTGGTGATTCATTCTTCTGCTGAGTAATAGCCAAGAAACCTCAGAGGTGATACTTCCAAAAATGGTAACATTTCAATGCTGTGAACTCACCGAGTGCCTTCAATAGACCCATACAATTTATTTATTTAATGACAAAATGATTGAAGAATTCCAATCCTGAAATGCATTCCTTTGTGAGCTTCTCCACAAGTACAACATCTCTGACAGCACAATGGAAGAAAGATGTAGCCACAGATGTATTGGCTCTGATTTCAGTCTGATGTAAAGCCAAAATTCATTCTCTTGGTACATGCAAATGTTGTTTGTTTACAAAACTAGGAAATTAAAAAACTTTCAATTGTTCCTGATGACAAATTATTAGCAGCAGTATCAGAGTTTACATTACCGCATCATTCAAATGCTAGAATTGCTACTTCAAAGTCAACAACATGTAAATTGACTCCAAGTCATGGACAATTCCAAGGTACATAACTGTCCAGCATTTCTATTAAATACGCAACTTTTTTGCCTTATGAGCAAATTGTAGCAGACAAATGGAATTGTTTGAAATAGATTCAAGTTTCCTGTGTTCCACCTTCAGTTCCTTGGTGATGAATGTTTATTTTATAAAAACAATTCAAGTAAACTTTCTTTCACAACCTTCACTCAGCAATAAATTCAATCTTAGCAAAATATACTTTCTCCTGTTTCAGGCAATTTCTACTTATAAGTACAGGACAGTGCCATCTAGTGTGTAGCGTCGAATATGAAATTGAAAATTTTAAGGGAGAAAGAATTGGCTAGATTATGAGTAGGAGATGAATGTTAGATGATAACAGCCTTTGGAAAGATCTTCATGCTGACGACCTGTGACATACAGACCAAAACCACTCATTAGCTTTTCAAATTTAGTAGTGGCACAATAAAATATCAGGAAGTAATAGAGATACAAAATGCAGCTAAACACCAGCAGTGATTGAGAATACAGACACATAATGGATAAAACCGAGACTGATATATGTAAAGTATTAGCCATAAATCAAAGAATGTGGGGCATAGTGCACAAAGTAGGATAATTAATCAGCACTAGGGGACACAAGACTGGGCCTGGTAGTAACAGTAGGGTTGACAATGTTATTGTACAAATAATATAGTGAAGTTGTGAGGCTGGCAAATAGTAGGATCTCTAGCAAAATCAGTAGAATATACCACCAGAGGTTATGCTTCCTTTACAGAGAAATGGTTAAGCATGCTCTATGTTCTCCAAGGGTCATGCTGGAGAAGCTTGCATGTGCCAAAGATCCTGACAATGAAACCCGTCTGGAGCTACGCTCCGACAGGGTCACCCATGGAGGGCAAGTTGATGTGGTGGTGCCTGGCGGCCGTAGAAGCTCTCAACAGTGAAACTGGTAGAGGATGGTGGCTGGCCAGCAGGTGGAGCATCACAATGGTTGAGAAGGTGGAAGAAGGCTGCAACAGGGATAGACTCCCAACATTGGTAGAGTCCATGCCTTTGGACCCGGGTCTGGCTCTGTCAGGGACTGTGCAGAGGCTGCCCATGCACCAGTCTCCCCACGTTCAAAGATATCACGTGCAGGCTGGGGCAGCATACCACCTGTACTTCCATATGAACTTTGACTTCAACTTTGAGCAATCGGTAATGATGATATTAAATTTTTGCCACAATGTCCCTATTGTATGACAACAAAATGTGAAGCAATAAAAACCTTTACAATTGTTGAAACCCATGTTCAGATGAACTTTTCCAAGTTGAACCAATAAACAGATGGATTACCTAAGGGAATAAAGAAAGGTTCCTTGAGTCAGGAATACTCAACAGAAAAGCTCTGATCAGATTCTGATTTGGAGAAGCAAATTTAAATTGATTGTGAAGATAACAAAGTGGCAACACTGAACCAATATGTTAAAACCTCCACTCCAAATTATATCTTCATAGTATGCTGCAGACATTTACCATCATGCATTCCAAGAAGGTTCATACGAGTCATCTATCACAGTTAATTCTTGCACTGCTGAATTATAACCATAGTGTATAGATGCTTTTGAATCATATTGAAGTGGCATGGTTGGTTAAACCACGCAAGATTGACTGAATCATAAAGTAAACATTGCATTGAGAGCTGGAAGATTTTGCTACTGAGGATTATAGAACATCATAAGAAGTTTGATTTCCGTTTACAAACTATATTTTAGATAAATTACTTTATTTTTAAACCCTTAAAAGAACCAAATTAATCCTATATTGACGTTTGTTGCTTTCTTCGGAAACAGCACATTTTGTGAAGGCTCTATTTTCTCTGGTATTTTTTAATCTTGCTATTTTGATGTAAGATAGTGACAAATATAAATGCTTATAGTTAAAATTTACAAATACATTTAACATGCCACATCCAGGTCCAATATGTTGCTCGAGTCATGAGGAGATATTGTGGAAATTGTATATAAATTCTGTGGGTGTGGCTGCAAAATTGTGCGAAAAGAATCCTCAATGGATTTGCATTACCAGATGTAGTGAGGCATGGCTTACTCATGGGAGATCCAGTAAATTAATAAAGGGAAGAATTTAAACCAGAACAAGTATGTAACAATTAAAGCTGTGAAAGGTTTTGAAGGAAAATCAGGAAAATTTGTTCTGCAATTTTATCATTGCACCTATCTCCTTTGTGCTACTTCCTTTTCAAAAATCTAGAATGGTACATTTAATGTAATGTTACTGTAATTTACTGGATAACAGATGTTTCTTATTCAGGTTTCAATACATTTTCTAGCCTTGGTTTTCATAATTTTCTTATGCGACCAATCTCTCCACTTAGAAATGACAGATCTAATCACTTTTGTTGCCGATTCAGTCTGCACCCCAACCCACTCATTTCAATTCACAACCCCCTCCCACTTTGATGTTTTGTTTTGTTTTCAGCCTCTTACAGTATTAAGATTAACAACATTCAAAAGGACCCAGGAAAGAGCATACGATTCAAGTAGGCTTACATCTTCAATAATGAGCTCAACAATTCAAGCTCATAGACAACAGGTGCTCAGGTGCTGATAATAGTATTTACACGTCATCTAAGCCTATCCTTTTCTTTTGTACTTGACACATTTTGAATGGCACATGGAAACACCACTGTGGCTCCTCCCAAAACACATGCCATCTTAACTTGGAAATGCATTGCTGTTCCTTCACTGTCACTGACTTCAACCCCTTACCCTACAGGGTTGAGAAATTAATATCGTAACAAAGTGCTGAAGTAATTCAGCAAGTCAGGCAGCATCACTGGAGAAGATGTAGAAACGTGGAAGAACAGATGCTAGCTAATACACAAATGGACACAAAGTGCTGGAGTAAGTCTGCGGGTCAGGCAGCATACCTGGAAAACATGGATAGGTCAACTGAATCACTGAAGAAGGGTCTCTACCCAAAATGTCACCTATCCACGTTCTCCAAGGTGAGGCCTGACCAGCTGACTCCAGCACTTTGTGTCTTTAAAAAAAAAATAGGATCGAGTGAATACATTGTTTTCAAAATGGCATTTGACATTGCAATAAATACTACAACCTCCAAATAAGCTCTGAATTACATCGATTATTATTGTCACTATTATGGTTTGTTTGCTTTTTTATGTGTACGGGTGTGTTTACTCTCTCAGAACGAGAGTCATAGAGTGATACAGCATGGAACCAGGCCCTTTAGCCCAATTCGCTCACTGTATATGTGAGTGTGTGTGTGTATATATACACACACTGAACTTTTTTTCGCTCTTGTTTATTATATTCTTTAGTGCACTATGTTTACATATTCTGTTGTGCTGCTGCAAGTAAGAATGTCATTGTTCTATCTGGGACATGTGACAATAAAACACTCTTGACCATTGAACTTCCCCACATCCTAAATAACATCAAAGACATTAACTTTTTGTTTATACACCACAGTACAGCGTATTTCCATGATGTTCTGCAGTATCCCTGCTTCTTTGTGTATTATTATTATTATTCCTCCTCCTCCTCCCTTCAGATGGGAGCAGGTCAGAAGAAGGGTCTCGACTCGAAACGTCGCCAATTCCTTCTCTCCATAGATGCTGCCTCACCCGCTGAATTACCCCAGTATTTCATATCTACCTTTGATTTACCAGCATCTGCAGTTCTTTCTTAAACAACTGAATTTTGAGCACCATGGTCTCACGAGGACCAATCAACGTCGAGATTCCTCTCGACGAATAGGAATGCAGCAACCCTCCTGCGGATAAAAGATCGCCGCCCATCCAACCAATCGCCACCAGGAGACGCGGGGGGGTGCGATTCTGACCAATCGGCGCGCGGGAACGCAAAGCGGTGCTACCAATCAGAGTGGGGGACTGTCCCCAGCGGGGCGGGGCGGGGGGAGTCGGCGACCAATCGGGTTTCGAGCAGCGTCGCCCAATGGAGAGCGCGCTCGGGCTGCCCTCAGCGCTAGCCGGAGTTGTCCGTCGAGAGGAAAAGCGGCGCGGAAAAAGAAGTCCGAAGCGTCCACTACCAACCGCCCTCGCTTCACCATGGGCGCCAAGGCGGAGCTCACCGACAAGAAGCGGCTCAGCTGCAAAATCTGACATTATAATCTCCAGCGGTTCAAAGTTTTTTTTGTATAGCTTTTTTTTTTAAAGCATGTTTGATGCATTTGTGTGGAGAACGCTCACACGCCCACACACACATGCACTGACTGACTGACAAAACTTTGTCAGCAGCAGGCTCGATGGTGTTAAAAAGTTGGGATGTCTTCTATTAGGAGTTGAAACTTTTAAGGTTCAGCCGATTTCTGTGAAACATTAGAGTTACCTCACTTACTGCGGTAAACTTTCATCGGAAATATAAAACAACTTTAAAAAAATATATTTAAAAATAAGCAAGTTGGAAGTTAATGATCAACCAGGAATTAAAGGAGGGAGTTAAGATCAAAGGGATTAATTATCACTGTCTGGAATTCCCTGGCTTCGGATCAGTGGAATTAAAGGAACAAAAATTGCCGAGGATTATAAAGAAAAACGCGTCAATTTCTACCTCTTTCCCCCTGGGTGTGGGGTGAAAGCGGCCGAGAGGCTGGAGGAGTGTCGGCCAGACCATCAGGACTTTGGAGAGAGACCCGAGCCCTGACCGGGGAGCTGGCAATGATTAATTCTGGAAAAGCGGCAAGAGATTAAACCCAACCCGATCCTTCTCACCATCGTAAAAGAAATCGCCAGGCGGCGGATCAGAGCTCGCGTTTATTCATTTCAGGTTTTAAAACATTTCATCCGGGGGGGAGGAAATCGGCAACTGAAAGAGTTGATACCAAAGCATAAGCAATTGCAAAAGAGCGATCTGACTGCACTGATCGAGAATATCAACAGATGATGGGAGTCGCGAGTTGTGAGCTGATCGATAATCGCGATAGCACGGTGTTAGTTGTGGACTGTGATTGCCCAGAGATAATCGATAAATCAGGGGCTGGAACCCCGGGCCCGGGGGAGCTGATCGCTAATTCGAGCAGGAAGAGGACACCAGACTCCGAGGCTACCGGCCATAAACTAATTGTAAGATCAACGACGTCGGTAATCAATCATTCGAAGGATCGATGCCAAAGCATACTCGTGCAAGGTCCGGTTGGGACCTTTCACCTACGAGGGATCGATGAGCGGGGATCGGATTCAGTCCGTACTCGGGGTATGGGAATTGCCAAAGAAAACGGGAGTACGGACAGTGCAATCAATAACCAAAGGGAAATAAAGCAAGGGCCTTGTTTGAGAGAAGTAATCAATAACCAGGTGATTGGGATCCCAAGTGACGGTGGGATGGATGCACGGATCATGGAACCGAAATCGGGAAAATTCAAAAAAACACTCGGATTTCCTTGTGCGGGAAGAAACTTTAATATGTTTGGATGTTTTGGGGGATTGTGGACATTTGTGCTGTTTCATATCCACGTGCTACAGACCCTTGCGCAAGGTAAGACGAGACGAGCATTTAGTGGGTCTGGAATCATTCTGGCGAGGAGGGTTAAAGTGTTGTTTACCGACCAGATTAAAAAAAACATCGGGGATTGCTCACGAGAGCAAGTGCGTGTTGTAGTTTACGGATTTAATTTTTTTTTAAGAGGCTTCACGGTCAACAAACTGCCAGCCAAATAGTGCACCTAAAGTGTTAAACGTGGAATATTATACGCTATTATTTTTCACAGGCGGCGTACTTTCCAAACTGACTTGTAGTATTAGGGAACAATTATCCACCGGCGACAGAGTTAATGAGACAGCGTCCTAGTTCCGTTTTTTTCCAAGAAGAAGGATTAATAATTGAAACATTAGGCACCAATCAGTATAAATGAGTGCCTTTACCGGCCCCACTTTTCATTGGCGATTGTAACACTAAATAGCAGCGTACAGTTCTAATTTTTTTTTTTTATCAATTCAAACCAATCTCCCAGACTCACAGTGTTTGTTTTATTTTGAACCACCTAGCGTTCTTCCATATGTGTGCAAAGCCCACTGCAGTTAACCGACTAAAAGTGTTGTTGCTTCGCGATCGTATTGTTTGATCTGTGAGATGAGTCACAGAAAGTATTCGGCACCGAACAGTTTTTACTTGGTGAATAAACCAACGTTGTATCATGGATAGACAAAATGTAGGAATGTTACAAAATTTTGAGATTATAAAAATCAAGCCTGTAATTTATCCCATCAGATAAAGCATAAAAAGAACTTTAATTTGATACCTAATTCACTTTCATATATTCAGTATTAAAAAAGTTATGGTCATTGTCATACTCGGAAATCAGCATCTTGTTCCCTATTGCTTTTCCATTGACTTAACACAAGCTGTGATTGAGGACAGTCAAAAGCCCATAACTTCCTTAAAAATTAAGAGAACTGAATGCCATTTTCAGTTATTGTAGATTGAAGCATTCTGAAACAAATATGAAACATCTTACTTGGATGACCTAAAATTAAAGCATAAAATTAGTTAGTTACCTAATTGTAGCTAATTACAAAATTGACCGTTGTGACGGAAGTAGTAATAAACACCGAGACTGCCTTAAATTCAAAAATGCGATATTCTCAAGATCAGAACTTTAATATTATTGTATTATATGCTGTAAGTCCGTAACAGACAGGTAAAGAAATTACAAGTTCTAGCAAAAGACCAAGTCTTTATGGAGAAGATCAGTTGCTAGCTGGCATATCATAATCAGTAGCATCATCATACTCCTCAGATTGTAACCAATAAGCAACTCTACACCTTATTTTTCCTCAACCTTTCCATTTTGGCATTGTAAACCACAAGTTTTTGCTCTTCAAACCATGCATGACATGCCTTTCTGTCCACTACTTTCCCATTAAGAATGTCCTGTAGATCATCACATTTGGAGTAGACCAAATTTGGATAATCTCTGCGAATGCTGTATAAATCAGTCTCTTTTGCTGGGCATTTGGATTGACAATTTTGCATTTCTTCTTCGGAGTCATCTGTTTAAAATGTAAAGAAGAAAAAAAACACTGAACAGCATTAACAGAAACAAGTTATTATTTGCAGTTTTAGAAAAAAGGTAGAAATGATAAAGTTAAATGCTAAAACAAATATTAAATACCCAACAAAAAATTCATATTCATCAGTTTCATCAAATCAATTAAATTCATCTAATCAATCATTATTTATCTCAATTCAATTACTAGATCTAAACATCTATCCATTTCTTAAGAAAAGGCTAAAAAATTTAAATAGCCTAAGTATCCAAATAACAAATAACAAACGGATCCCATTCGCACAAGAATTCACAATATAACATTATTTTTTAATCTCACTTTGTCATGAATTTATATGCCAAATGGAAGGAATTTAATGTTTAATTCCCATAAATTAATCCAGAAACATCCTCTCTCAAGATAATCAAAATCATTATTTTTTGCACAATACATCTGACTAAAACTGTACTATAGATATTTAGTATGAAAATATTGATCATGGATAGACAATAACACAAAATATAGGTGATTTAGATGTTCTTATGACATGATTGTGCAAAAAAATAATGAATTTGATTATCTTGAGAGTGGATGTTTCTGGAATATGATTGGAATGTTGCCGTTGCCATAAATTTTAAGCCCCTATCGGCAGGCAAGACATGGTCGATTCGTACGTGAGCCTAATTAACATTTTTCGCATCATAAGATTAAAAAGAAGCCACACCAAAAAGCAAGATAATATGTTAAATAAACGATATACCTTTTGTTTTGTCCTGATATTGCGATCTGTGATGTTGAAGGCGTTAGAAGTCGCATTTAACTTCAATCCAGCCATGCAATGGTCCAGCAATTTTTTACAAAATAAGCCGGGAACGGAAGCCCGAATGATCAGCTAGCAGCCCGAGGAAATCCCTCTCCGACAACCAATACAAACCTGCAAATGGCTCTGGTTTCTTATATATTCACTTTTCCCTTAGAAAACAGACCAAAATAGTGGAAGGTAGACAAAAATGCTGGAGAAACTCAGCGGGTGAGGCAGCATCTATGGAGCGAAGGAATAGGCGACGTTTTGGGTCGAGACCCTTCTTCAATCTCCAGCATTTTTATCTACCTTCGATTTTTCCAGTATCTGCAGTTCTTTCTTAAAAATAATGGAATGATTCAGATTGATTAACTATCTGTTTGGATGTAATGTTATCATATTTCCTTGCATGATGACAGCCTTTTGTGCCAGCTGACAGAGTGATAGCTGATTGAATATGGTGGGATGAGCACCCCACCAGGCACAAGCATCCAACTGACTTGTCAACTCAGTATTAAGAGTTGGCAGCTTTAATCTCCATTCCTCAGACTATCCAGAGTTGTGTTCAAGCCCTGTCCCAGTCCTACTGCAGACTCCCTGCTTTATCCAGACTACCTGACCCTTCAACTATCCTTTTGATTCAGCGGTTGGCGTTGGGGGGCCGCTACTCTTCACGTTCTATATCAGTGATTTGGATGATATGAAGATAGGTGGAGGGGCATGGATCGTAGAGGAAGCATGGAGTCTGCAGAATGATTTGGGCAGGTTGGGAGAGTGGGCAAAAGAGTGGCAGATGGAATACAGCATAGCAAAGTATGCACTCATGCACCTTGGTAGTGGGAATCAAGGCGTAGACTATTTTCTAGATGGGGACAGTATTCAGAAATCAGAGGTGTAAAAGAACTTGGGAGTGCTGGTGCATGATTACCAAAAGGTTAATTTGCATGTTGGATCAGTAATAAGGAAGGCAAATGTAATGTTAACATTTATTTCATGTGGACTAGAATATAAAAACAGGGATGTAATGGTGAGGCTTTATGAGGCACTGGTTAGACTGCACTTGGATTATTGTGAGGAGCTTTGGGCCCCATATCTGAGGAGGGATGTGCTGGCATTGGAGTTTAGAAGGATGATGGGGGAACTTACTGAATAGTGAAAGGCCTGGATAGAATGGATATGGAGTTCAGTTCAGTTTTATTTGTCATATGTAGGTTAACACAGCGTCAACGGTACAATGAAATGTGTTAGACAAGACAACGGTTGGAGAGTCTAGGACGCAGAAGTTAGCCCCAGAATAAAAGGACGTACCTTTGGAAAGGACATGAGGAGGAATTTCTTTAGTCAGAGGGTGAGAATGTGTGAAATTCAGGCCAAGTCATTGGATATTTTAAAAGTGGAGACAGACAGATTCTTGATTAATATCAGGATATTAACAGAGGGTATCGGGAGAAGGAAGGAGAATGGGGTTGAGAGGGAAAGATTTAATGGCAGAGAAGACTCGTTGGGCTACATGGCCAAATTCTGCTCCTGTAACTTACGAACTTTCCCCCGTAATAATTTTGTCCACCATTAAGGACGTACATTAAGGCGAGTAAAAAATTTGGAAGCAATGTGTGGAAGCTTTTATGGAGATACTTGGAGAATTGTTGAAATCTGGAATGAAGGGAAAATGAGGCAAATCTTCTCTCCCTTTGAGAGGTATTTAGACAAGCACTTGTGGTACCTTAGCATAGTAGGTTATAGACAGTGTGATGCAAAATAGAATTAGAATAGATAGGAAGTTGGTGGCTTGATACAAGGGACATGGTAACCACAAAATATTTTCCAAATTCTATCACTTTGACATTTTCAAAACTATATTAAAAATTAATTGTAGTTGAAACTTCATGTTATATTGTCTTTTTGATTGAAGTCCCATGAGCACATTCACTACTAAAATCATTAACATTAATCAGCACACCTCAATACAGTATCTGGTTTGAAGAATTGTAAAATAATAAAATGAAGAAAGGGGTCATATGGCACAGCAAATCAATACCAAGATTTTATTCGTCCAAAGTGCTATCTGTTCTGGAATCTTCCTAATAGATTTGAAAATTTCCAATGTCACTCCACCAGATAAGAAGAGTAAGAGATAAACTGGCAATTATTGGCCAACATCCAACACGTGTTGAGGAAGTTACACGAATCCTAAATAGTTATCTTTTTGAATGAAATTGTGAATTTAATTAAAAATAACTGGTTTGGATTTGTAAATGATAAGCCATTCCTAATCAATTCTCAATTTTCTTGAAAATGGTAATTAAAGGGGAAGATTGTAATTGAACTGGTGGTTAAATATGTATATGAATGGTGTGTGCTTAGGCTTCCAGGTATCCTTCAATAAAGTTCCACAAAATGCACCCGTTAGCAAAAATGAGAGTATGTGGAATTGTAGACAACTTATTGATATGGATAGGGGATTTGTTTAAGAGATATGAGAGAGAGAGAGAGGAGATGTTGGAGAAAATGCAGATACTGGAAATTTGAAATTAAAAACAGAAAATGCTGGAAACTCTCAGCTGTTCAGTCAGGAGAAACTGAATTAATTTGTTAGAACAGGGAGATTGGCCATGCACTTTATTTAGCAGGATGTCACAAGCAGTTTATTCCAAGGTTCAGTACTAATTACATTTTCACTTATAAAATGACTGAGATCATTTGCTGACAACAACAGACTAACACGGGCACGGCCTACACAGTGAATGGTAGGGCTCTGGGGAGTGGTGTATAGCAGAGGGATCTAGGAGTGCAGGTGCATGGTTCCTTGAAGGTGGAGTCACAGGTAGATTTGGCAGTCAAAAAAACGTTTGGCACATTGGCCATCAATCAAGAGTATTGAGTATAAAAGTTGGGAGGTCATGTTGCATTTGTACAAGAGAACATTCGTTCTGGGTCAGGACCCTTCTTAAGACTGAAGAGTCTGAAGAAGGGTCCCGACCCAAAATGTTACCTATCCATGATCTCCAGAGATGCCGCTTGATCGGCTGAGTTACTCCAGCACTGTCTTTTTTTGTAAAACAACATCTGCAGTTCCTTGTTTCTACAGTATATCTGGAATGTCTGTCTATTTTGTCTGAGGCTATTGTAAAGATTTGAGGTTTCGAAGATTTAAACTGCATTGCATCAATTACTTCATGTGAAATATTATGGCTTGTTACTGGTTTCAGTAACGGTTCTTTGGAGGTTAACTTGTTTCTTTTACTAAAGCTGTCTATCACCCTTCTATCTTCCCCACTATTGCCTACTCCAAAGCTTGAGTTCTAAATGCATGGCATTTTAAAAAATAGTAACCTTGAAATTGCATTGGTTAACATTTGTTTTTCACATGCAAATTACATAATGTTCAACTTAACCCAGAGTAAATCATGCAATAATCATTCATAGATGAAATGAATGTAGGGAAATTAAGCTAGGTATTTCAATGCACGATTCATATAAGCACATTTGATGCTTTTGCTCATGTGCTCATTCAAGGGCACTGTTATCTGTGTATTGCCCATTTCTACCCGTACCAAATTGGAAGTAGAACGTGAACTAGAGCACATTGGTTTTTTAAATCTCATTATTTAAAGAGCCGCTGCTGACCTCCTGTGCACTTTCACAACTGTTTGCAGGTTTCTCAAAAATCTTAAATGCACAGAATGTGCTAAAAGTGATAAACAAACTGCTGGAGGAACTCAGCAGGTCAAGTAGCATCTGTGGAGGTATAAACCTACATTAAGGCTGCTAAAAGTGAAGGCATTCAGCTGCTGATACCGTGCCTTAAATGCCACAATGCTGATAGCAACGGCACTAACCGAATATTGGAATAACCATGATTGGCCATGAGGTGGTGATGTGGGATGTGAGATGAGGTGGGGTTGCAGGGTGATGAGTCAGAGGCCTCTGAACTGCAGGCAAAACCATGCCTTCAGCAAAGGGCCTACTTGCACAGAATATCTGGATCTCGCCATTGTACAATGTATTCACAGAATCAGGTTTTTACCAAACCTGTCATCGCTGAACAATGTGAATGAAATGTTGTGGGGAGACCTTGGCCATGCTTTCGTGCATGGACTGCTCTCTATGAACCCACGGTCATGTTGAGTCACAACTTTCTCGCCACAGGAATACTCCAAGCTGCTGCAGCAGATCTCTGCCTTGTCTCCTAATTTACTGTTTACTGCTGCTTTCGAGAGGTTACTGAGTCACTGCACTCAGAAAAAAGTCACCTCCTATTTCAGCGAGATGGAGCAAATGGTTTTCCAAGCATTCGGATCTGCCAGCATTGCAGGCTTCCACTAATGGAAGGCATTCATTGTCCCATAAGTATCTACTCAATAACCTGTGTTTTCATACATAGGAAAACCTTCTATTGTCTCAAGAATTTGCAAATGGTCAATGTCATGTTTCCGGTCTGTGCAGATAACATTAAGTGGCTTCCTGCACAGTTGGACATTTTCAGTGCCTGCCACTATCCTGAGGAATGGATTCTGAGAGACAAAGACTACCCTTGAATTCTATTGCTGTTAACAGTGTTCTTCAATTACAGTACTATACAAAAATAATCTTCAAACGGCAAGGATAAAAATCTTTTGCTGAAAATGACATTCTATCAATCCTGTGGTGTATTGTAGTACCAGCTAATCACATATGTGACTTGGTCATCGCATGCTGCATACTCCACTGTCTTGCAAGACAGAAACTGGTCAGGAAGCAAGAGCAGCAAGGACACCCAGAGCCAAAGGTTCATGAGGCAACGTCTGCAGAGCAGCAAGGTAGCTGCAAGGGGAAGGCCCTTGTTCAGTATCCACATCCTTGTTTTCCAGCAAAGCAGATGAGGTAGGAGGTCGACATTGTTTGCATGGGAAGGTCTTGCACTGAATTTACTTTTGTTTTAGATTACACTGCTGGCGACTGGCTGCTTGGCTTTATTCAGACTCTTAATTGAAAATACAACATTTGAGCCCTTTGCACAGGACACTCCCCATCAAGATACAAGGTGATCAGTCTTGCGCTTTGACTACCAGGCTCAGAATTTCTCTTGCTAGCATTGGCCGTGGGGTCCATCTGCAATCATAGGTTCCAGTGCTGGTGCAAGGTTTGATAATGAGCTACATCTTTTTCGAGGGCCATCTCCCTCCTGCATCTTTTGTTCTCCTCTTACAAGATGGTACCATATCAACAGTCCAAACCTAATCCAACCTATCTCATCCAACCAAGGTATGTTGCAGTTGGATGATTGTTGATACATTATTATACCTTTTCCCCCTCGCTCATTGTGTAACATTCTCGTTATTTGTGCTGCACCAGTCAGGTACCGAGGGATTGATTGTTCATACAAGGACCTCAGTCTTTTCAGCTGAATATTTTGTTGTTTTAACCTTGGTTTCCAATTATCTATTACTGTAGTAGCAGGCAACTCTTCAGTTCCAAGTTGAGGTCTTGGATGCCATTGGAGGTGTCTTTGAGGTTCTTACCTCGCTATCATCAGATGGTCGCTGCATGAATTAGGTTGGTGCTTTGTGAAGCCAAGGGAAGGTTGTCTCGGGGTACTGTCCCTTGCCTCATGCTGGTTTAGTTATTGTGTAATTAATTGATCCTTGAAATTCATTCTTTCAATTACATTTTTAATCTGGCTCCAGACTTAGTTTTGGGGAACTTAACAGACCATTAACTATATTTTTCTGGCAACCTCCCATGTTAAGGCTGTGTACGTTTTCCATTCTTCTATTCTATGGTGGCTGTTTTAACCCTCTAACTACCAGAGATATAACACACTCCTTTGTAGATGGATACTTGTCATAATGGCTCTGAGAAATCAAAGTCCCCAGAGCAAACAAATGACCCAGTGTATACTCTGGTTGCTAACAAGATAGTACATCAATAATCAGTGCAGGTGGATCGGTATAGCATTTTGCTAATCTCTCACGTGCTGCTTTGCTGATCCACCTGCACCGATTATAAGGAGCCATTAAGTGATTCAGCAGCTTAACGTAGACACAATCACTGTTTTCAGTGGTCTGCAGGTCACCTTGAAGTTTTTGCTCTTGATGTGATATTTATTTGTACATTGCTTGATTGGGTATTGTCTCACTTGGAGACGACTTTAACCACCTCCTGCCAGGTACCTCTTTTTGCCCTAGTTTTCTTTCTGGTGTCTCTTGGTTCTTGGGATCTCCCTCCTGTGGTATCTTTGTCACTGATGAGAATGTTCAGGTCTTGCATCAAGTCTGGGAGCTTTTTGCCTATCCCCTGGATCCTTATCGCTCCATGGTTGAGACATTTGGTTGCCATCACAGGAAGTGTACTGCTCTGACATCCTTATCATATTGGTATGCAGCAAATGGTGGAAAGCTGTATTCAACTGAGTTATACATCAAGAGGTCTTATTTGAGCACATTGGGATCCAGTGCTTATTTCAGTGATGGTTTAGCCCACTGGAAAAGGATAAAATCCAATTTCTAGAAGTATGTCTACTGCTTAACAGTCGCAGCAAAAGACACACAGGCTGCAATCGTAGAATTGGCCCCATAGTTTTGAAAGGTAGGAAAGATGGGCAAGTGTTTTCTCCTAAATTACTATATTAAGAGGAAGTTGTATGTTTTTATCAATTATAAAATGGAAATAATATTTTGCTGCATGTCATATTGGGTTAAAATAAGATCCCAATGTTTAAGAAACAGTTAGACAGGTACATGCATAGGACGGGTTTGGAGGGATATGGACCAAGCGCAGGCAGGTGGGACTAGTGTAGCTGGAACATGTTGGCCGGTGTGGGCAAGTTGGGCCAAAGAGCCTATTTCGACACTGTATCACTATGTTGTCACAAATGTTTTTCACATCTATTATCTGCTCATGCTATGAACCTGTGCCTAAGCAGGATTCTGGCAATGCCTATTTCAACTGATCATTTCTTTTGTGTTCAGTAAATAAGTTCAAATCTTCAGTGCTTCAAATAAGTTCAAAATGCTTAGTCTTTGGATTGATTAGAGTCGGAATAAGGTGCCGTGGCCGATGTCATTGTGCATCTTCACTGTGAGAATTTTAATTTTTTTCCCCAGCTCCCAACAATTCTTCTACCATTCCCATATGTAGGTGTTTTGTTTCTATGACCTGTATTTTTTCCCTTTATGATGATGTTGGTGCATTTCGTTTCTTATTCCTTTAAGATTGAAAGCTAGATACCCACTTGGGGGCAGTGGGAATCCATGGGAAAGGGAGAAATACATCTCAGAAGGTAACAAATAACTGACCATTTAATTTTAGAAATTCAATCTGAATATTGGATCTATAATGTTGTTTAATTTCAATGCACTTTATATCAATGTGAAATAGTAAATTACAATGAAAATTTCTGGCTTGTGAAAACATTCTCAGTATGCACCTATATAAAGCTTTGTTTAGGCCATATTTGGAGCAATGCATGCTGTTCTGGTCAGCACATTACAGGAAGGATCAGGTGGTTTAACGAGAGGAGTCAGAAGAGGTTCACGGGGTGCTGCTTGTATTAGAAATTAGTAGCTATGAGGAGAGGTTGGATAAACTTGGATTGTTTTCTCTGGAATTTCAAAGGCCTAAAAGAGACATGATAGAAGTATACAAAATTAGGAAAGACCAAGATAGTCTCAATCTATTTCTGGGTGGAAATGTCAATTACTACAGAGCATAGTTTTCAGGTGAGAGGGGGATGTATTTAGAGGAGATATACAAGGCAAGCTTTTTACAGAGTGGAAGGTGCCTGCAACACGCTGCCGGTGGGAGCAACGGAAGCAGATACAATTGTGACATTGAAGAGGCATTTGAACAAGCACATGAATATGAATAAAGGAATATGGATCATGTGTAGGGAGGTGCATTTAATTTAATTTATCACGGTTGGCACAGACATCATAGGCTGAGAGATCTGTTCTTGTTTGGTACAGTTCTATAATGACAATTGGTCTTGGCTATTTCATTTATTTATTTTATTTTTTTATTTTTATTTTATTAGAAGTACAATCATATGGCACCAAAGATGCCTAATATATATTGACATATTACATTTTATGTACAGCTTCTTATTTTTTTTTAATAAAGAAAAAGAGAGAATAGATAATAAAAGATAGAAAAACGTGTGATATATAGTGTGTGAGAAAGAAAAAAGGGTGAAAGAAGAAAAGTAAAGAAAAGAAGATAGAAAGAAAAAGAGAAGCAAGTAAAAGATTAAGGAGATCGTTATTTATAATCTTGGCCATCCCTCACCCAGTCCTGGAACAGTTAGCTTCTACAATTGTGTTGCACCATATGCTTCCAAAAAGATGACAAATGGAGACCAACTCGTTAAGAATTGGTCTGATTTATCTATTAGGAGGTGGTCTTGGCTATTTTCTTGTCAAATTTAAATACCTTCTTGCATGATTGTATTTCAATCATGTCCCAACTTCTGAAATAGATTATTTGTGTACTTATCATGCTGATCTTTGCACCAAGGTCTTTGGATTCTTTCAAATCATATTGTC
Organism: Malacoraja senta; assembly: GCA_038087875.1. Classification (NCBI taxonomy): domain Eukaryota; kingdom Metazoa; phylum Chordata; class Chondrichthyes; order Rajiformes; family Rajidae; genus Malacoraja; species Malacoraja senta. Next base: position 79,605,535 of record CM075981.1, on the reverse strand, counting down.
AGGGTAGAGAATACTGAATCTTGACAGATATAAGAAATGCCACAGTACCGATCTTTCCACTCATTGCATTGGGTTAGTTTGAAGTAAAATTCTTTCTGCATCAATGTGTAACACGTAAAAGAAAATAATGAATAGATTCAAGCTCTTTCTACAAATAGTGTTGTCATACCTTTCTAAATACTTCAATTCTAAAGTAATTCTCACAATTAATTTACGGTTACAATAACTGACCATGTTTATTGAATCAAGGCCAGACAGGTCTAGATTTGTTTTGGAAGTCACGGCTGGTGTTTGAAGAACCCCCTTGGAAGCGGCCAGGCATAAGTGACAGAAACTTAGTTAGCTGTGGAGAGAAAGTACAAATCCATTTTGCCAATAGGATTGCTAAATTATGAACAGCAGGAATGAGACTGTTTTTATCCCCTTTTAAGTTGGCTGAGATCACGTGGGACCAACTGCATCCGAGTTTAAATTGTGTAGCTTTGTGTAGTTTAAGCGATGAACCTGAAATCATTAATTACTTTGGCATTTTAGTACTGTATGTGGAGTGTACTTATGAAACCAAAGGATTAATTTAAATCTGAATTTTATGGACCAGTTTATAAAGAAATTTTAACAATACCGTTTAGGTCTGAAACATTTGTTTTCAGAGGTTTCATGTGAACTATTATACCTGCAATTTTCAGAATGTCTAATTTAATATGCCATGGCAAATAATTTTGGTGCAAGTTAAAAATGTTGTCCAATTTAAGACAATGTAATTAACAATTGATATAAAGTACTCTTATATCCATCAGTACTGTCACATCAAACTGATATTAACTCTGACCTATATTTAAAATAAATATATTTAAATGTTATATAAATATAAGTATATGAACATATTTAGACACTTTTTAAAAAAGTAACATTGTTGCATTTATAAATATTAACAGTAGATATTTCTGAAATTTATAAATGCAAATAACAATGAGTTTAATTTTGGTGTAAATTAACCCAATTTCTCGTCTTTAAATCTTTTGGAGAGTGAATGAAAAAATGATGGTAAATTCCAAATGTTGACCTGTTTTATTTCAAATTTGCCATGTATCACTGCTTGCAATTGAACCCTGGCCGACTTGAGTGAAATAAATAACGTTAACAATGTGACTGGAAAAAATTAGGCTTGCTACTTATCTATTGGAAATGCCTGTTCTTTTTGAGCCTCCGCTCCAATTTCCTTGTTAACCAGAATCAGGGGCAAGGAACAAAACAAAACATGGAAACTATTGCTCAGTCACCATAAATTCAGTTCATTTGGTCCTCTCCCAATTTGTTTTGTTCAGTACTTATTCATGTTTCATACGAATCATGTTGGAATGAACAGGAAATGTAAACTTTGGGAATTCGGACAGAACAAATGAATGATACTAACCGCCTAACATACTAAACCACAAATGTAATGAATTACATGATCATTGCAGAGCTTTGTCCCTGATTATAAATTTCATTTTAAAACATAATCTGTAAAGATTGAGAATAATCTGCATAATCTAAATAATCGTTATATATAATGACTAGACTAAGTGGGACCCGTTGGGTCCCAGGTTCACATGGGAGGACTGGTCCCCTAACGCAATATTCCACATCGCCACCAATTCCAATATTGGTGGCCAGTGTGGGGGGGGGGGGGTTCTGGAGCGCTAGCATGGGTGTTGTGGGTTAAGTCATGCGCAGTGAGTGTAGGGCCAACCATCCATTTCATGTCAAGTCAAGCACAGGGCAGGCGGGGCCAGCCAACAATACAATCCATCTGCTTTCATTACAGGTGAGCTCAAGCTAAGGCAACAGCAAAATCACAGGGCAGGCTGGGCCAGCCAACAGTACAATCCATTTGCTTTCATTTCAGGTGAGCTCAAGCAAAACAAAGGCAAAGGGCAGGTGGGGCCAGCCAACAATACAATCCATTTGCTTTCATTTCAGGTGAGCTCAAGCAAAGCAAAGGCAAAAGCACAGGGCAGGTGGGGCCAGGTATCAATACAATCCATTTGCTTTCATTTCAGGTGAGCTCAAGCAAAGAAAAGGCAAAGCAAAAGCACAGGGCAGGCCAAACAACTCATTTCCATTTCAATTTCAAGCACAGGGCAGGCCAAACAACTAATTTCATTAAGGGCTAACAAATCATTTATTGCAAGCACATTAAGGGTTAACAAATCATTCATTGCAAGCACATTGCTGGCTAACAAATCATTTATTGCAAGCACATTAAGGGTTAACAAATCATCATTGCAAGTACATTGCTGGTTAACAAATCATTTATTGCAAGCGCATAAAGGTTTAACCACATAACCACACAAAGCACATAACCACCTAAACCACATAAAGGGTAGACTCACAGTTCAGTAGACTCACAGTTCAGTAGACTCACAGCAGAATTACAGTTGTGGCTTCTCCCTCGCGATCTTCCAGAGTGACTGACTCACGTCGAGGCATCCGGGGTTTTATAGTCCTGCCCCCCCCCCCCACCCCGGAAGGGGCGTTACCTTCATCATGGTGATTGACCGGCGAGAGGACCAATCAGCTGATCTCAAGATTTTTTTTAAATATTCTTAACTTTTTTATTTTTCATCGATCGGAAAAATCCTCGGAGCTGCCTCAGCGGAGGACGACTGAGTAAGATGGCCAAAAATCATAGCGATATATGGTAGCGTTTTTTCTAAAATCAATATACAGCGCACACAGGAAGTGGTCGAGATGAGACTTTTAGTTATATAGATAACAGCTATGTTGAAACATTAACGGGATAATTCAGTTGAATGTATTAATTGGTACAGTTCATTTTAAGCAGTTAAATTTTACGTGGTGATATTATCCTACATTTCATAGTGGAGACTGAACAAACAATGAAAGGAATTGACCATTGAAAAAGAGCAAGTGGAGAACTATATAGAAAGATGAAGAATGTAGTGGGATGGTGTGAAAAGGAGGAGGGGTTGACGATTTAGGGTGTGATGGTTCTGGACCTTCGTTGTGAATCGAATCAGAAATTATTTGGAAGAAAGTGAACAACTGTGTGCAGCGAGCAGAAATGTTTGGCCACGAATTGCAACATATGGAATTTGTTTCTGCACAGGCAAATAAAATCTGTATACAATTTGCTCGTCCACAAGTGTGGTTGAATCGTAGAATGGTGGATGTTTGAGGATGTACTGAGGTGAAGATATACAAATTACAAAACCAAGCATTCACACAATGAAACCGATGAATTTAAAGTTCAGTACTTTATCCTGATTCTAATTTTTTTTGTATATTTTCTGTGACATTGTAGTCTGTATTATGAATTCTGTTTTTTTTAATAATAGGCCTGTGATTCTTACTAACTTTACATAGAAACATAGAAAATAGGTGCAGGAGTAGGCCATTCGGCCCTTCCAGCCTGCACCGCCATTCAATATGATCATGGCTGATCATCCAACTCAGTATCCTGTACCTGCTTTCTCTCCATACCCCCTGATCCCTTTAGCCACAAGGGCCACATTTAACTCCCTCTTAAATATAGCCAATGAACTGGCCTCGACTACATTCTGTGGCAGAGAATTCCAGAGATTCACCACTCTCTGTGTAAAAAATGTTTTTCTCATCTCAGTCCTAAACGATTTCCCCTTTATCCTTAAACTGTGACCCCTTGTTCTGGACTTCCCCAACATCGGGAACAATCTTCCTGCATCTAGCCTGTCCAACCCCTTAAGAATTTTGTAAGTTTCTATAAGATCCCCCCTCAATCTTCTAAATTCTAGCAAGTACAAGCCGAGTCTATCCAGTCTTTCTTCATATGAATGTCCTGACATCCCAGGAATCAATCTGGTGAACCTTCTCTGTACTCCCTCTATGGCAAGAATGTCGTTCCTCAGATTAGGAGACCAAAACTGTACGCAATACTCCAGATGTGGTCTCACCAAGACCCTGTACAACTGCAGTAGAACCTCCCTGCTCCTATACTCAAATCCTTTTGCTATGAATGCTAGCATACCATTCGCTTTCTTCACTGCCTGCTGCACCTGCATGCCTACTTTCAATGACTGGTGTACCATGACACCCAGGTCTCGTTGCATCTCCCCTTTTCCTAATCGGCCACCATTCAGGTAATAGTCTACTTTCCTGTTTTTGCCACCAAAGTGGATAACCTCACATTTATCCACATTATACTGCATCTGCCATGCATTTGCCCACTCACCCAGCCTATCCAAGTCATCTTGCAGCCTCCTAGCACCCTCCTCACAGCTAACACTGCCCCCCAGCTTCGTGTCATCCGCAAACTTGGAGATGTTGCATTCAATTCCCTCATCCAAATCATTAATATATATTGTAAAAAGCTGGGGTCCCAGCACTGAGCCTTGCGGTACCCCACTAGTCACTGCCTGCCGTTCTGAAAAGGACCCGTTTATTCCTACTCTTTGCTTCCTGTCTGCCAGCCAGTTCTCTATCGACATCAATACTGAACCCCCAATACCGTGTGCTTTAAGTTTGTATATTAATCTCTTATGCGGGGCCTTGTCGAAAGCCTTCTGAAAGTCCAGATATAACACATCCACTGGTTCTCCCTTATCCACTCTACTAGTTACATCCTCGAAAAATTCTATAAGATTCGTCAGACATGATTTACCTTTCATAAATCCATGCTGACTTTGTCCAATGATTTCACCATTTTCCAAATGTGCTGCTATCCCATCTTTAATAACTGACTCTAGCAGTTTCCCCACTACCGATGTTAGACTAACTGGTCTGTAATTCCCCGTTTTCTCCCTCCCTCCCTTTTTAAAAAGTAGGGTTACATTAGCTACCCTCCAATCCTCAGGAACTACTCCAGAATCTAAAGAGTTTTGAAAAATTATCACTAATGCATCCACTATTTCTGGGGCTACTTCCTTAAGTACTCTGGGATGCAGCCTATCTGGCCCTGGGGATTTATCGGCCTTTAATCCATTCAATTTACCTAACACCACTTCCCGGCTCACCTGGATTTCACTCAGTTCCTCCATCTCATTTGACCCCCGGTCCCCTGCTAATTAAGTCTTCCTTAGTGAAGACAGAACCAAAGTAGTTATTCAATTGGTCTGCCATGTCCTTGTTCCCCATGATCAATTCACCTGTTTCTGACTGCAAGGGACCTACATTTGTTTTAACTAATCTTTTTCTCTTCACATATCTATAAAAACTTTTGCAGTCAGTTTTTATGTTCCCTGCCAGTTTTCTTTCATAATCTATTTTCCCTTTCCTAGATACTCTGAATTTCCCTTTCCTAGATACTCTGAATCTTAATGCACCAACAACCTTTCAAAGGTCACATGACAAACAACAAATGTAATTTATAGTGTCCACATCTGCTAAGAAATAAGAGACTCCGCAACAATATAAAAAGGAACAATGTAGCATAAATAAATTGTGTCCCTTTGAGGCAAAAGACCAATTAATTGCGCAGAAATAATGAAATGGCTTAAACAACAATGAAAACTATTTTGTATATGTCTTCATTGTACGAAAAATATCAGGAAGCCATGAATCTAAGAATAACGAGGACATTGGAAAGTATTAGAAAGTATACTGGAGGAACTAGCGGAAAATTATGTTCTTGCATCTCCTCAACCTGAAAGCTTGAATCTTAGGATTCAGAAAAAGATGACTGGAGAGATGGTGGATGCAGCAAAGGAGTCGAGAGTATTTCATTGTCATATGTAACAGCAACGGAATAATGAAATTCTTACTTGCTGCAGCTTCACAGAGCCATTAATGCAATAGCACACAATAAATATACAATAATTAATAAAGCAATGTTAATAACCAGAAATACTTGGTAACCAAACCATAATAGTGCAAAGCAGCAGTCTGTAGAGCGACCAAAACTAAGTCCGTAACAGATCATAGTTGCAGAGGTTAATGTGCCATGTTCAAGATCCTAATAATAATAATAATAATAATATCTTTTATTGTCATTGCACGTCAGTGCAATGAGATTTAGTATGCAGCTCCACCGATGTACAGGAATAGTAAAATAAATAAATAAGCAAGCAAGTTGAGTGACGTGACGATCCTGCTGGTAGCTAAGAGAATCTATTCTTGAACCTGGAGGTCACAGTTTCCAAACTCCTGTACCTTCTTCCCAATGGTAGTTGAGAGCATTGACAGGATAGTGTGGCAGCAGTGAGTGGTGGAATATTGTGTTAGGGGACCAATCCTCATGTGTGACAGGGACCCAATGGATCCCACTTAGTCTAGTAATGATTATAAGCACTATATTCAAGGAAAGTCGGAGAGGAATTTTGAAATAAACGTCATTATCCTGACAGCAGTACAAACAAAATCAAAATATAAGATAAGTCTTTTTAAAGGATATAACAAGAGAATTTAAAGGGAACACCAATGGGTGTATTATATTTGAGTCCTGAAAATTATTCGATGTTATTTTTGTGTCATCACATTTTATGTGATAAGGTCCTAAAAGATTGAGGTAATGGATGGAGACTATGGAAATGGATACATTATAGGGTACAAAACAAAGTGAAATAAATCAGTCTCTGTGGGAAGTAGAAGGTAATTCTTAACTTGAGTTGAAGCCCCTTCTTCACACCTGAAAGATTTAACACTGCTTGCCTTTCTGGTAACTGGTCAGAGGGTATGGGAAAAGGTTGTTCCAAGTAAGCTTTGCAAAAAGCTTTGAATCTTTTCCTCTGACCACCTGGTAAAAACCCTTGTCATATTGGTGTTTGGAATGGCGTGTCATTTACAGGAGTCTGTATATCTGGCCTGTGAATGACAAGTACAGGCTAATGCAGACTGAGCAAAATTAGGGCCTCAATGCTGGGGATATTGCAGGTCAAGGACATAGACGTTGGTTCACTCAAACAACCAATGTATTTGGAGAATGACTTGGAACTTGGCCACCAGATGTTCGGCTTGATGATTGAGGCTGGCATAACCTCGGGTAGTGGATCGGAGGCATCATAGGTCGAACAGTTTTGCAATTATCTGTACAATAATTCACGTCCAACAGAAGGTTTGTTGGAAGTGAGATGCAGCATTGTTACAAGAAAGATTTGATAGAAATGTTCTTTGGGGCTCCTAACCTATCCCTGTTATGTTTTATTACGCATACAACAACTCCAAGAGAAATACAGGGAGCAGTATCAACCACTACATGATTGTTTATGACCTCTGCTTTTGACTAGATCAATCTACCTGCCTATATCTCCATCTCCATTTAATGTCTTATGTTGCCACAGAAGTGATTGCTGGTTATACCACCAAATTCCAATAAACTATAATTGTCGTTTTTCTCACCTTTATCTGCCACCTGGCGTGCATATTTCACAGGTGCTAAAGCCTTCCAGACAGCTGCTGCATTAGTTGCATGATGAGTCATGGGAAGATGTTCAGCTCTTAATGAGATTTGGGAGAGCTATGGTGGGGTTGATGGGGGGGGGGGGGGGGGGAGAAGAGGAGGAATGTGTAGTTACGGTGTATGGGTATTCCCATGGATGAACAATCCCCTCCAGTGGATGGGAATTCTGTGTTTGCTCTGCGGATCTTTGGAATTCCATACAACTGCTCAGACAGTGCGCATGTTGAAGACTGAGGTTGGATTTTAAACAACAAGGGGATGATGTCTATATCAGAACTTTTTCCCACTAATACGCCTTGACCTGTTGGGCATTTCGTACTGCTCATTTCTGAGCATTTATATGGCTCTTTGTTGAATGTTCTTTTCCTTTCTTTTTTTTCCGCAATCTCTCTCCCATCCTCTCTTCCCTTATCACCATTGTTGCCCTATCAACCAGATGGCTTCATCAACAGCGTATCGCCATAGGAAACATTGAAATATCACCTCTTCCGATCAGATATTTCCTTTATCTTATTCCTTCCCCATCCACCATGCTTTTTACAACTTAAAACTAAATTGCTTTCTACCCAATAGACACAAGGAACTGCAAATGCTAGTTTACAAAAAAAGACACACCATGCTGGAGTAATTTGATGGATTAGGGTGCATATTTGCAGAACATGGATAGGTTGGGACCCTTCTTCAGACATTATGGTGTGACAGAAGAAGGCTGGAAGAGAGTAAGAGCAGGACAAAGCCTGGCGAATGATAAGCGGATAGACAAAAAATGCTGGAGTAACTCAGTGGGACGGGCAGCATCTCTGGCGAGGAATAGGTGACTGTTCTGGTCGAGACCTTCAGACGAATGCAGGTGAGTTTTTTTGAAAGGCAGATAGTTGGACAAAGGCCAGAGATGACCTTCCCCATGCCCCACCTGGACTCACACCTATTCTCCCCCCTCCCCCTCCACCTATATTTCTTCCTATGACATCACAGTTTGTACCTTGTCTATCCTTCTCTTGCACCTTTTGTCTTGTTTTTGGCCTTTGTCCAACCACCTGCCTTTCAAAAAGCCACTTCTATCCACCTATCACTCGCCAAGATTTGTCCAGCCCCTCCACTCTTACAGTTTTCTGTTGCTGCCTGACCCACTGAGTTACTTTTGCATTCTTTCTTTCCTGGTTTTGAAGAAGGGTCTTAATTTTGTAATTTATTAATTGGAGATATGACAACTATTTGAAATCACAGTAGCCTTTTTTTGTGTTTCACTGTCATTGCTATCGTCCTCCTTTGGCTGGCTTATTTTCCATGGTTCTTGTGATATCTCTAGTTGTCAGGATGTGGAGATCCATGTTGCAGAGTATTTTATGACTTGTTAGTTCTAGTACATAATCCGCTTACTAAGATAGGCATGTAGCATGGAGAAACCATCTCGCTGTATATTTCTTCCCACTCCTGTCCCCCTCCCCACCTCTTGGCATAGTATGAAATACTTTATTGTGCATATAAAATTATTTTTCTGACACGTTATAAGGCTCATCCAAGTGTAGAGGATTTAACAAACTCTTAATCCTGCCTTTGCGCGCTTGGTGTCATCCTGTTTATTTTCAACTTGTACTCCTTGCTTCTATTCCACTTTGTCGTCTTATCCTGTTTCAGTTTACAACTTTTCACACCAGCTTCCAGATGCTTCTGCTCTTGGACACCTATGTTGCTGTTAACATTTGAATCTCTAATTTTCCTGTGGTTTTATATTTGTTTTCACTGAATATTTTATCATTTTCTCTTTTTATTTTAATTTAATTAGGATTTTCATTTCATTCTGCTTCTTGTATACACTCCCATCCAATCCTTTGGCTCGTTTCCCTTCAAATGCTGTTCCCATTTTTTTCCAGTTCTAATCGGGAATTAAGCACATCTAGACAACCACTTGAATCCTCAAGGCAAAAAAATCTATGGATAATATGGATAAATGGGATTATTATGGATGCGTGCACTGGACAGTATGGATAGGGTGGGCCTTTTCGCTATTGTGTAATGACACCGAGACCAGTGACTGTTTGCAGAATCAGTTTTCTGTCTATAACTGGTCACTGAGTTGCTTGGAATAGTTAACATATTCTATTTTTGTTTATATTGGCATTTTTTGCTTCCCAAGGGCCTTTTGGCTATGTGCTGGAACCGCAGCCAATAACCTAATTTTGAGAATAGGCTGCTTCAGGCACTTTTATATTTTCTGGGTTGTCATTACAGACATCCATTTGTGCACCTTGAATCTAAAGAATCGTACAATATTGCAGCGCCTACATTGATGAATGGATGTACTGTAATGTGATTAAAATCCTCTTTTCAAAATGTTTTGAAGACCTGGGCATGCCTAAACATCAGAGATAAGCATGGGGCCTGTCTTGCTGTGGCAACATGCAATGCTTGATTGCAGCGACCAGCTTGCCCAAAGAATGCCCAATGACAGATGCTCCCGGCACATCTTTTTCTGATATCATGTTGTGTTGTTCCAGGAGGAGTATTATATGTGGAATGCTGTTATCCTGTACAGGACTGATATGGAAATTGCATGTCGCATGCAGGGATAAATTAAATCCATAAATATCCATTTGAATTTCTGGAAATATGAAAATGGTCACTACTGTTTCCTACTGGGAAAAATCAATTTATCGCTCTCAAAACTATGGGCAGAAAAATACTGGGCAGTACGGTTTAAGTCACAGCAATTTTTCAATGTGTTTCCTTAACACTGACAGACAGCATTGTTTATCTTTTCATCTCTACATTAAGAAAGAAATCAGCTTGGAATTTATTGAGATGCACAGAGACATTGTAGATAGGTTTCTATTGATAGAAGTTGTCACTGGTTTAAAATTTTGGTATATCAAATTTTTCTCCTAAATGTATTTAAACACTGGTGTTTTTATGGATTGAGAGGAGAAAAAAAAGCACATGCGTTGAAAAATGGTGGAAATCTTTAGGAACCAGGTTATCTTTGTTGGATGCTTTCTGAGGACATAGAACATTTGTTGAACCAAATTGCTATTGGAGGATAGAGATTGGTGTGGCAGAGGCAGGGTTTCAGTCTGTCATAAATTTCCATCAATTATATTTTATGTTTCTGTGAAGTCTTGTACAGCTTTTCAGTAATTAAATAAAACGGACACTAAGACCCGTATTCTACTAATTTTTTAAAACCCAACAGCAGGTTTAACTGCAATTTAGATTCGACTGCGGGTTTAAATCCCTGATATTTAGACTAAAGTCTAAGTTGTCTTTCGACTAATCTTGCCGCAAAATTTAGACTCAGCAGGGGGCAGGTTTAAGGAAGGTTTAAGCTCGCTACGGAGAGAAAAAATGGGCGTTCATGTTGAATTCTATAGTGTGTTGTGTCTTTTTTTTATTTTATAGTGATATATGGTAATCAACATTTTCTCAGAAAAAATGTACTTTTAATGTCAGTTAAACAGAAGAAGGGATAGGAAATTTTTAGAAGATAAATTCTTTCATTGTCTATGTCAATTGGTCGGTGGGGGCGCTGCGAGCCGGCAGCCCTGCCAGCAGCATGTTAGTTTTTTCAATTTTTTTTGTTTTTTTAATGTGTCTTAATGTGTGTTTTTAATGTATCTCTGTGTGTCTTGTGCGGGGGGTAAGGGGGAAACCGTTTCGGTCACCTCCTCCATGGAGAGGCGACTTTTTCCATGTCACCTCCCCCGTGGCCTAACACGAGGATCGGTGCGGCCTTTCCCGGAGACGTGCCCGGGGCGCAGCGAGGACGCTTTCGTCGCGGAGTGGGCGAGCCCTCGCCGGAGGGGAGCGCTCCATTCGCTGGCCTGCGGCAGCCTGAAGCTGCCGCTGCGTCCGGAGCCTGGGATCCCTCGTTGGGGACCCAGGAGAAGAGTGCCGACCGCCGGCCCGCGGCCAACTTCTACCGCGGGCGCGGCAGGGACTTACCATCCGGAGCCTGGGATCCCTCGCCAGGGATCCCTGGAGAGGAGCTCCGACCGCCGGCCCTGCAGTCTGCGGTGCTTCATGCTGCGGCGCGGCGGGGACTTTAGATCTTCGACCTGCGGCCTACACCAACTTGAAGCCGTGGTCTCCGGTGGGGAGGCAGCGATTCAGGACTTACCTGGACTTACCTTGTCTGAACACCTGGACGCCCGCAGCGGCAACTGCGGAGGGTTGAGGTCCCGACCACGGGGGAAAATGGAGGAGGACTGGCCAATTTTTGTGCCTTCCACCACAGTGATGAATGCTGTGGTGGATGTTTGTGTTAAATTTTTATTGTGTATTGTGTGTTCTTTTTTTTATTGTACCACTGCTGGCAAATGCATTTCACTTGCACTTTATGTGCAAGTGACGAATAAAACTTGACTTGACTTGAATAGGAACTTTCCAACTAATGCATGGTGATGATGCAGGTTTATCACAGCCATCTATGTCACGTATAGTCCAGGAGGTGTCATCCCACATAGCCCAATGGAGAAGAATCTATATCTCCTTTCCATCAACTCCCCAGCAAGTTCATGACACACAAAATGCTTTCTACCAGTATTGCCGCTTTCCTGGCGTGAAAGGGGCAATTGATTGTCCCAATCAGAAGTCCAGGTGGGGACCTCACTCAGATGTTTGTCAATCGGAAGGGCAGATATTCTGTGAATGTACAGGTAAATGTAAATGTTAAAATCATTTTATTTCTGAGAAATATTGAATGAAATCCTTTCAAAGATTTCTGAATTCATGGTTTTACATGGGAAAATGTAGTTGTCCAAAACAAAATAAATGTGTCATAGCACCTTTTTTTCTCGATAATTGTAATTTTATTGGCTAGCAACGTCAGGAGACATTTTTTCTCGCTGGCATCCCAGTTTCCTTTCCGCTGTTTCTTTTTGTCAGCCATGTTGAAGTTGTCGTCTGCTCGTGCTTCTGCTATTGCATTGCACATGTGCAGTACAAGCAGACATCGTCACCATGGCAACTAAAACGCGGTCTAACTTTAGACTCAGCTAAAACCAAAGTCTAAAGTTAGACTCGCCTTAGACTTTAGTCTAACTAAACCTCACTACCAGAATACCAAATTTTTCTTAAACCGAGCGTCGGGTTTAGTTAGACCGAGCGGCAGATTTAAGATGAGTTTAAGGAAAGTCTAACTTTGCAATTAGTAGAATACGGGCCTAAGGGTTTGGGCCTGGTGTTTGAGATAACCTGGACAAAGAAAGGCATCAATTTACGCATCCCTTCAATCACATAACCTCTGATCATTTGAAGTTGAGGAGGACTGGGTTAATATAACAATAAAGAATAGAAAGCTGAAATTGCAACCTATTGGAACAAATTACAGTGTCCATAATGTTTGGGACAAAGACCCATCATTTATTTATTTCGCTCTGTATTCTGCAATTTGAGATTTGTAATAGAAAAAAGTCACATGTGGTTAAAGTGCACATTGTCAGATTTTATTAAAGGGTATTTTTATACATTTTGGTTACACCATGTAGAAATTACAGCTGTGTTTATACATAGTCCCCCCATTTCAGGGCACCATAATGTTTGGGACATATGGCTTCACAGGCGTTTGTAATTGCTCAGGTGTGTTTAATTGCCTCCTGAATGCAGGTATATGAGAGCACCTCATCTTTCCTCCAGTCTTTCCATCACCTTTGGAAACTTTCTTTGCTGTTTATCAACATGAGGACCAAAGTTGTGCCAATGAAAGTCAAAGAAGCCATTATGAGACTGAGAAACAAGAATAAAACCGGAGCACCGATGAGCTTACTAATCGCAAACGGACTGGCGAGGGAAGACCTCCACAGCTGATGACAGAAGAATTCTCTCTATAATAAAGAAACAAAACCTAAACACCTGTCCGACAGATCAGAAACACTCTTCAGGTGTGGATTTGTCAATGACCGCTGTCTGAAATACACAGAAATACGGAGGCTACACTACAAGATGCAAACCACTAGTTAGCCGCAAAAATAGGATGGCCAGGTTACAGTTTGCCAAGAAGTACTTAAAAGAGCAATCACAGTTCTGGAAAAAGGTCTTGTGGACAGATGAGACGAAGATTAGACTGATGGCAAGAGCAAAGTATGGAGAGAAGGAACTGCCCAAGATCCAAAGCATACCACCTCATCTGTGAAACACGGTGGTGGGGGTGTTATGGCCTGGCATGCATGGCTGCTGAAGGTACTTATCTTCATTGATGATACAACTGCTGGTGGTAGTGGCATAATGAATTCTGAAGTGTATTGACACATCCTATCTGCTCAATTTCAAACAAATGCCTGAAAACTCATTGGCTGGCGGTTCATTCTTCAGCAAGACGATGATCCCAAACATACTGCTAAAGCAACAAAGGAGTTTTTCAAAGCTAAAAAATGGTCAATTCTTGAGTGGCCAAGTCAATTATCCGATATGAACCCAATTGAGCGTGCCTTTTATATACTGAAGAGAAAACTGAAGAGGACTAGCCCCCAAAACAAGCATAAGCTAAAGATGACTGCAATGCAGGCCTGGCTGAGCATCACCAGAGAAGACACCCAGCAACTGGTGATGTCCGTGAATCGCAGACTTCAAGCAGTCATTGCAAGCAAAGGATATGCAGCAAAATACTAAACATGACTACTTTCATTTATATGACATCGCTGTTTCCCAAACATTATGGTGCCCTGAATGGTCGGTGGGGGCGCTGCGAGACGGCTGCCTTGCCAGCAGCGTGTTCGTCATTTATACTTTTTTTGTTTTTTTAGTATGTCCAAATGTATGTTTTAATGTCTCTTGGTGTGTCTTGTTTGGGGGCTGGTGAGGGGGGAAAGGGGGGAACCGCTTTCGGTCGCCTCCTTCACGGAGAGGCGACGTTTTCCATGTCGCCTCAATCGTGGCCTAACACCATCGGGCAGCCTTTTCCGGAGTCGGGCCCGGAGCTTCAGCAGTGGGCGCAGCGTGGACTTTTTTCATCGCAAAGCAGGGCGAACCCATGCCGGGGTCGCCAGAAGGGAGTGCTCCGATCGCTGGCCCGCGGACTGTTATAGCCTGAAGTTGCGGTCTGCGGAGCTTCTAGCCGCAGGCCTCGTTGGGGATCTCCAGAGGAGAAGAGCTCCAACCGCCGGCCCGCGTCCTACGACATCTTGAAACTGCGGTCTGCGGAGCTTCTAGCCGCGGGAGCGGGATCCCTCGCCGGGGATCCCCGGAGAAGAGCTCCAAACATCTGCGGCCAACATCATCCTGAAGCCGCGGTCTCCGGTAGGGAAGCACCGATTCGGGACTTACCTTCCAGACGAGAGGGTCTGTACATCTGGCCGCCCGCAGCGGCGACTGCGGGAGGTTTATGGCCCCGACCACGGGGGAACAATGGAGGACTGACTGTACTTTGTGCCTTCCACCACAGTGAGGAATGCTGTGATGGATGTCTGTGTTCAATATTTATTGTGTATTGTGTGTTCTTTTTGATTGTACCGCTGCTGGCAAGTTCATATCACCGCACTTTATTGTGTATGTGATGAATAAATCTGATTGATTGAAATGGGGAGACTATGTAAAAAAACTGCTGTAATTTCTACATGGTGAAACCAAAATGTATAAAAATGGCCTTTATTAAAATCTGACAATATGCACTTTAACCACATGTGATTTTTTTTTCTATTACAAATCTCAAATTGTGGAGTACAGAGGCAAATAAATAAATGATGGGTCTTTGTCCCAAACATTATGTATTACTGATGATCAGTTAAATGCTTTACTATGCTTCTGGAGTACAATATTTTTGTGAATAATTTAGATGTTAGCTGGTTCAATGTTCTTAATAACATTTTTCAAAGTTTAAAATTCCTACCAAATGATATCATGGCTGTAAATTATCCATTGTGAGATTGAACAATATAGACCAAGGAATGAGATTTAGCCCTTGGTTTAATCTGCTCCGCCTCTTCATGGGCAATATGGTGTGTTGACAGTTTACCAGACAGTGAAAGAAAGGGAAACAATTGCCCAATGTGGTTCTCCTGATTGCTTTTCAGCAACGATACGTAAATGGCCGTCATGATGTTGGCATTATTGTCTCGTCGCTCCAGGGACCTGGGTTCATCCTAAGGGTGCTCTCGTTGCGGAGTTTACTTGTTTCTCCCCATGACAGCTTGAGTTCTTCCTGAATGCTCTGTTTTTCCCACATTCCAAATATGTGCTGGTTGGTAGGTTAATTGGCTGCTGTTAATTTGCCTTCATGTAAGTTGATGGCAGGAGAATCAGAGGGGAGTTGATGAGCCTGACAGAGAGAACAGATTGCCTGGAAATAATTGCATGCATGGGATTGGTGTGATTGCTCTGACAGCTGGCATAGACTTGATGGACTGAATAACCTCTTTCTATGTCATGAGAAATATAAATAATACACCTGGCAAGGACGATATCAAGCTGAAGTTGAAGTTGTCACCTCCTTTCTTCCTTTTTTAATGTATGCAGTACTAATTCACAGGACTATATACTTTATACAGGGGCTCCCCGTGTTGCTAATAACCTGACTTACTGCCTGACTGACATCTGACTTTCCACAAATACTTCCTTTTTAAGGCACCTTTCAAGCTGGTAATAAAATGTTTGAAGTTATTCACCAATGCATGGTAATGTATTGCGTTAGTTTAATTTATAGGTAGTGTTAGAGTGATTATTTATTGAAATGAAACAATGATAGCAAGTGTAAGTTGAGCGATATAAAATGAATTATTGTAGAAAAAGGACCACTGAGATGGAGAAATCTGCTTAGTGGTTGGAAGCCGGGGACTGCCTGTGCATTGTTTCTTGTTGATGTTGAAATTGATTTGCTGTTGACTTTTAGCTAAAGTCCTGCCAGACTGGGACTAATGTTTAGTTTATTATTGTCACATATATGGAGACACCGTGAAAAGCTTTTTGTTGTATGCTATCAAGTCAGCAAAAATACTATACATGATTACAGCCGAGGGTCTCCAATGTGGTAGATGCAAGGTCAAGACTGCTCCTAAGCTGGTGAGAGGATGGTTCGGTTGTCTGATAACAGCTGGGAAGAAACCGTCCATGAATCTGGAGGTGTGCGTTTTCTAGTTTGCCTAATGGGAGGGGAGAAGAAGGAGTGGACCAGGGTGAGATTGCTCCTTGACTATGCTCGTGGCTTTGCTGAGGCAGCGTGAAGTGTATATGGAGTCAATGGAAGGGAGGTTGGTTTGTGTGATGACCTGGGCTATGTCCACAACTCTCTGCAATAGTGGATCATGGATGCTGTTCCCAAACCATGCTGTAATGCATCCCGATCAGGCACGGAAATTGCTATCAAAATATGGGGTGGACAGGGAGACACAATTTCTTGGCGGTCGCGCGCACATGCGCACACACACACACACTCTCTCTCTCTCACACACACACACACACACACACACACACACACACACACACACACACACACACACACACACACACACACACACACACACACACACACACACACACACACACACACTCACACTCACACTCACACTCACACTCACACTCACACTCACACTCACACTCACACTCACACTCACACTCACACTCACACTCACACTCACACTCACACTCACACTCACACTCACACTCACACTCACACTCACACTCACACTCACACTCACACTCACACTCACACTCACACTCACACTCACACACTCACACACGAGGCTTCGGAGGCTCAATCCAGCACTAAATGCAGCTCAACTCTGCCTGTCTCGCCGGGTTAACCTACTGGACTGACGGGACACCAGCGCTGCTTCTCCGCGCTGGCTGTAAACCTGGGCCATATTTCCCGCAAGTCCAGGCAGGGCTGTAGGTTAACCTGGCGGGACAGGCAGAGTTGAGCTGGGTTTAGCGCTGCTTCTCTGCGCTGGCTGTGGGCCTGGGGGGGGGGGGGGGCACTCGGGTGGGGTCGGGGCTGGTCCAGTGGCGGATTGGCAGCGATTGGACTCCCGTCTGACTCCCGACGTCTCTGGCCACCCCTGGGCGTGGGGGGGGGGGGGGGGCACTCGGGTGGGGTCGGGGCTGGTCCAGTGGCGGATTGGCAGCGATTGGAGAGCCGGGATCGATCCTGGCTGCGGATGAGGCGTAGGTCTGTGTCCAGGGGCTGCCGAGAGTGTTTTGGCATGTCTCCCTCCTCCAATCACCGCGCTCTATCCTCAGTTCCACCTCCCTACTTCCGTCTCTGACCGACTCTTCCCTCCTCCAATGATCGCGGTGAATCATCATGTCCCGCCCCCATTGCCTGCTGACTGACGTCTCTCTCGTCCAATCGGCGCCCTCGATCAGCAGTCCCACCCCCACTGTCTCGCGGAAAGCGGAGATTTCACTGGGTTTTAAAATCCGGATTACAAAAAATGGGGGGGGGATTGTCCCCCAC
Source organism: Malacoraja senta (assembly GCA_038087875.1). Classification (NCBI taxonomy): domain Eukaryota; kingdom Metazoa; phylum Chordata; class Chondrichthyes; order Rajiformes; family Rajidae; genus Malacoraja; species Malacoraja senta. Next base: position 79,587,779 of record CM075981.1, on the reverse strand, counting down.
CTCTCAAAACGGGGGGGGGCGTGTCCTCCCAGCCCCCCCGGGATTTCCGCCCCTGATCCCGATAAAATGTTTTCTACGACGCATCTGTAGAAGTTGGTGAGGGTTGTTGGTGTGCTTTCTTGGTTATTACTTCAATGTGGGTGGTCGAGGAAAATTGCTGGTGATATTTATTCCTTGAAGATTTTATTTTAACGCTCCAATTTTTAAAATTATTATAGGGAGAGGTTGAATAGGCTGGGTCTCTATTCCATGGATGGTAGGAGGATGAGGGAAGATCTTATAGAGGTATCTAAAATCATGAGAGGAATAGATCGGGTAGATACACAGAGTCTATTACCCAGATTAGGGGAATCGAGGACCAGAGGACATAGGTTCAAGGTGAAGGGGAAAAGATTTAATAGGAATCCGAGCCATAACCTTTTCACACAGAGGGTGGTGGGTGTATGGAACAAGCTGCCAGAGGAGGTAGTTGAGGCTTGGACTATCCCATCATTTAAGAAACAGTTGGACATGTACATGGATAGGACAGGTTTGGAGGGTTATGGACCAAGCGCAGGCTAGTGGAACTAGGGTAGCTGGGACATTGTTGGGCCGAAGGGCCTGTTTCCACACTGTATTACTCTATGACTAGGGGTTTCTTTTGAGTTTGTTGTCCATTTTTTCATTAGGCCTTCGTGAAGCATCTTGATATGTTTTTCCTACATTAAAGTTGCTATAGAAATATAAACTTTTCTGTAGCAATGACTTTGGGTAGCAATGATTGATACATTTGTCCTCAAAGGATGAATTTTAATTATGTTTAAATTATTCTCAGTTATGGAGTTACTGTGATGAAATTTACCAAAGTAGTTACCTGCATTGTGATCTCTGTTTCGATATATATAGTCCAATTTTTATTTATCTCTGCTCATTTTCATTAAATTTCTAATATTTTTCTATCACAGATTTATTGACTTACATTTATTTGGTCTGTTTACCCTCATGAGCGTATACGTTCCTGGTTTATTCTCTCTGACGTAGAATACCAGATGCATATAATTAGCTCTATGTTGCTTGGCAGCTTTTCCCAGCCCTCATATGAGGGGAGGGAATACTTGTCACGTTCAATCAATGTTCAGCTACATAATTACTTCAAGTAACATATCAGTGTATTGCAATCCTAAACTTTTGGTAACACTCATCTTTTGAATGCAGCATTACAAGTGCTGCACCAAAATAATTCTTACTGCATAATTGGTTACATTTGAATTCACTGCACAGTTAATAATTCTCAAATTGTACATGCAGTATGGAGTTTCAATATCAGATTAGTCAATAGGCGAACAAAATGGAACTAGAAGGTGAACACATTTTTTAAAAGTCAGTGAGTCATGGAGGTACAGGTCTGAAACAGGCCTTTGAGCCCATCAGATTTGCACCGACCAATCACTCATTATCACAAATCCAACATTAATCCCATTTAAAAAAAATTCTGCCCACATTCCTGTCAACTTTCCCCATCCCTCCCTAATATTCTGCCACTCATCTACACACAAGGGGCAATTTACAGTGGCTAGTTAATGTACCTATCTGCACATCTTTGGGATGTGGGACGAAATTGGAGCACCAGGAGGAAACCTAAATGGTTACATGGAAAGCATGCAAATACCACACAGACAACGTCCAAGGTCAGGAGTGAACCTAGGTCCTGGTCATCAAATCTGCAGACAAGGGTGGTGCCTTTGTAGTCTGGCTGACTGATCTTTACCTTGCTGAGGCTAGATGAAAGCACTTGGACACCTTGTATCCACTCCTTGACCATGACCTCATCTACGAACGTCGGACTACTGTCTCCCAAACCATCACGCATCCCGGCAATATTGAAGGGATACGTGATCCATGAGATCGGGATGCATGAGATCGACCGATTGACCAAATGGTGCCAGCACAATAACCTGGCTCTCAACACCAGCAAAACCAAGGAACTGATTGTAGATTTCAGAAGGGGTAGGATGGGGACCCACAGTCCGGTTTTTATCAACAGGTCGATGGTGGAAAGGGTCAAGAACTTCAAATTCCTGGACGTGCATATTTCCGAAGATCTCTCCTGGTCCCAGAACACTGATGCAATCATAAAGAAAGCATATCAGCACCTCTACTTCCTGAGAAGATTACGGGGAGTTGGTATGTCAAGGAGGACTCTCTCGAACTTCTACAGGTGCACAGTCGAGAGCATGCTGACAGGTTGCATCGTGGCTTGGTTCAGCAACTTGAGTGCCCAGGAGTGGAAAAGACTACAAAAAGTAGTAAACACTGCCCAGTCCATCATCGGCTCTGACCTCCCTACCATCGAGGGGATCTATCGCAGTCGCTGCCTCAAAAAGGCTGGCAGCATCATGAACGACCCACACCATCCTGGCCACACACTCATCTCCCCGCTACCTTCAGCTGGAAGATACAGGAGCCTGAAGACAGCAACGTCCAGGTTCAGGAACAGCTACTTCCCCACAGCCATCAGACTATTAAACACAACTTCAAACAAACTCTGAACTATAACAGCCTATTGCACTTGATATGTTTATTTATGTGTGTATATATATATATTCTATGGTATATGGTCACACTGATCTGATCTGTATTTATGCCTACAATATTCTGTTGTGCTGCAGCAAGCAAGAATTTCATTGTCCTATCTGGGACACATGACAATAAACTCTATTGACTTGACTTGACTCCAAGCCTCCACAGCCTCCATTCTAATATTTCCCCAACTCCACACTGTTTCTATCTCCTACCCAAAATCCACAAAGAGGAGTGCCCTGGCAGACCCATTGTTTCTGCCTGCCTTTGTCCCACTGAATTCATCTCATCATACCTCAACTCTCTTGTCGCTGATATCCACTCCCTTCCCATTTACATCCAGGACGTCTTACATACTCTCCACCACTTCAACAATTTTCAATTCCTTGGCCCCAATTGAGTTATCATTACCATTGAAGTCCAGTCCCATTGCACTTACATTCCCAATCAGGACTCTCCGTTTCTTCCTATAGCAGAGACCCAGCCAGTTCCCCTTAACTAACACTTTCCTCCACCTAGCAGAACTTGCCCTCATCCTCAACAATCTTTCTTTTGATTCCTCTCACTTTATTTAAACCATGGGCACTCGCATGGGCCTCATCCTTGCCTGTCTTTTTGTTGGCTATGTTGACACTCTTTGTTTCAAATATATCCTGCACCACTCCCAACTCTTTCTCACTACATCAGTGGCTGTATTATGATTGCCTCCTGCTCTCATTTTCCTTGCTCGTTCCTTGTCTTGCAGTCTCTATTAGTGGTAATTTTAAACTAAAGACTCTTGCAGAAATTTGTCGGGCTACTTTCTGGTGTGAGTGCTAAACCACTCACGCAGAAATGTTTGTCATTTCTATGTAGTACTTATGTGGAAAAAAATGAGACTACTTCCAAGGCAACTACATGATACAGAAATTATGCCCCACTAAGTCCTATTTTGGCCCCTTTCTGAGATACTTTCATGAGATCATTGACTTGAAGTGTTTGCTCTATTTCTCTACATTGATGTTGGTTGACCGACTAAGGTTTCCAGCATTTGGTTTTATTTAATTTAATTTAATTTTGAAGTGCAAAAAAAACTACCAACTATGAATCTTATTGGATAGTTCCACTTCTAATTCCTCTTTAACATGTTGATCTTAAATCTGTATTTCTCCATTTAACTTGTATCAGATGCTTAGATTTAGTTAACACAAGTTTCTTGTGACACACCATTGAATACCTTCTGAAAACCCCATGTACAACACATCTCTGTATGGCCATTTATCTGTCATGTTATCTTTTTAATTGTTTGTTTTCTTAGGCCTTTAATGAACTAATTATAAAGAACTACTTTGGCAGCTTTTCCAAAATAATCCTGAACTGCACCTATTGGGACCCCAATAAGTAATTGCACATAATTCACTGTTCTTGAAAGTGCCTTTGCAATGTTTAATTTAAGTAATGGCACAGTCTCAGGAGTGTATGCTATTAAAGAATAATTACAATGAAAATAGTGATTATTGAGGATTGGAAATGCAGTGTCAGCTCATGAGGCTGTAAGAATGGAAAATATCAGACACCCAATTTAAGACTGGTAATGGAGAAAATGTAGGGACTTTTATTAGTCCATCTTAAATGCTTTTAAATTGTAAGCTTATATTTACATAAAAGTTTACAGAGTGCATCTTGTGGCAATTAAATCTGCCACTGTGTTAGGGTGTACATGAAATTGCTTCCTCATTTTCAACACAGTAAAATGTACCATCTTGCTATTCACTGAAGGTAAGCAACAATTAGCATTGCTGATGAGTTCTAGCCATGCATCTTTATGCTGAGTCTACTTGTGCTCTTTGTTAACGGAGGTATCTGAGTGGTGATGGTTTAAAAGTTCCTGTCCTTTGCAATAATAGATCTGGTCTTTCTAAGGATGTACTGAGTGCACTATTAATCGTTTAGATATCCAAGGGTGTTGCTTCTTTTTGTGATGGCCATTTAGAATGTCAGGCAACATGCGTATTCGTCAATGTGCATCACTATACATAATATTGCACCCAAGAAACCTTGATAGCAAACTGGCATTATTATTAGCCAGATTTGCAGATGTGGGTCATTGAGGGTACCTGGTAGTAGCTTGTAGTCAGCTGGCTCAATAGCAGCATTACCAGAATCAATTTCATAAATTCTGTGACATTGGCTCCCCAGTGTAATCAGGAGGAGCAGCCTCCTCCTGATTACTCTGGGGTTTTTTTGGGGGGGGGGGGTTCCCCCGCCACTCTTGATCAGCATAAATTTTATTTGGAAGTAGACCAAGTGCAGATCTCCCCCAACACAATATTCCACCACTCACCCGTTCCCCCCCAACGCAACCCTTTCCCCCCCCAACGCAACCCTTTCCCCAATGCAATATTGTACCACTCACGCATAGCCCCCAACTGCGCAGGCGCGGCTCATTTCTCCTCATCCCCCAGCACTCCCTCTCTCTTCAATCCCTAGAGAGGGAGGGGGTAGAGGGAGGGGGGTAGAGTGGTGGGGAGGGAGGGTAGAGAGGGCGAGGGAGGGGGGTAGAGAGGGTGGGAGTGAGGGTAGATAGGGAGGGGGATGGAGGATAGAGGGAGGGGGTGAGAGGGAGTGTAAATGTGGCAACTACCCTCCCTACCCCCTCCTCTCCCACAACCCCCCTCCCACTCTACCTCCCCAGGATCTTCCCCCTCTCCTCCCCTCCCCCAATCCCTCCTTCACCTCTCTTTCCCTCTCCTTTCCCCCTACCGCCGCCGCTGCTCCATCTCTGGGAGGCCTCACCGCCGCCGCGGCCCCATCGTTGCAAGGCCTCACTGCTGCGGTCTCGATGTCTCCTTCACCGCCGCAGTCTCGATGCCTCCTTGATGGTAGCGTAAAACCCCAGCCGGGGCGTTGCGGGTAGAAGCACGGGTCGGAAAAAGCGGAACGTTAATTTAAATAGGGCCCTCACACTGATGTCACTGGAAGCTGGTGGCCGCCCACTCCACCTTGCTGGCTGCCCACACCCCCTTTGTGACTTCACTCGAAGCGGGTTGAAGGAGGTTTGCCGTTTAATAAGTTGTTTTTCACTATTTTTAAAAGCTATAACTTGTGAAATGTAGCATGAAATGTGAAGTGAAGCAGTTTATTTTGTCGACGGGGTTAATGTGATTATTAATCTGTGAAAATGTGCGCTAGCGCTTGGTGTTTTCAGCGAGTGGCGTTTTGACGAAGGTAGAAAGACACGCACACATACATACAAGATGAAAGTTTTATAGGTATACTAGACCGTGCAGATCCGTTGGGTCTGCTCCACCAACGCACCCGTTCCCTACCCGTGGCCCCCCAGGGGAGGCGTGGTCCTCCAACTCAAGCCGTTCCCGAACAGAAGATTCCAGCATGCCCCTGCCTCCCTGAGCAGGGCATTAAAAAAATTCCAATTGCACTTCCCCTGCGTGTTGCAATAGCAATTCGCCCTCCTCCTCCTGTGAGGTGAAAAGTTCAGAGTGTTCCTGTGTCGTCACTGCTGGCCAAGCCATTGTGACATCATCAGTTGAAGCTGGTCGTTTTGAAATTCAAAGTATTTTGATTTTTTAAAACTTTAATCACTAATGTTGAGAAATAAAGCATAAAATGTTCAGTGAAAGTGATCTCTGCCGAGAGGGGGGAAATGTGAATCAGAATATGTAAAAATCTTGTGAACGTTGGGATTTTTAAAGCTTTAATCGCGAATAACATGAAATATAGGATGAAATCTTCAGTGCTAGCTGAGCCATTGTGACGTCATCAGTGAAAGCTGGTCGTTTTAAATTCAAAGTCTTTTGATGTTTTTAAACTTACTTTTTTAATCAGTAATAAGTCGAGAAATAAAGCATAAAATGTTCAGTGAGGGTGATCGAGGGGAAAAATGTCAATCAGAATATGTAAAATGAATATGTAAAAATGTAATTGTTACCGCGTAGTGTTTTTGCGAAGATGTAAAGACAACCACATACTCACACACACATACACATGTACAAGATCAGACTTTTAATAAGTATATGATATAGATGATGTTTCTGCTGGACAAAAATGCTGGAGAAACTCAGCGGGTGAGGCAGCATCTATGGAGCGAAGGAAATAGGCGACGTTTCGGGTCGAAACCCTTCCTCAGACGGGTTTCGACCCGAAACGTCGCCTATTTCCTTCGCTCCATAGATGCTGCCTCACCCGCTGAGTTTCTCCAGCATTTTTGTCTACCTTCGATTTTCAAGCATCTGCAGTTCCTTCTTAAACATGTTTCTGCTGGATTCGTGTTTGAACTTGAATGTTTTAGTAGAAAGAACTTTGCCCATCACCCCTCTGGAATTTGAATATGATGGTTACATTCTTTTTCCTCATTGCACTCTTATCTATTAGCTTTCATTGCTTCAAAATTGGCTTAAGATGTTTTGAGTTTATACAGGAATGATTTGTAGATAGTTTCACTAAATTCTCAGTGCTGAAAATATGAAAACAGTTTTGGTGAAATGGGCTGAGAAATTAGATAATAGAACTCTACTAAAGTGCTAATACTTTGTGTATTGTTTTGTGTCTAACTGGAACTTTGACCAGGCACTTAGTTATGGAGTTGTAGAGCTGTATAGCATGGAAACAGGCTCTTCAACCCAGCTTTGTCACTTTATCCCTTCCCCTTATGATTTTGCTTCTTGGGACAATTGAATTTAATTGAGAATTAAGCAATGTGTAAGTTTCCTGTTGTATGTACTATAAAATATGTATACTTCCTTTGGGATGCAAATAGCTCCAAATATGTTTTGAGATAGGTGCCACTTCTTTAAGCATTCAAGTTTTAAAAATATTACCTCTTTAAAAACGGCCTCAATTTGAGTATGAAAAGCTTTTATCAAGTTTAAACTGTATGCGCTTGTATTGTTGCTGACATATATTGAAGCATGGAATTTTTGAATGTAGGAGTAAATGTTCTACTGTGAGCATTGAATAAATGGGAGGTACAGTTCATAAGTCATAGGATCAGAATTAGGCCATTTGGCCAATCGAGTCTACGCCATTCAATCGTGGCTGATCTATCTTTCCCTCAACCTCATTCTCAGTTTGTTTTAGCAGAACAGATATTTGGCTAATGATGTAATTATAACTTGTAACTTAGATCGTAGTGCGTGATTCAGAAAGGTAATGGGGAATTAGCAGCATGCTCCCTTTCTGCTTGAAGTACTAAACAGCAGCTGTTAAACTGTCTGAAGCCATTGCGGATCAAGCTGGTTTTATCTTAGATTTAAATGGATGATATTACCATATTTTACTGTGCCTCCTTTTTCCACTTTGTACAACACTTCCTGTTTTGAGCTTGTGGTTGAATATCTTTTTCAGATTGGGGCTAAATGAAATATATATAAATTATTAATATTTAAGGTTGAAACCTTGCAGATTTACTGCGTTTTTTTAATACCTGGTAAAATAATTCATGTTCCATTCGTTTACTCTTCTGACTAATCATTCTTTTCTTTAATCACCTCTGCATTTTTGCTAAACAAAAACAAATCAATTGTAATTAAATTTGCTTTAATGTTTCTCTTCTAATTCAAATTTTGAATTGTGTCACTAAACCTTCTTGGGCAGTCACTCTGGATTGAGAATGATGATTCTTTGTAAACCCTCATCACTGGCACTTTGCTATGCAATTGGTCCTCATTCACTTTATGTCCGTTTTGGCTCATTGAAGATCTTCTCTCTGGTACCCTTCTGAAAACTTACAATTGCCATTTTCAGGGGATTAGGTGAGTGGGTTATTTTAGTTGTTCGGCCTGTTTCACCATATGCTGTGTACCTAGACATTGAAAACATACAAAATAGGTACAGGAGTAGGCCATTTGCCCCTTCGAGCCAGCACCGCCATTCAATATGATCATGGCTGATCATCCAAAATCAGTACACCGTTCTGGCTTTTTCCCCATATCCCTTGATTCCTTCAGCCCTGAGAGCTAAATGTAACTCTTGAAAACATTCAGTGAATTGGCCTCAACTGCCTTCTGTGGCAGCGAATTCCACAGACTCAACTCTGGGTGAAAAGGTTTTTCCTCATCTCAGTCCTAAATGGCCTACCCCTTATTCTTAAACTGTGACTGCTGGTTCTGGACTCCCCCAACATCAGGAACATTTTCCCTCCATCTACCCTGTCCAATCCTCTAAGAATTTATATGTTTCTATAAGATCCCCTCTCATCCTTCTAAATTCCAGCGAATACAAGCCCAGTCGAGACCCATTCTTTCATCATATGTCATTTTACTTGCAATGGCAAGTCAAATTTCACTACACCAATTGGTGTATGTGATAATAAAAATCCTTTGTATCCTTTGTATCCCTCCATCTCGAGAATTAACCTGGTGAACTTACGCTGCACTCTCTCAATAGCAATAATGTCCTTCTTCAAATTAGGAGACCAAAATTGCACACAATACTCCAGGTGCGGTCTTACCAGGGCCCTGTACAACTGCAGCAAGACCTCCTTGCTCCTAAACTAAAATCCTCACACAATGAAGGCCAACATGCCATTGGCTTTCTTCACTGCCTGCTTACCTGCATGCTTACTTTCAGTGACCGATGTACAAGCACACCCAGGTCTCGTTGCACCTCCCCTTCTCCTAATCTGACATCATTCAGATAATAATCTGCCTACCTGTTCTTGCCACCAAAGTGGATAACCTCACATTTATCCACATTATACTGCATCTGCCATGCTTCTGCCCACTCACCCAACCTATCCAAGTACACAAAAATGCTGGAGAAACTCAGCGGGTGCAGCAGCATCCATGGAGCGAAGTAAATAGGCAACGTTTCGGGCCGAAATCCTTCTTCAGTGATGGGGGGTGAGGGGGCGGGGAGAAGAAAGGAAAAAGGAGGAGGAGGAGCCCGGGGGCTGAGGGAGAGCTGGGAAGGGGAGGAGACAGCAAGGGCTAACAGAATTGTGAGAATTCAATGTTCATGCCACCAGGATGCAGACTCCCCAAGCGGAATATGAGGTGCTGTTCCTCCAATTTCCAGTGGTGCTCACTCTGGCCATGGAGGAGGCCCAGGACAGAGAGGTCGGATACGGAATGGGAGGGGGAGTTGAAGTGCTGAGCCACCGGGAGGTCAGGTTGGTTAATGCGGACCGAGCGGAGGTGTTCAGCGAAACGATCGCCAAGCCTACGCTTGGTCTCACCGATGTAGATCAGCTGACATCTAGAGCAGCGGATGCAATAGATGAGGTTGGAGGAGATGCAGGTGAACCTCTGTCGCACCTGGAACGACTGCTTGGGTCCTTGAATGGAGTCGAGGGGGGAGGTAAAGCGACAAGTGTAGCATCTCTTGCGGTTGCAAGGGAAAGTGCCCGGGGAGGGGGTGGTGCGGGAGGGAAGGGAAGAATTAACAAAGAAGTTACGGAGGGAGCGGTCTTTGTGGAAGGCAGACAGGGGGGGAGATGGGAAGATGTGGCGTGTGGTGGGGTCACCTTGGAGGTGGCGAAACTGACGGAGGACTATATGTTGTATGTGACGGCTAGTGGGGTGAAAGGTGAGGACTAGGGGGACTCTGCCCTTGTTGCGAGTGGGGGGATGGGGAGAGAGAGCAGTGTAACGGGGTATGGAAGAGACCCTGGTGTGAGCCCCATCTATAGTTGGGGAGGGGAACCCCTGTTCCCCGAAGAATGAGGACATTTCTGATGCCCTGGTGTGGAACACCTCATCCTGGGAGCAGATGCGGCGTAGACGGAGGAATATTTGGGTGCAGCAGCATCTATGGAGCATTTTTGTGTACCTGGGATTTTCCAGCATCTGCAGTTCCTCCTTAAACAACCTATCCAAGTCACCCTGCAGCCTCATAGCATCCTCCTCGTAGCTCACACTGCCACCCAGCATTGTGTCATCCGCAAACTTAGATGTTACATTTAATTCCCTTGTCTAAATCGTTAATATATATTGTAAACAACTGGGATCGCAGCACCGAGCCTTGCGGCACCCCACTAGTCACTGCTTGCCATTCTGAAAAGGACCCGTTAAATCCTACTCTTTGCTTCCTGTCTGTCAACCAGTTCTCTATCCAAGTCAATACCCTACCCCCAATATCATATGCTCTAATTTCGCACACTAATCTCTAGTGTGGGACCTTGTCAAAGGCTTTTTGAAAGTCCAGTTACACCACATCCACTGGCTCTCCCTTAATCATTCTACTTGTTACATCCTCCAAAAATTCCAAAAAATTAGTCATGCTTGATTTCCCCTTCATAAATCCAGGATGATTTTGACCGATCCCATCACTGCTTTCCAAATGCACTGCTATAACATCTTTAATAATCGACTCCAGCATCTTCCCCACTACCGATGTAAGGCTAACTGATAATTCTCTGTTTTCTCTCTTCCTCCTTTCTTAAAAAGTACAGTTACATTGGCTACCCTCCAGTCCACAGGAACTGATCCAGAATCGAGAGAGCATTGGAAAATGATCACCAATGCATCCACGATTTCTAGGGCCACCTCCTTAAGTACTCTTAAGACCATCTGGCCCTGGGGATTTATTTGCCTTCAATCCCTACTGTTTACCGAACACCATTTTCTGACTAATGTGGATTCCCTTGTTCCTCCCTCCCACTAGATCCTCGGTCTCCTAGTATTTCCGGGAAACTATTTATGTCTTCCTTTGTGAAGACAGAACCAAAGTACTTGTTTAACTGTTCTGCCATTTCCTTGTTTCTCGTTATAAATTCACCTATCTCTGACTGGAAGGGACATTCGTCTTCACTAATCTTTTCCTTTTTACATACCTATAGAAACTTTACAGTCAGTTTTTATATTTCCCGCAACCTTTCTTTCATGCTCTTTTTTTCCCCCTCTTAATTAACCTCTTTATGCTCTGAGTTCTAAATTTCTCCGTCCTCTGGTTTGGTGCTTCTTCTGGCCAACTTATATGCCTCTTCCTTGGCTTTAACACTATCCTTGTGTTCTCTCGTCAGCCACGGTTGAGCCGCCTTCCCAGTTTTATTTTTTCGCCAGACAGGGATGAACAATTTCTGTTCATCATGCGGACTTTAAATCTTCGCCATTGCATCTCCACTGTCAACTGTTTAAGTATAATTTACCAGTCTATCCTAGCCAATTCCCATCTCATACCTTCAGAGTCTCCTTTATTCAAGTTCAGGACTGTAGTCTCTGAATTAACTGTGTCACTTTCCATTCTAATGCAGGATTCCACCATATTATAGTCACAGTTGCCCAAGGGGCCTTGCACAACATGATCGCTAACTAATCCTTCCTCATTACACAATTCAGATTCAGATTCAATTTTATTGTCATTGCACTTTTCAGTGCAACGAAATGGTTTAGCCTGCAGTCATAACATAGAATAAATAACAAAACACACACTCAACACAGTTTTACATACACCACAGTGAGTCCACGAGGCACCTCCTCACAGTGATGGAAGGCAAAAGTCCCAAAGTCCATGTCTCTTCCCTCCTTGCTCTCCTTCTGCACTGAGGCGAACCAGGCCTCCAATGTTGTGACCCCGCCGGGTGATGGTAAATAAGTCAGTCAGTCCCGCGGCTGAATCCGAGCTCCGCGAACGGGCCGGTTCAAACTCCGCGGCCCGGGGCAGTCGAAGCTGCCGCCCTCCAGTCCCAGCGTACGAAGCTGTTGTTGCGGGAGCTCCGGAAAAACAGGTCACCAACCTGTGACCTGCGAGCTCCCGACGATGATGTCGTCCACTGGCCCGTGGCCGAGGCTCCGAAGTCGGGTCAGAAGTCGGGTCGCAACGCCACCACAGCCCCGAAGTCGGCCAGCCTTGCGTTGGTTAGTCCTGGCTCTGCCTCCGGAGCCTCGAGGTCGGTCCCAGTTGGAGGCCGCCAGCTCCGCGATAGGCCTCCAACTGAGATGGAGACGGGGGATACGGCAAGAAAGGTTGCATCCCCCCGAAGGAAGAGTCAAAAAACATGTTTCTCCCACCCCCCCACACATACACAACTAAAATAAACCGAAATAAACTAACAACGGGACAAAAGAAACAAAAAAAGAAAAGACAAACGGACTGCAGGCGAGCCGCAGCTACAAGGCAGCGCCGCCACTCTACCCAGTCTAAGATGGCCTTCCCTCTAGTCGGTTCCTCTACATATTGGTTTAAAAACCCATCCTGTACGCATTCCAGGAAATCCTCCTACTCAGCACAGTTACCAATTTGGTTGGCCCAATCTATGTGTAGATTAAAGTCACCCATGATAACTGCTGTACCTTTGCTACACGCATCCCTAATTTCCTGCTCAAGCTATTCCCAACCTCCCTACTGCTGTTTTGTGATCTGTATACCACTCCAACAAGCGTTTTCTGCCCTTGGCTATTTCGCAGTTCTAACCATACCGATTCTACAGCATCCAAGCTAATGTTTCTCCTTGCTATTAAAGCTCTTAAGGATAGCGGAGATATGGGGAGAAGGCAGGAATGGGGTACTGATCGTGGATGATCAGCCATGATCACATTGAATGGCGGTGCTGGCTCGGGGCCGAATGACCTACTCCTGCACCTATTGTCCATTGCATTAATCTCCTCATTAACCAGCAATGCCACCCCACCTCCTCTTCCTTTCTGTCTATCCTTCCTGAATATCGAATACCCCTGCATGTTTAGCTCCCAGCCTTGGTCACCCTGGAGCCATGTCTCCGTAATTCCAACTATATCATATCCCTTAACTACTAATTGCACATTCAACTCACCCACCTTATTTCGAATGCTTCTCGCATTATGGCACAAAGCTTTCAAGTTAGTTTTTCTTATCTCCCTTCTACCTTTTTGCGTCTTTCCTCCTTTTATGGCCCTCTGTCTCCTTGCATTGGGTCCCATCCTCATGCCCTGTTTGTTTGAACATGACCTTTCCTACACTCTCTTTTTGGTTCGCTGCGCAGATACGCATCCACCTTGTTGACTCCACCCCTCCACTTTTTAGATTAAACCCACTCATGTAGCACTATCAAACCTGCAGTAGAATCTTGGTGTTTCATCCCAAATTGACATAGACCACCTGCTTGAAATCACATTGATTTAAAAAAAATAGTTTTTGTTCCTGTTTTCAACCTTTAATGTCTTTATTTAGATAAACTTTAGTTTGGTATTTAAATTCAAAAACAGTTCTGGCTGTGTTGGGAAATGGGGACCAAAATAACTTGTGAACTGCTCTGGGCAATCAAGCACGCTGTATATATTTCAGGTGATGCACTCATTACCTGACTTCAATGGGCATCAGGCACTCTACCAATACCAGCAGTTTTAATATTGGACTCCAGCAATGGTGTGAAAAATGGTGCTGCTCCATAGGTAACCACTTAGCCATGCTTTTCCCACCTTGCAGGGAAGGCAGAAATTCTCCTCAAAATGACCTTGAAGAAGAAGAGCTAGTGGAACCAGTTGCTTTCAAATATGAACTGAAAATGAAATTATTTCAGCAGGTTGTTCGCTACTTGTAAACATTTGGTCTCTGTGAAATAAAACAAGTTAATGTAACTGTTGACTAAAAATAATTTGGGCAAGATATTTTTTCCAGTTGTCTCAGTACTGTCTCTATATGGACTTCATTAAACCCTTGGAGTGCATCTGCATCTGTTGTTGTATATACAATTAAGGCAACTATAAGGAAATTGAACTGGCTGATACATGATTGCTTACATTTTTTTTCATTTAAATCTTTATACTTGCATCTAAAAGATGTTTAAAGTGGGCTATCATTCCCTCTATCTTCATGGTGTTTGAAATTGTGTTTTAAAGATTTATATCTGTTGTACTGGTATTGAAGATTGTGATTTATAATTTCTATTTTTCATTAGTGATCAGAAACCAATTTTACTTTCATTTGGGCTGTTCTGTGACATTGGTAACAACATTTCTGTCAGAAAACCTGTGAAGTAATTGCCTTTATATATTGTCAATCTGTAAGCTGCAGTGTGCATTCAGTCATTATAAGCTGCATGCCATTCTACGAGCCAGTTCTTCTTTACTTAAGTAATCCCTTGCTACCGAGGAAGATTTATTCCCATTCCCACTTTCGTTCAGTGGATTTTGAGGTGACTGATGAGATTTATGTGGGATCTGCAGACTCTACCATAGTTGGTGCAGGAAGTATTTGATGGAAGAGATGGCTGGGTAGTTTGCGTGTTGGTGTACACTTTCTGACAATTACTGTGCTCTTGATGCATCTCCTAGAAGTTCTTAAACACATTCCAATTGCTGCTTCTCCATTGTGAGTGACTATGAGCTGGAGATTATGAAGTATTGGTGGATATGCTGTATTTTGCAAGGAAGCTTTTGTGACTATTTTTAAATATTTTGCTGTCCACTAAGTAATCCATGAAAGAGGTATAGAATATCTGTTTTGGGAGTCTGGTAAATGGTATGACCGGCCCAATTGAGATGACTGTGTGTAATGAAGGTCTCAATGCTGGGAGTGTTGGCTTGGGAAAGGACTCTGGCATTGTTTCACTGACCTTGTTATTGGATTTGGAAGTTTTTGTGACTATCATTGTGGGTAGTTCAAGTTTCAGAAGAGTATAGGGAAGAGCTCATTGTTGCCAAGTAGATCACAAGGGTTCAAACTCTTGATCTTCAGTTAAAGTGTCAGAGTAATACAGCTTGGAAACAGGCCCTTTGACCCAACTTGCCCACAACGGCCAACATGTCCCAGCTACACTAGTCCCACCTGTCTGCATTTGGCCCATATCTCTCCAAACCTGCACCATCGATGTACCTGCCTAATTGTTTCTTAAACATTGGGATAGTCCCTGCATCAACTACCTCATCTGGCATCTTGTTCTGTACACCCACCACCCTTTGTATGAAAAAGTTACTCCTCAGGTTCCTATTAAATCTTTTCCCCTGCACTTTAAACCTTTGTCCTCTGGACCTCTATTCCCCTAGTCCGGGCAAGAGACTTTGTGCATCTACCCAATCTGTACCTCTCATGATTTTGTACACCGCTATAAGATCACCCCTCATCCTCCTATGCTCCAAGGAATGGTCCCAGCCTACTCAACCTCTCCTTGCAGCTCAGACGCTCGAGTCCTAACAACATCCTCGTAAATCTTCTCTGTACTCTTTTCCGCTTTACAACATCTTTCCTATAAGTTGGCTGTAACTTGTGCTGCCACGCTAAATGTGACGGTGACTTTAATCGTTGACTTTGGTCTTCATTGAGATTTCTGACATGACGAAGTGGTCCACATTTTTCAGAGTCTTGTTATGGACCTTTATTGGTTGAGAGCAGTATGGTACGGCAGAGGCAGTTTGGTCAAGGAGGTCTTTGGTGATTTATTTTATTGATTTTGCTGATTATTTTTTATAAGTACATCAGAAAATTTGTTTACTTTCTGAGAAGATGATCAAACTTTCTTGATAAGTTTCTAGTTAGGTATTGTTATAATACTAATTTACAATAGTCATTTAGAAAAGCAGCACAGAAACAGGCCCATGAGCCAACTTTGTTGACCATTCCTGTCAACTACTCCTCTCAGTTCAGTTTAGTTTATTGTCACATGTACCGAGGTAAAGTGAAAAGCTTTTTGTTACATGCTAACAAAAAGACAATACATGATTACTAGAGCCCGGATTAAGTGCCATAATTGCCTTTTCATACCCTTTTTTTCACCAAGATAATGCTTTTTTCACGATCGAGTGCTTAAATCAACCTTATTTTGGCCGTTTTACCCGGACGGGACGCCAAGAAGTCGAAGCCAAGATGCCGAACGGACATCACGTCGAGAAGCCGAACGGACACGACGCCGAGAAGCCGAACGGACCCAACGGCGAAAGGAAACCAAACTGTGATGCAACTTGATAAATGCTTGCTATGGTGCATCTGTGAAAGTTGGTGAGAGTTGTAGGGGAAATGCCAAAATTCTCCCAGATTCTAGCACGATCTACATGCTGTCATTTACATTGGCCAATTTATCTACCAACCTGCACACTTGGATTGTGGGAGGGAACTAGAATATCCAGAGGAAACTTACATGGTCACAGAGGGAAATATGTATATACTCTCTAAATGCAGAAACCAGAGGTCAGGATCAAACCTGGGTTTGCTGGTGCTGTGAAGCAGGTACATGGATAGGAAAGGTTTAGAGGGATCTGAGGCAAACGGGCAGGGAGGATTAGCTTAGATGGTGCATCTTGGTCGGCATGGATGTTGAACCGAAAGACCTGTTTCCATGCTCCATGACTCCATAACCTGCCGGAAAATACAAAAAGCAGAAGTTGTGACACATTTTTAAATTAATGTATTTAAAAAAATAAGATTTCTGAATATTAATGAAATATTATTCACAGTACATAAGGAGCACCTAGAGGAATGGAAAAATAAATATGGAAAGTGATCGAAATTAAAAACCTGAAAAGAAAAGATGTATTGGAATAGTTTAGCCTGCAAGGCTTTCTTTTGATTTGTTCCACTCTATCATTTGAGTCTCATTAAGATGGAAGAGTCAATGGAGAATAAAAGTAAATTTGTTGGTTTGAATGTATTTTTTTTTCAATTCTCGATACCTGTAATTTTTAGTTTATTAAACATGGGAAATAGCTGTATATTTAGTAGAACATGTGAACTGCAGCTTCCACAGATGTTTTTTTGGTGTTTGATTCATTGAGGTAGGATGCTAACCAAAAACTTGGTCAGAATGCATTCTCTGTGCAAGTTTAATGCAAGAGTCTGTGACTTCAAGAATTCTGGGCTTACATCTGCTAAATTCAATAATTCAAAATATATTTGTCTGCAAATTTCTGTTCATTTAGGTATTCCCTTTGGCTTGTTTATGAGTATCTCAGAGAATGTCTTTATATAAATCTTTTTCATGAATAGCTGCAGACAAGCAACTGTGCAAAGTTTGCTATTACTCCATATGAAATCCATCATTTCAAAAATAAATTGTCTTTATGAGTGATAAATTTAAATAAAAGATATAGAAAATAAAATTTAAATGCTTGTAGAATTCCAAATTTTATGTCTTTGATTTTTTTTCCCTCTGATCAATGTGTCTATTGTTGACAATCATTGGGCATTGCTAGTTTGTTAAGTGCTGAACTTTATTTTTTAAAAGAACTTCCATATAGAGTTATAAAATCAGTCATACAACATGGAAAATGTTCTTTGGCCAACTCATCCGTGCCGACCAAGATACCTCATCTAAACTAGTCCCATTTGCCTGGATTTGGTGCAAATCCCTCTAAATCGTTCCTATCCATGTACCTGTCCAAGTGTCTTTTAAATGTTGTGATAATGCTTGCCTGAACTAGCTCATCCGGCAGCTCATTCCATACACCCACCACCCCCTGTGTGTCTCAGTTTCCTATTAAATTTTGCCGCTCTCACCTTAAATCCTATGTCTTCTGGTTTTTGATTCCCCTACTCTGGGTAAAAGACTCTGTACATTCACCTTATCCCATCCTGATTTTATACACCTCTTTAAGACCAGTCCTTAGTCTCCTGCTCTCCAAGGAATAAAGTTTAAGCCTGCCCAACCTCTTCCGAGATCTCAGGCCCTCGAGCCCTGACAACTTCCTCATAAATCGTCCCTGCACTCTTCCAAGCTTAATGACATCCTTCCTAAAGCAGGGTGATCCAAACTACTCAGTGCTCCATATGTGGCACAACCACGTTTTGTACAACTGCCATATACCATCCCAACTTCTGTACTTAATACCCTGACTGATGAAGGCCAATATCCCAAAAGCATTCTTGACCACTCTATCCACTTCCAAGGAACTATATATCTGTATTCCTACATCCCACTGCTCTACCTCACATTCTCGGGCCCTAATATTCACTGTGAAGATCCTACCCTGGTTTGACTTCCCAAGATGCAACACCTCACACCTGGCTGCATTGAACTCCATTTGTCATTCCGCAGCCCATTTGCCCAGCTGATCAAGATTCTGCTGAAATGTTTCATGACCATCTTCACTGCCTACGATACCAGCTACTTTAGTTTCATCTGCAAACTTACTAATCATGCCGTGTCCATTCACATCCAACATGCTTGAGTACATTCATATCCCTGAGCTGAAAGTTTCAGAGCAATTATTTGACTCCTCTCATTCCATCGTTCTTCTCTTTCTCCCACCACCGGAATAAGGATATAGTTTCCTTATCCTCACCTTTCACCTCACCAGCGTCTGCATCCAACACATCATTCTCTGACAATTCCACCACCTCCAATGTAATCCCACCACCAGTCATATCTTCCCATCTCTACTCATTTCTGACTTCTGCAGAGATTGCTCTCTCTCTAATTGCTTGGTTCACCCATCACTTCCCACTGAAACCACCCTCTCCCCAGGTACATTCCCCTGCAACTGCAGAAGGTATAATACCTGTCCCTACATCTCCTCCCATACATCCATCCAGGAACCCCAGCAGTCTTTCCAGGTGAGACAGGTTCACGTGCACCTCCTCTAACTTTATCCACTGCATCCAATGTTCCCGATGTGGCCTCCTTTATAACGGTGAGACAAATTGTAGACTTGGCAAACGTTTTGCTGAACACCCATGCTCGGTTTGCCAAGGCTTACTGGTTCTCCCTGTTGCTAACCCGTTTAACGCCCTTAGCCATTCTCATACCTTTCTGCCCTGGGCCTCCTCCATTGCCATAGTGAAGCCACACGCAAACTGGAGGAACAGCACTTTGTATTCCGCTTAGGTATGAACAATGAATTTTCAATTTTAACTAACCTACAAACCCCGCTTTCCCCCCTTCTGTCCCCACATCCCCTCCTCATTTTCCCTCTCTCTGCCCTGTGCCCCACCTGGACTCGCACCCATTTCCCCCTCCCACTCCCCTTCCACCTATATTCCTTCCTCTGGCTTCACAATTTGCAACTCTTCTATTCTTATCTCACACCTTTTGTCTTTTCATCTCTGACTTCTGTCCAACCATCTGCCATCAAATCACAGCCCCCTTCTCATGTATCTATCTATTACTATCCAGGCTTTATCCTGCCCTCCTCTCTTCCAGCTTTCTTTCCCCTCCCCCCTTCCCCACCCCCCACCACATCAGTCTGAATTGGCATCCCAACCTGAAACATCATCTCTCCATATTCTCCATAGCTTCTGCCTGACCTGCAGAGTTCCTCCAGCACTTTGTGTCTTTATTGTAAACCAGCATTTGCAGTTACTTGTTTCTCAATGATAAAAGCTTCGCTTTTGCCAAAGATATTTATATATTTTTTCCCAAACAGCTTGAATGTATTGTTCAGCCTTTTGGATATTCTATTTTGCTTTACCACTCAGCCACAATGAAATTGACGTATTGAGTGAGCGAGCATGTGTTTTGAAAACAGTCTTTTAATCAACAAAAGTAATCAGTGGTTTAGCCATCTGCAGTGTAGTGTAGGTAGAAAAAGGAAAGGGTGAGGAAGTAGAGGGAGAAAGAAAGGAAACAATAAATCAGAAGAGAGGAAGAGAAGCAGACAAAGTGGGGAGAAATGTGTCTTTTTCTTTCATCTTTAATGTAGAAAGCCAGAATTACAATTATTGATGATTTTAATTTATACAGAAATGATTGAATTGTTCCTTCAACCAATTCCTCTCAGTAATCAGTGACAAAATAAATTGACAAATCTAGCATCATTTAGAAACTACAAGTGTGGAACTGGATAGTGCATGAAAGTGCACTGGTCAAAATTTGTGTTAGAATATTTAAATATGTTCAATAGCAAGAAAATGCATTGAACTTTCTCATAAATAATTACATGAAAATTCTTCTTTACTGACAGTGGCGGTTTCTTATATCTTAACAGAAGTAAAATGAAACAATTCTGTAAACTTGTCTAGATATTATTTTCAATCTGAAAATAATTTGTTGCTGACTTTTTTCACAATTAAAATGCACGTTATTAACCAAATGTATTTTTTCTGAATTATGGTGGCCTTATGCAAGGCACAAGAAACTGCAGATGCTGGAATTTTGTGCAATCCTGAACTGCTCGAAGAACTCAGCAGGTCAGGCAGCATCTGTGGAGGGAATGGACAGATGACGTTTTAGGTCGTGACCCTTCTTCAGACAAACAAACAATGTTTTGCGTCAGGAGCATTTTCAAGCTGGACAGAAGATATTTTGGGTTGGAACCCTTCAGACAGTACAAATTATATTTCAGATCGGGGCACTTCTTCAGACTACGACAGCCTGAGTTCTGGGTTCTGACTCAACGTCATATGTCCGTTCCCTCCACAGAAGCTGCCTGACACGTTGAGTTCCTCCAGCACTATTTGCAATTAGCAGAACTGATGGCTTTTTCTGATTTTTAATGATGACTGTTGTTTACCATAGTTTGACTTTAGGCAAATTAAAAATTAATGTTATTTATTCCTCTATCCAAACAAGTTATGTAAAAATTATTTTGCTATTTTTTAATTTGCTACTGGTGACAATCTTTTCTTGCTGTCCCGCTGAGTTGCTCCAGCATTTTGTGTCTACCTACAATCTTTTCTCTCCTGGTTTATGAAGAAAGATCATGTATTCTCCTTGTTATATGGCTCTGGGGCAGAGTTTGTCTTGTACAAATAATTGTTTAGATGAAGATACTGTGGCGGAAATAGATTTGTATTTTAATAGAATGTTAGTTCAAAATTATGACTGTCGAAAAGTTATGTGCATAGAAATCGGATTGTGTAACAAAAGTTATCTCAGCACTTTGATTGAAAATGGAAATAGTGTGGAATAAAGTGTGGTATTTATTTCTGTGTTGTTTTGCAGCACTCCACAAATCTGAGCTGATATTTTCCAGCTTGTGTTGTGTTTGTGCATATTGCATACATTGAGTTAATTAACTATGTGGACTAAAGTTGACCAAATTTGACCAAATACCAAATTTGGTCAACTTGAGCTCAATTTATTTGGTCTAAGTTACTACATGAAGAGTTATCAATAATGGCATTTGTCTTTTTATGTTCTGGCTATCATCTTAACAATTCCATTAACCTTTTTTTACTGGTCTATTTGTTAACTGTTCACATGCTTTCAGTTTTTTTAGGTCAGTATGCTAGTAGTAGATAAAACATTTTATCTAACAGCAGCATGATATCACGTATTTATTTATCATTTTCCGTCTGAATAGAGAGCCGCATGCTTCATTGCTTTTCTTGTGTGCTGTTAATACATAAAGGAGAGAAAAAAACACAATGATCAATAAATACAACTTAAAGATTCCTATTCTGTATTGTGGTGTGACAGAGTGAACCTGATTGGTCAAATCATTGGGAGAATTTATTGTTCTACTCTAGAAAAAGGATAGTATTATACATTCAAGATTCAAGAGAGTTTATTGTCTTGTGTCCCAGATAGGACAATGAAATTCTTGCTTTGCTTCAGCACAACAGAATATGGTAGGCATGAATACAGAACAGATCAGTGTATCCATATACCATTATATAAATATATGCGCACATGAATAAATAAACAGATAAAGTGCAAGTAAACAGATAATGGGCTATTAATGTTCAAAGTTTTGTTTGAGTTGAGTTTAATAGCCTGATGGATGTGGGGAAGCAGCTATTCCTGAACCTGGACGTTGCAGTCTTCAGGCTCCTGTACCTTCTAGCTGAAGGTAGCGGGGAGATGAGTGTGTGGCCAGGATAGTGTGGGTCCTTGATGATGCTACCAGCCTTTTTGAGGCAGCGACTGCGATAGATCCCCTTGATGGTAGGGAGGTCAGAGCCGATGATGGACTGGGCAGTGTTTACTACTTTTTGTCGTCTTTTCCGCTCCTGGGCACTCAAGTTGCCGAACCAAGCCACGATGCAACCGGTTAGCATGCTCTCTATTGTGCACCTGTAGAGGTTAGAGAGAGTCCTCCTTGACATACCGACTCTCCGTAATTTTCTCAGGAAGTAGAGGCGATGTGCCTTCTTTATAATTGCATCAGTGTTCTCGGACCAGGAAACTTACCTCGCCTTCTTAAATTCATCTAAAATTATTTATTTTGAAATGCAATTATATTTAGCAAGGAAAAATTGGTTCAGTATGTGGAACAAAATAAATTAAATGTGTGATGGTACAGGAAATGCACCAGGAGAGTTAATGGATCTTGGAGGTGATCCAAGGCTCAAATTATTTCTTTTTAGTTTTCTTTGATTCCTTCCTGCTTTTCCGTTGTCATACTTTCTTTACTGTTATTGTGAAATGCCAGTTTCTTAATGATGAAGCCAGAATATAATTGTGGTGCTCAGCAAGGCTAAGAGTTCAGTAATTTTTAAACCTAGAAATTCCATAACATCAGTGTGGGAATTAATCAGGTTAAAGTAATTGACATGATATTTTGCAGAGAGATAAGAAATTTTGGTTTATAATTGAATCAATTTGAATGTAATATTAAGTGCAAATTTTGCATTTTGGTATAAGTTTGGTTCAAGATAACCTACATGCTATCTTAACTATAGTGCATGTATGTTTACTGATTAAAGAGGGTAATTGTTCGATAAATGTTTTTATTTGGTGATTTCACTTACAAAATGTGTACTTAGTCTGGAATGATGTGTTGTGTTTCTCCTTGAGGGGGAATGCTTTACAGACTGCTCACGTAAATTTCCAAATCTTTTGTTTTATTCATTCTTGGGAAGTGGCCATCAAAGATCCTATAGCGAGCAAGATAGTCCACTCGACAAAAAAGACATCGTACGGTCATGGGCAGATTCATGGGTAAATTTCTACCCCATTTCCGTAACCGGCTTCCGTCTCTGCCTTCTTTATCCGCCATAGCGGAGCAAAGATACTTGTGCGGAGACGGAAGCCGGTTACGGAAACTTCCTCGTAAAAATCAAACATCTTTGGTAAAAATCTTCTCCTCATTTTCTTTCTGTCTCAAAAAAAAAAGCAAAAAGATGCCTATGTTCCTTCCACAGCGTGTGGGAAGTCTGGCCTGGATCAGCACGGCTGGGACGCCAGGGTAAAGTTGCGGGGAGGTTTGCAAAGTATTTTTATGTAATGTTGACCAGTTAGTCTAACATCGGTAGTGGGGAAACTGCTAGAGTCAGTTATTAAAGATTGGATAGCAGCACATTTGGAAAGTGGTGAAATCATTGGACAAAGTCAGCATGGATTTACAAAAGGTAAATCATGTCTGACGAATGTTATAGAATTTTTCGAGGATGTAACTAGTAGAGTGGATAGGGGAGAACCAGTGGATGTGTTGTATCTGGACATTCAGAAACTTTCGACAAGGTCCCACATAAGAGATTAATATACAAACTTAAAGCACATGGTATTGGGGGTTCAGTATTGATGTGGATAGAGAACTGGCTGGCAAACAGGAAGCAAAGAGTAGGAGTAAACGGGTCCTTTTCACAATGGCAGGCAGTGACTAGTGGGGTACCACAAGGCTCAGTGCTGGGACCCCAGCTATTTACAATTTATATTAATGAACTGGATGAGGGAATTGAAGGCAACATCTCCAAGTTTGCGGATGACACTAAGCTGGGGGGCAGTGTTAGCTGTGAGGAGGATGCTAGGGGACTGCAAGGTGACTTGGATAGGCTGGGTTAGTGGGCAAATGTTTGGCAGATGCAGTATAATGTGGATAAATGTGAGGTTATCCACTTTGGTGGCAAAAACAGGAAAGCAGACTATTATCTAAATGGTGGCCGATTAGGAAAAGGGGAGATGCAGCGAGACCTGGGTGTCATGGTACACCAGTCATTGGAAGTAGGCATGCAGGTACAGCAGGCAATGAAGAAAGCGAATGGTATGTTAGCTTTCATAGCAAAAGGATTTGAGTATAGGAGCAGGGAGGTTCTACTGCAGTTGTACAGGGTCTTGGTGAGACCACACCTGGAGTATTGCGTACAGTTTTGGTCTCCAAATCTGAGGAAGGACATTATAGCCATAGAGGGAGTGCAGAGAAGGTTCACCAGACTGATTCCTGGGATGTCAGGACTTTCACATGAAGAAAGACTGGATAGACTCGGCTTATACTCGCTAGAATTTAGGAGATTGAGAGGGGATCTTATAGAAACTTACAAGATTCTTATGGGGTTGGACAGGCTAGATGCAGGAAGATTGTTCCCGATGTTGGGGAAGTCCAGAACAAGGGGTCACAGTTTAAGGATAAAGGGGAAATCTTTTAGGACTGAGATGAGAAAAAACTTTTTCACACAGAGAGTGGTGAATCTCTGGAACTCTCTGCCACAGAGGGTAGTTGAGGCCAGTTCATTGGCTATAAGAGGGAGTTAGATGTGGCCCTTGTGGCTAAAGGGATCAGGGGGTATGGAGAGAAGGCAGGTACGGGATACTGAGTTGGATGATCAGCCATGATCATATTGAATGGCGGTGCAGGCTCGAAGGGCCGAATGGCCTACTCCTGCACCTATTTTCTATGTATCTATGTTGTCCCTTGTCTCGGCCTTGTGTCCGAAATAAAGCTTATCATTATATATACAAATCTGGAGAAATATATATGTGTGTGTTATATGATTATGTACATCTATATCACATTCATATATGTGTGTACGTGTGTTCTTTCCTACACAACAGGGCTCGATGACCACCCAAAGTGCCGCCGGGCAACCTAAACGCCGAGTCATTTTGCCCGGCTTGGCACTGCAGATACTGGTTTATACCGAAGATAGACACAAAAACTGCAGTAACTCAGCGGGTCACGCAGCATCTCTGGAGAAAAGGAACGTGACGTTTTTTGTAGTCGACGGCTGCAATGCGTGGGAAAGATGCTAAGTGTGGCGTGACGGAGGGTCGGAGCGAATGACGGGCCCCGCGCAGCAGCGGCAACGGTGGCGGCGGCTCCATCTCCTCCTCCTGCACCCCGCCCGCCCTGATAGCGGCCGCTGCCTGCCACTCCGCCAACGGCGCTTTCAAAACAAACCCTCCCGCACGCCGAGCCGGGAGGAAGGGGGAGGCCTCCTTCCGCCGTCTGAAGCACCTGCACCGCTCGGCCCTGCACCTTGCTGTTGGCTGGCGGAGGAGGGTAGGCGAGGAGATCCCAACTGCCTCCCCCTTTAGTGGCGGCACTTGGCGGTGGACAGGGACGGCCAAGGCAGCGATGATGCCGGTGTTGTCCGAGGAGCGCTGACCTTCCTTCCCACCTCCTCTGCCCCTTCCTCTCTCTCTCTCTCTCTCTCTCTCTCTCTCTCTCTCTCTCTCTCTCTCTCTCTTGTACGGCCCCCTCCACCCCCCCTTATCCTGAGACCCCTCCTCTCCATCCCACTCTGATCCCCATTCCTGCCATTATTCAGTCCTCACTGACATTCCGTGTGCTCCCCTCCTCATCTACCCCCCGCCCCATCTATTCATCCTGTACTGATCCCCTCATTCATCCTGTAGTGATCCCTCCCATCTATCCTGTACTGATCCTCCCCCATTCATCCTGTAGTGATCCCCCATCAATCCTGTAGTGAACCACCCATTCATCCTGCACAAACCCTCCGATCCACACTGCACTGCCCCCCCCCCCAATTCATCCTGTACTGATCCTCCCATTCATCCTGCGCTGATCCCCCCCCCCCATCCATCCTGTACTGATCCCCCCCATTCAAGAAGAATCGGGGGGGGGGGGGATCAGTCCGAAGAAGGGTCTCGACCCAAAATGTTGCCTATTTCCTTCGCTCCATAGATGCTGCCTCACCTGCTGAGTTTCTCCAGCATTTTTGTCTACCCCCATTCATCCTGTACTGATCCCCCATCCATCCTGCACAGATACCCCCATTCAACCCCACTGTCATCCCCCGCTCTCCCCTCACATTTTAGCTACTCCAACCAACATGCACTAATTCCCCTGCCTCAATCCATCCATTCCGCACCGATTGCCTTCTCAAAAAAAATTTGATTTTGTTAAATACTTCATTTACTGTAGATAACCCCACCATTACAGACAGATCTCATTCCACTCTCTGGCTATTGGGAAGACCAGACCATTTTATTGTTGAAAAACAATTCCATAGACACAAAAAACATTAAGGAACATTCCAAG